>NQII01000514.1:207203-312451 GCA_002778355.1 Clitarchus hookeri
TTCTCTGGCACGTGTGTCGACCACATCTCGCCAACAACACACGGAACGAAGGTTTGTAAACAAATGGCCGCTCTACTTTCACCTTGAGCGTGATCTTGTGAGTATGCAAGAAACATTGAAATCAAAGTACGTTAGCATCACGTCATTAATAATTGGCATAATAAGATACAAGTCTTTTTGAAACCTATTTGTAAGCGATAAATTAACAATTTCGTTAAAACTTTAGAACTATTTCCTCTCTTTGTGCTGGCAACCTAACGGCATAACTTTATCCGCGCTCGCCGCTGTTTGTAATGTTATATGCATGTAGCTAACGGCTAGGGTGTTTTTTCAAAGGTTGATTTTCAAAAGTCTCTTCCAGTCGTGAACCGACTATATATTGTCGTACTTTTTTATCTATTTTCAGTTTCTATTTCTTACTATGCTAATTGGCCACACAAAAATTACATGTACCATATTAAATCAGAATGTAAAATAATGTTTAATTATATTTTTTTACTTAAAATTGTGGGTCGTCTTATTTTTCGCAGACAAAACATTTTGAGGTCAATCATTTTCTTTTAGTTGTAGCAAATGATGATCAATGTTTTTTTTGGCTAGATGTGATTCATTACATAACAAAGCAATCGGCACAATCTGAAAAAAAACATTAACAGGCTGTTTTTATAATCAGAAAAAAATTTATACATGGACAAAGAAAGAGCAACTTTCTGTTTTAATGCATTTGTGATTAGTACATACAGGACTGTGTACTATATTATTAACTGCAAAGAATTTGGTTATGTTTAACCTTTAAAATATTTAAGATGCCAAGATTAAATAATCATGTTGAATGAAATGACTAAATAATTTGTGGATAAATACATTTTTTGTGTAGACCAAAAAAGTTTGGGGGTCATCTTATTGGTTGGCCTATATTCAGTAAATACAGTACAGGAATTAAAATCATAAATGGTTAAACTATTTTAGTATGAAATGATGGTTTAGAAAAAAAAAATTCCAACACATTTTCATGAAACAATAACAGCCAACAAACATGGCATCACTTATGCATTGGCGAGAGCGCTATTCACATGCAAAATACAAGAAAGTTTAAACTCTTTANCAACAAACATGGCATCACTTATGCATTGGCGAGAGCGCTATTCACATGCAAAATACAAGAAAGTTTAAACTCTTTAAAGCGGAAACGAAATGCCACAAAAACTGGTTCATTATGAAAAAACACAATATTGTTTTTATCTACTGAAAGGAACCTTAAATGTGACGTGCAATGCATATTGGAAGTAGAAACCTCGCTGACACCCCCTGCGATTTTATCCTCACCGCGAGCGCCTACAAGTTGACACGCGTCGCGGGACATATGGACAGCCAGGACAGGCCAACCAGAGGACGGGTACTTAATTACACGTGTCGCTGCAGCCCAGGACCTCTCTCCCCCACCCCCCTAGCAAGCCACGTGAAATTTGTACACGCCTAGAAATGACGAGATAGTAGGGCGATTTCAACCCAAAGTCAAAAACACGTGCTGAAGGAACATGCACAGAGAACAAGTNGAAATGACGAGATAGTAGGGCGATTTCAACCCAAAGTCAAAAACACGTGCTGAAGGAACATGCACAGAGAACAAGTTGACAGCGAATGGCAGGAGCAACTGGCCCACACCACCCCCTTCCCCACCAACCTTCAAGAACCATGGCGCATATATGAAGTATGCTTTGTACTGCGCCCTCCTCCCACCTCCCTCCCCCAACAAGGGAGACATGTGTAGGAACTTAGGGAGAGAGTCAAGAGAGGATATAGGCAGTTTTTCGAAACAAGGGAGGGGTCAGTGATATTGGGTCCGTCGGAGGCTGTGATACTCCGCGCCGGGAGAATCAGTTACGTCAACCAGTCAGTTAGAATCGCGCCGAGAGAGGAAGTCAGTGCAATAGTTTACCGAAGCCGGGGAGATCGGACCCCAGCCAAGTGAGTCAGTTCGCAGAGACAGTCGGTGCGACGAGCGGCAGGTGGCGCTGTGTTCGGTACCGCCACACCGGCATGCGCAGGTAGTCAGGAGAATCACAACATTAAGGAGTCAGTCATATCTCTGCGTCGAGAGAGTGATTCGGTCAGCCGACGACGGGGTTCGGGCCCGGCAGAATCAGTTAAACCATTACCAGAGTTACGTTGGACGAGTAGCATCAAACCACGCCAGGATGCAAGTCAGTCAGTCACCAGTCACCATTCAGTCAGTTACAATTACACACCGATAAGGCGGAGTCGAGTCTTGAGCTCCAACGAGGAGCTCCATTTCGAGCGAGTGGGATTAGTTCAGTGCAACCCCGCGCCGGGAGCTGGGGTGGGGGGGCCGCCAAGGGTCACCTCGCCGGGACGTGGTAGGGAGGTAACGAATCAGTACAACCCTACGCCGCGAACGGGAGCAAGTGGTGAGCTTCAACGAGGAGCGCCATGTCAAGAGGAAGCCAGCTGCGTGCAACAAGCCAACCACAGCCAGTCAGAGGTCCTGTAACAGAGGTCATCCAACTCACCAGATCTCATCTACGGCTGGAACGTATCCGGGCCACCCAACTCACCAGACCTCAACTGCCGGAACCACTACCCCGCAACAAGTACAGATAAGTAACAACGTCGTCACTTAGGGACGTGTCCTGTCGCCTAATGCCCCCACAGCGTCGGAAACGTAGCCAGACAACTGTAATCAGCCCTTCAGGCCAAGAACTCGCAGGGTCAAAACGTATGAATAAATTCCCGGCACAAGGTGCCGGGAAAGTATGTATAAACTCCCGGAAAAGTTCCGGGAATGTATGAATAAATTCCCAGGCAAATAAACATGATAAAACCCAAAACGTGATGAAGTAATTGTTTGATCCTCAACCTTCACGGCACCCTATAGTCTGTGCCATCTAACATTAACTGAGGACCCTACTACCCACTCTGTACACCACAGGTGGGGAGTAGCGTCAAATTTTTTAACCTATTTTGTCTGTACTACTTTCGGCTAGTGCTGTCAACATGAATATGCACACCAGAAAGTTACAAAACAGCTGATGGCAATAATTACAAACAGTATAATTTATTACGGGACAATCACTAAGTTTGTGGCTCTGCCTACCATCTGTGAAAATATAAACTGAGAAAGCATTTTATGTTGACTACTTTGCAAAGTACAAAATGAATGTTGAACCGACAAAACTCAGCAGTCTTATCACTGTAACATATTAGCAGCAGCCCGTTCAAAAAAGGAAATATTTAAAAATAACACACACAAAATANAAGTTCCGGGAATGTATGAATAAATTCCCAGGCAAATAAACATGATAAAACCCAAAACGTGATGAAGTAATTGTTTGATCCTCAACCTTCACAGTACCCTATAGTCTGTGCCATCTAACATTAACTGAGGACCCTACTACCCACTCTGTACACCACAGGTGGGGAGTAGCGTCAAATTTTTTAACCTATTTTGTTTGTACTACTTTCGGCTAGTGCTGTCAACATGAATATGCACACCAGAAAGTTACAAAACAGCTGATGGCAATAGTTACAAACAGTATAATTTATTACGGGACAATCACTAAGTTTGTGGCTCTGCCTACCATCTGTGAAAATATAAACTGAGAAAGCATTTTATGTTGACTACTTTGCAAAGTACAAAATGAATGTTAAACCGACAAAACTCCGCAGTCTTATCACTGTAACATATTAGCAGCAGCCCGTTCAAAAAAGGAAATATTTAAAAATAACACACACAAAATANGCAGTCTTATCACTGTAACATATTAGCAGCAGCCCGTTCAAAAAAGGAAATATTTAAAAATAACACACACAAAATATAGGATAAAGCATCACGAGCGCAGTAGACTGAATATATAGATCCTCAGTGTCTCTGGCGCTCCTAATCCTGTGATGTTGAGCATTGTCGCACACTATTCCTCTACGGCTGTGTTAAAGACTTCTATATGCCGCTGAGTCAGTTACTGCCTGGAAGCAGACAATCTGCACGCCTTGACGTGCCCGTCTTGAGTGGGTGCCCCCCGTTGTGGTCACTCCAACCAGCCAGCCAAGTACTAAAGGTGCAGCTCAATCGCACATAAGGGGAGGTCTCCTGGGGAGGTCTCCCCCTCCATGCAGCTATCACCATCCGCTCCTCGCTTGCCAAGCTATCAGGGCCCTGCACATATGGCCGCACTCGCAGAATCGAGGCAGTTCATTGGAATTTGTTCTTCAGCCTGATCTCCGTGCTTTAGCTATTGTTTGCGCAGCGTGCCTTCGGTCTCTTCTAGACCTTTGTTATAGTTGTTCTACTAGCCTAACTTCATACTTGTATTTCTCAACATATACCATGCTCTTGCTACAAAGCAATATTTTGATGAGTTTCTAAATTGTCGCCTTGAGTGACTCATCCTCACCCGACTTAGGCATTCTGGGGTCACTCTTGCCCCTTGGTCTCTCATTCGACCCACAATACCGCCCTGCAGTATAAAAGTTTGGCAAACCTGTCCCTCGTTCTTCAGATGTTACTTGGGACACAGGTCGGAGGTATATGTATTGTAATGTCTCCTGATGAAACAAAGCATATATCTATCAGCTACTTCTTTTGGTCCAGTCAATTTGTTTCTGATTTCAACTTCCTTTTACCACTTTGCCTAATGTGTATGGAGTCTACATAAATAATTCCAGGCTCACACATGACTGCCGCAAACTAGCATTAAACTAAATACCCAATGAAGGGAGCTCCCCGCCCTCTTGACGGAGTTTGGTGTCCTGGTTGCTGGCAGGTAATGTTGCCCTTCTGGTCACCATTGTGGCAAAGGGGAAGAGAATCTTTTTGGGTTCACAGACTCGAGGAGACCACGGGACTCGGACTCAGAGCAGGTCACGCAGCTCGTCTAACGAAGAGAAGGGTGCTCTCCCCAAACCGCTACAGGCTCAAGTACCATCAGTCGAGAGGCGTAGATCCCAACAGATTACGTTAATAAAGATGCCACTCGCCTGATAAGGGCTCAAACAGGGTTTACCCCACGGCACTGGCACCAGGGAGAGTTATTTCCTTCTTGGGTGGACCATGCCAGTTACTTCCACCCTCACACTTCTCCAACTGCAAATTGGTACCCACTCAATCCTGTAAAACNTATAAACATTACTTAAAAGCCTTCCAAAATCATTAAAAAACAGTTTTTCTTTTTTTCAAATTGCTGAATCTTAAAACATACTACCCAGACATGAGTGAAAATAAAATAGGATCACTTTCCACCAATAAAATGGTAGCTTCACCACTTTAACTCTCATAGGTACATGCAACATGACGAGAACACTGTATGCCAGTTCAGAACCTCCCATGTAGTAGCGATGGTGCACTTGATGCACATGACAGTGTCACCCTTATCGCTCTTGTGCTTCTGAGACTGAAACTCTGAAATAGCTATAGGTAGGCGGCTGCCTTGAGTGGACTAGCTTGTAAAAAACTACGTGGATGGCCAACGAGAGCAACATGCACTTCTCACCTGTGAGATGAGTCTGAAGCTGCTGTGATGAGTTCACCACCACATCACAAACCTCACACTTGAGGATCTTTGTCTTCTCATCACGCGTGAACGACTGCCCACTGCTCTGCAATTGCTTTAGGATTTCCTGCGACTTTACCTGCAACAAGGAAAACAATAGTCACATACACATTTAAAAAACCAAATATCTGGTTAGTGATGAACTAATTTTTGTTTTACTATTACAGTCCAACAGTTATTCCTGATATCTTACATGCATCATGAGGTTTGTTCAAATAACACCAGTTTGTGATGTGTTCTCGCTGGACAAGGAAGAAGGGAAAGAGAATACACAAAAAAGATAGAAGAGTAATACAATAAAACCCTGTCAAGAAGTTCCTACTTAAGAAGATTTCCTGCTTAATAAGCTTACAAAATTTATCACCTGGTATATAAACACATAAGTAATTTAACCCTTTTAAAAAAATTTCCTGGTTAATAAGCTCAAATTTTTTTAATCCTTCAGGAACATCTTAAGAGTGTTTTATTGTATTTAAACTCACTGAGCACTTACAACTGGTGGCATAACTACTTAAGGGGGTAAAACATGCCTCGCCCCTCCCTAAATTTAGTAAAAAGTGCCCAAATAAGAGTGAATGGGCACCCAAACTACTTTTGTTCACCAAGATACTTTGATGTATTGAATACAATCTCTAATTGTTAAAATGTTTTTCTGATGCTTATATACATCTTCACTCCTGCGATATAGACTTTTCTCTACCTGTTATTCAGCATGTAATTTAGCATTTGACTGCATTAAAATAAAATTTATAACAAGCAAAACAGTCTTAAAATGGGTACCTAAATGCTTACCCTCCCCTTTCCTAAGGGGAGGGCACCTGAAGGCATGTCCCTTCCTAATTTGGGGACGACACTTCACCACTGCATACAATGTGTCTCAAAAGATGTCGCCCATGGCACTCAGGTAGGCATCCCACTGTCAAGAAGAATAGTGAAAATTTCACTTGTCTAAATGGAAATACAGTGTTTGTGATGCTGCTTGAAACAGCTCAACTGCATCCTTCATGTCATTATAAGTATTTAAACTTTTAGGGATTCATTTTATGTTTCCCAAAAATGAAAGTCACGCGTTACAAGGTGAAAAATTTTGGCTGCGAGTAAAATATTCAAAGACCATACTGGGAGACTTTCTTTCCAGTGATAAGATCTCCAACATATGTAGAGCCAAACCTAATAGCAAGAATAATGAGCTTTTAAAGTGTTCTAGCAGGTGTGGTGCAAAAGTGCATATAGCTTGTGCCAAAACAAAAGTAGCGATTGATCAAATGCGTGTTCATGGTGAGCCAGTTTACTTTTGTTCTAAATGTAACTTCAAATCTAAGCATCTTCATCATTGAGCAAGTGGTGAAAATGATGGCAGGGTTTGAAAAAAAAAAAAACAGGTGTAAAAAACCCTGGTTTCTTGGTTTAAACTAGGTTTTTGTGTTTTAAACCAGATTTTTTCAGTACATTAGTTATTTTGGTTCATACCATGTTCAATTTAATATCATCTTATTCTAATTGATTTTAGTCACCATTTTTGACTGACAGCAAAGAAAAATTTACATTTCATTTTAAGAACACCCAATTTTCTCACATGTTAAACATTGGCAAGTTAAAAGTTAGTTCAAAATATAAAAAAAAAAGTAGTCCACTGGTAATTATAACGTAAAAAATTGTGTACAAATATGTTGCTAAAATAGCAAAATAGTTATAAACAACAAAACAATCAATGACAGTACTCTACTAGTGTGCAAAGATAGAATAAACTCACCAAACCTATGAGTTCATGAATGTCTAAAACACTTTTTTCCTTCAGTCTTGTAGATTATCAGTTCTCAAAATCAAAATATCAACTAATCATTTGTACAGTAAAAAAATTTTTAGGCTAGTTGCTTTTTGTTTGCTATTGCAGTTCATCACATCACATCACATCACATCAAATCACTGTTGTGTTAAATACTTTAAACAGAAATACAAATTTGGATGCTTTCTTTGCACCTAATCAATTACATAGTTTAGAATACACCAATCCAAATGACGAGGAGAGTCTTTCTACATTTTCTGAAGAAGCTTTTGCTATAAGTAAATGTTCAAAAGAAAAGAAAAGAAAACTTTGTCATTAAATTTCTTAATTTCATTCTTCTGACTTTTCCACCACTCATAGGGTAGCCTTTGACGTCACTTCATACTCAAAATAATAATTCTTGAAAAGGTGAGCATTTCATTATTTTAAAATTTAAACTATTAGGTCTTGATTAGAATAGAATTATTTGTTTCCAGAAGTTACAAAGTAACACAAATGACCAAATTTCTGTTGTTATTGGAAAGGAAATAAACCTTTCATTAAAAAAATTTTAATGGTCTATTTCAAACACACCAAANAAATTTCTGTTGTTATTGGAAAGGAAATAAACCTTTCATTAAAAAAATTTTAATGGTCTATTTCAAACACACCAAAATATCCGCATGGAAAATGTGTTTGTCTCACTTTTGTTTGCGCGTGTCTATCTAAGAGTACCGCCCTGCCAGTACTTCTGCATTCTGTCTACTTTTTATAACGTAATCAGTAGCATAGTGGCCTGTTCCCACCATATCTAAAAAACTTGAAAGTTTACTTTAGAAAAAAACTTTCAGTTTGTTTTAAAAAACTACTTGGTTTAAACCATTGTGATTTAAACCGGCCAACCTTGGACATTGGTGACATAAAAAGTGACAAATCGAGACATCATTTTCAGTCCAGCAGCTTTTCAGATACAGAGATGTCTATTACGAGAACAAGATATAAAACTTATTTTAAATATTCAGCAGAACATCTGAACCCTTACAACGAAGATGAAAAATCTGAGAAGTGAAAACTGCTTTTTAAAACTTACAAAGTTCTTTACATTCCGAAGGGCCCCGGAAAACACAAAAAGTTTAACCAGACCGTTGACAGTGTTCATTATACGGCCTCCATCTTGCAACAAACCGAACTTAGAGGCTTGACTTAGCATTGCCAACTGTTGCATCCTGTTACTAGGTGGCAAAGTCTGTTTAGACTATTTACAACACAAACATTCCCCTCCCCAAAATGAAGGTTTTTTCACTGGGAGGGTGGGTTGGAAGAAATGAAGAGGACACAATAATTCTGGTGGGCCGCTGAAGAATTCCTTGTTCCGTTCAAACTGATGCCACTCTGGAACAACTCCATTTACCCCTGGGTTTACCTGTGAAACCCATTACAGTTTCCACTTGGTGGGAGGTTAACTGTTCTTCCTTAATCAATACTAGGGTACCAACAGTGATGGAAGGTTGTTGACCTGTCCATTTGGACCTCTGCTGTAAGGTATGCAGGTAAAACCTACTCCAATGTTTCCAGTAAGTTTGATGTATCTGTTGAATCAGCTGTCATAGACTCAATAGGCATGATGACAATTTTTTAAAATACATTAAATAATGTTCTTACGCTTCCACTATTTACTAAAAATCTANAACTTAGAGGCTTGACTTAGCATTGCCAACTGTTGCATCCTGTTACTAGGTGGCAAAGTCTGTTTAGACTATTTATAACACAAACATTCCCCTCCCCAAAATGAAGGTTTTTCCACTGGGAGGGTGGGTTGGAAGAAATGAAGAGGACACAATAATTCTGGTGGGCCGCTGAAGAATTCCTTGTTCCGTTCAAACTGATACCACTCGGGAACAACTCCATTTACCCCTGGGTTTACCTGTGAAACCCATTACAGTTTCCACTTGGTGGGAGGTTAACTGTTCTTCCTTAATCAATACTAGGGTACCAACAAAAAAAAAAATGGGCAGATGTCAAGGTTACAAGATCATTAGAATCTTCATCACTAATAGGACAAAGAACACAGGAATTCAATATTGCTTCATCTTGAACAACTCCTCATAGGTCAAAATTTGGCTTTAAAATGTATGAGGCAAATTTTTTTTCACTGATTTGACGCCAGTCTCCCAAAGTTTACTGAAGTGAGGAGTCACTGGAGAGTTCAAGTGCCACGGTATGTCTTCCGAGACTAGTTTTGTCAACATTTCTTGGTGGAACAAATCCAAGTTAACAAAATTGTATAATTCATCAAGCACTGCTCTTGCTCCCACAAAATTTGTGCCTTGATCCAAATGAGCACATATACCCCGGCAGCCCATCGTCCTTTTGAGAGCTGCCAGGAATTACTCTGTGGACAGTCCTGCTACAAGTTCTGGTGTACCTACCGCCTTTGTGTTCACGCAAACAAAAAGGCAAAGGTATGCAATCCTTAATCTTCCCATGGTGATCATAAAAAGACCAGCATAATCAGTGCCAATATGCAGAAAATCCCGAGCTTGCAGAACTCGACAACTCCGCAAGTCATCCATCTGAAGAGTACAAGGTTGCTGCATATTATGAAAGCACTGATTATATGCCCTCAGTATGTGTCTAATGGTGCGAAGAGCACACAGAATTGAACAATTTCGCCAGAGCACCGAATGCATGGACAGAGGGCCTACATAAATATGCCTCTTGTGCACAAATTCTAACTGTAGCAAACTAAGTAGGTGATTGGCAGTAAGTAACAATGGATGTTTCTGTGATAATCCTGGGAGGAATGCTGCAGGCTTCCTTCTACAAGCAAATATCCTTCTCCACTAACAAATTGATTCAGGGTATACACAACTGGTCGGTGAGTGGTTTCCCTGTCTGGAAAATTTCAGTTTCTCTTTTGAAGCTGGTCTGCACAACCTTAACCAATGCCAGAAGAGATTTCTGAAACTCCACCGTGGTGAGCAGCCCTTTTGCTGGGTTGGCATAAACGGCAGTTGTTTACTAATTGGAAACTGGGCAACCATTCTTTGAACTTGATTCAAGATTAGTCGGTGAAAGGAATGGTATCTGACCGCTGTTTCTCTAACTGAAGATACCTGCTGCTGTCGTTCCAATTCCACGTCTTCTTTTTTTAATATAGGTTCACTGAAATCACCATCTGGAGAATAGGGTATGAGCTGAGACATCCAGGGTGGCCCTTGCCACTACAGGAGGTGGTCGAATAATTGAGAGGGCAACAAACCCCTGGAGGAACAGTCCACTGGGTTTTCTTCTGATGGAACATGGCCCCAGTGCGCAGTCGGCAAGAGAGACTGTATCCCAATGATGCTGTTATGCACAAATGTCTGCCACTCCCTACCTTCAGACTGAATCCAAGCTAATGCCCCTGCTATATCTGACCAGGCCAACAGTTCAAGACTGGTGAGACTGCAATAAACTTCACTGACAAGTTTCATGAGCTTTGCTACAACCAAACAAAGCAGCACACATTTCTAGTCGAGGTAGGGTGAGAGCCCTTAAATGTGCTACATTTTAGACAAACCACAGACACTGCCAATTGATCATTCACTTCTGCCCGAAGATAGACTAGGACTGCATCACCTCTTTCAGATGCATGACCACAACTGTGAAGTTCAAAGTTTCTTGCTCCTTGAGGAACCACACACTGTGGGAGTGATATGCACTGGAGAGACACTCCAATGCTTACTGAAACAGACTCCACTTCTTCACCAAGCTATCTGGAGGGGGTTCCTCCCAATCCAGCTGTAACAACCAGAGCTGCTGAATAGGCTATTTTGCAAACTAAACTACTCAGATTTTATTGGGATTTTATTAAGCCCAAGGTATTCTAACTATGATAGACAAAAGTGATAATTTGGTGCAGTTCATACGAGTAGGTTGGGACGAATATGAGAAACAATTTGACTAAGTTCCACAACAAACCAAGTACTTTGATGGAGTCATTTTCTAGACCTGAAAATGAACAAGATGTAGCAGACTGTTCTAGTGGAAGCACCATATTCAGAATAATTAGAAGCCCGTGACAGGAGTTACAGGCCTCCAGCAAGTGACTTGGTGGGCAGGAAGTCACCAGGAGACCCAAGCACTTCAGTCGAGTGGGCCCCTGCTCCACAGAGATAAGGCTCCTTACTGGCGAGGAAGGGATAGAGTGGTGGCACGTGCCTACTCCTGCCAGTGTGTCTGAAGTTTGTTGACATAACAAGAAATAACGGGAGCCGGGAGAGTTAGCTGGGAGTGATAAGTCAGCCAAAACGGATTATGTCGGTTTATTGCCGGAACAGTAAACACACATAACCAGCCTTACCCTGAATAGGGTCTGGAGGGCCGCTTCTAGGATGCNTAACCAGCCTTACCCTGAATAGGGTCTGGAGGGCCGCTTCTAGGATGCCTATCAGGTTGACGCCTAATCTCGGAAAACGCAGATACACGTAGGAGGGGCCAGTGATTCGGTACTCATGGCTGAACGTGTGTGGCTAGCTGGGTAGCCAGGAAGCGTGGGTGGCTTTGGTAAGCTGACATACAGAGTGGCATTCTGGTTGAGAGCTGTGAAAGTTGGTAGATGAAAGTGATGTCGGATCGCGTCCAATGTCAGCAGTGATGTCAGCAGTGATGTCTTGCGAGAGCTGCGAAGATCAGATAAAGGTTGAAGAAATCGGTGCGCAGTTGGGCAGAGCAATGTCCTACAATTGAGCAGCGAGAGAGAGCCTCAAACTCTGGTTTGCGGCCTCTATACATACCCAGAGCAGAGGGCTAGTGTGGGAGGCGCATCGGTAACAGAGAGAGGTCGCGGAGAGAGAGGTCGCGGAGAGAGAGGTCGCGGAGAGAGAGGTCGCGGAGAGAGAGAGAGAGAGAGAGAGAGAGAGAGAGAGGGCAACGGAGAAGTGGCAGAGATGGCCAAAGGCAGCCGAAGCTGGCGGCTCGTTCCCCCTCCGTGGCAGAATGGGTACGCAAAACCGTGGCATGAAATGGGTTGCAGACAAGCAGTATGCATCAGCTGGCCCGAGCCAACCCTGGGCTTCAAGGGCAGCCTGTGGCGTGTTCAGCTTAACGTCTTTTCTTAGGAGGGGGCCATGGCTGTGGCGAGGCTAGAATGGTTAATGACATCACCCGTGGCACGTCAATTTTACAGCACAAAGAGGATTGTATCCCTCGTTTTTATTATGCACAAACTCATACAATAACACAGAATACAGATCCACATCGTACCACCTCCAAAAGTTTTTCAGTCTGAGAATCAAATTGCATATTCATATGAACAGTANGAATACAGATCCACATCGTACCACCTCCAAAAGTTTTTCAGTCTGAGAATCAAATTGCATATTCATATGAACAGTAATGGTTATTTTGTAAAAACTTATTACGTTTATGGTAAAAAAAATTTTGGAAGGACTTTATGCTACCATTACTTNGTAATGGTTATTTTGTAAAAACTTATTACGTTTATGGTAAAAAAAATTTTGGAAGGACTTTATGCTACCATTACTTTGTAATCTCTCCAGGTCAAAACTAGCATTCCCTAAAGGAGTACCTTTGGTGTCTGATGAGAAATATTCACATTAGTACTCTTACTTTTTACTACTTTAACTAAATCTTTTGTAAATTAATCTAAAAACAAAATATTTACATTTATTTCAAAATATTCTACCAGTAATTGAGTAATTTTTTTCTTTTGAAAGTTAATAACTAGTATACAATTTTTCTTCATAGTAAAACCTTGCAATGAATGGTGGCATGATGGCTGGAAGCAAACAAGCCTAAGACCAAACAACTACTATATCCGTAGTCTATTCACATTAACTTCAAACTATTTAAATCAAACCTTTGAAAAATCACCCCATGTATAACATTTTTGGAATTTTCCTAAATATGTCATGCATTACAAGCGTTTTATACGTCTGTTAACAAAAATGTGTTACTTTTGGTTAAATTGAACTTTAACTTATATTTAATTTACAAATTGTAATATTTCATTTATACCTAATATGAATAAATACAGGGAGAAAATAGGTGTGCTGGTAATGCCTGGTAAAAAATAGTTCACATTTAAAATATAATTTAATTAAGTGCTCACGAATGTGGTGCGTTGTCAATTTAGTGTGATTTTCTAGACTTGGTTAAGCTATATTTGCATGAGGCGGAGGTATAACCTGGAAATGGAACTTTAGCAGGGCTTCAGAAAAGTTGGAAGTAACTGTGAATGGACCATATTTAAAATGTCAGCACAAACTCACCTTCTTGGCATGCTTGGCTCCAGCTATATGTGTGTCCATCACCACCTGGCCCGAGAACTCTAGACCACACACCTCACACTTGCAAATGACCTGAAAAGGAAACAAATGTGCCGCATACTTCACTACAGACAGACCTTTGGACGTTTCTTCAAGGCATTTCCCTCTTCCCCAACTGACATAACTGTCTTTTTTAGAGTTGTGCAAATGTGACTTTTTTTCTCACTAAAAGAAAAGGAAATGNTTCCCCAACTGACATAACTGTCTTTTTTAGAGTTGTGCAAATGTGACTTTTTTTCTCACTAAAAGAAAAGGAAATGTATGTTATGAACTTTCATGAAACTGACACGAAAATGAAACTTAATGTTATTAGACTGTAACAATGCAGTTTTTAGGGGTTATATTTAACGTTGATCACAGATATTTTAATTATATANTTCCCCAACTGACATAACTGTCTTTTTTAGAGTTGTGCAAATGTGACTTTTTTTCTCACTAAAAGAAAAGGAAATATATGTTATGAACTTTCATGAAACTGACACGAAAATGAAAATTAATGTTATTAGACTGTAACAATGCAGTTTTTAGGGGTTATATTTAACGTTGATCACAGATATTTTAATTATATANTTAATGTTATTAGACTGTAACAATGCAGTTTTTAGGGGTTATATTTAACGTTGATCACAGATATTTTAATTATATATGATTGAAGAGTTCTTGCTTATGTTGTCACTTTCTTTAATATCATTTCCAAATTATGTTTTATTACACGAGTTAACAGTACAGGATGAGTATAAAAGAATACCCCAACTTTGAAGGTCTATAATATCAAAACCAAACCACCTACAGCCTTGATTGACCAATCAAATGAACCATGGAACAGAGAAGTTTGTTTACCATGCATTCATAAATGTTCAATGTGACCACCATGAGCGGCCCGAATGACATCTACATGATAATCAAATTTGTTCCACGCTCTTGTCAGCATGTCCGGCGTTACGGTTTCGATGGCGTTCGAAACTCTCGGTTTGTGGTGATGAGGGGGTAGCGAGCTCACATTCGACACGTCAATGTGAAGGGGACAGTCTGATGTTTCCTTTATGGTGCGGTACCTCATTGGCACCTAGCTGTTCGTGGATACCTGAANACAGTCTGATGTTTCCTTTATGGTGCGGTACCTCATTGGCACCTAGCTGTTCGTGGATACCTGAATGAGACGTTGCTGAAACGCTGGATTGGTCGAGGAGCAGCTGGTGATCAGGCTCTTCATCACTGGCCTCCAAGAAGCCTGGATCTTATCCTGTGCAATTTTTTTCTATGGGGGTACATAAAGAATCAAGTGTTTCGTCCACCTTTGCTGACTAACATTGATGAACTCAAAACAAGAATTACGGACGCCATCCAAACCGTAACACCGGACATGCAAATAATTGCTTCAATAAGTTTTGAAGGATGAAGAAAGAATAATTAAATAATAAGAAATAGTAATTTCATTGTATTTTAAAAGAATTGAATTGATAATTGTGCTAATTTTGTTTGAAGAAAAACTAACTTACTTAAAAATAGGTATTCCAGAAGATGAAAATGATGACGTATTAATTGATTTGAAATTTCCAACTGAAATGTTACAAACGGCACCCAATGTGATAATCGTACATTTGTGATTTGTCTGAAATGTAACAAGATCTGAGCCGTAATGAAGGATTAATGAATTTCATAACATTTTAGCAAATTATTCATTATAACACATTTGTTGCAAAATCGAACCAAAAAAATGTAGGATATGGAGTATTTACCACAGGGGGTCTTGCCTACATTTAAATTTTCATTTTATGTAGTTATTTCAGTTATAAAATAGTGAAAACGAACAAAACGAATTACAAGTAAAAATTTTCTTTGCTGGTGCACTAAATGAACATTCATGTAACACACTACAATTGATCAAAATCAAGAATTTTCATTTTAGTACAACTTTCAGTAACCAAATTTCTTACCGAAATCAAAATAAAAGTTTTCATTTTCGTTTTTGTTTCGGTATACAGAATATTCACACAACCCTAGTCTTTTTAATGAACCCCAGTACCATTCATGAAATTTAACATGGGCTATTCTTAATGTTAAGACTAGCACTGCGGAGTCTGTATACCAAACTTTAGATTTCNTTCATGAAATTTAACATGGGCTATTCTTAATGTTAAGACTAGCACTGCGGAGTCTGTATACCAAACTTTAGATTTTGACTCATCAGATTGTCTACTATCCAACAGACTCTTACTCTGGTCCCAAACCAAAAACTTAGGATAGCAAAATTATTGAAAAAAGCATTATACCATCAAGGGATGAANCTCTTACTCTGGTCCCAAACCAAAAACTTAGGATAGCAAAATTATTGAAAAAAGCATTATACCATCAGGGGATGAATTAAAAAATGTAATTTCATTTTACAGAATAATACACACGTGAAGTTAAAATTAAATAACTACACAAGAAAGCATTTTGAATTCCAATGGAAGTAGGAAAATACACAATGTTCGGAAATTTAACGCCTAAACTGCGGGAGGTGATTCCTTATGGAAAATAAAGTTCAAAATATATAGGACACCATATACCTAAACAGAATATTAATGGAATAATGAGCCTGTGAAAAATGGGTTTTGAAAACGTATTTTTGCAGAATGACTTTTACTTTCTGCCAGCGGTAGGGATGGCGGCGATTTACCCATAGTACATCCCACACGATTGAATGGAACAAGGCAAGCTATGGAGAGTACTAGTGGAGGGCATGTCGATGTGCTGACGTATCACTTCAAGCTGAACAGTGTGCACAGACTGAGTAACTTACATTTCGTGTACAGTGATTTTGAGTACTAGTAATTTATATTCGGCAGGTAATCGTTCGTCTACGTAAATTATACGTCACATTGTTCTCCAAAAATCCATTTCCTTGTTTCCGAAGAAAGTTGGACACCGCACTTATCAACAATTCGTTAAGTAACGTTATTCCACGTCACATATTTCCAACTCAAATATATTAGCTATAATGACCAATGTCTGATAATAGCTACAAATACCGTTTCGCAAATGTTATCCCAAATTCACTGTCTCGGACAAATAAAAAAGAGTTAGCAAATATTACATTTTTTGCAAGGTTTTATATTTTTACTTTTACAATCTACTAATTTTTTTAGACAGATGTCAGTCTAAAATAACTTAAAATTTGTTTAGCATTACATTTTTTTGTAGTTACTAAATTTTAAATTAATTATTTATACTTTTGCCCTTTAACATAACAATTTACTGATTAATGAATTATGTACACATTACTATTACTACAATCACAGCTACGTATTTCTAAGTAGCAAGTTTGCCTAAAACGTCCCACGAACAGTACATTGACAAGGGGATCGGCTGATAATGACAGCATGAAAATATCATTATGTTTAATGATTTTTAGTGGTGGTCATGAAGATGAATAAGAATATGAAAAACACCATGTCAGTGAGCAAGTCTCAAGAATGCACTTAGTAAGAGTGTGTACATATTAAGATATGTTGTGGTCTAATGAAATTCTAATCACTATGACTTTTTTGTATCACATAATTCAGAACAAGATGCTGAAGAACTAAGTGCTTCCAATTCACCTTCAGACTTCTGAAATCCTTTCAGCTTTATATGACTGTTATAAACCTAAACCAGCGTATCAATGAAAGTTACGACCAGTTTGTGCAAATGGGAACTATGGTACATATTTACACGTGGCAACAAGAATCAAAACCAAAACAAAAAATTTACTGATTTTTAAAGATAATTATGGTTACTATATAAGGAGCGGACATCTGTATTTCATGCTTGCAATTTGTTTTATTTGTCACTATTCATGTATACTGGGTTTTTTAGGGAGTGTAAATAAAAAAAATTGTTAACTAATGATGAATTGACTTACTATTTATACAAAACTGTAATATGTTGTAATTTTTATTCCTTGTTCCCTTCCATCTCTCACTGGGAGCATCACGCTCAGCAATCATTCATGAAACCCACGCCGAGCAGACAAAGCGTTAGCAGGTACACTCACAGGCTGTTTCTTAGTGGGCAGCTTGCCCATTATGTTGTCCATTACAGCCTTGGTGACANGTTAGCAGGTACACTCACAGGCTGTTTCTTAGTGGGCAGCTTGCCCATTATGTTGTCCATTACAGCCTTGGTGACAGGGTCGCTGCTGTGGAACGTGGACGACGCCATCACTTCAACAGACTTCCCGTCGAGCGCAGGGAGTGGTAAGGGCGGCGGCACGAGGGCCTGCGTCAAGGGTACGGATGAGGCCAGTGCAGGGCTGCAAACATTGCACCTCCAGTCACTGCTCTGTTCTTGCACGTCACACACACACTCACTGCAGTCACACTACAATGTAAGCATGCACACATGTATTGTTCAAGGAGCTAGGAACATGCCACTTCACAAAGGTACCCATCTGCTACACATTCTGACAGATGACAGNCATGTATTGTTCAAGGAGCTAGGAACATGCCACTTCACAAAGGTACCCATCTGCTACACATTCTGACAGATGACAGATGCACACTACATCGAAAAATTTATTTTGTGTTGATGAAGAACACACTTTAGTACTTCCAACTGAAACTTTTTTTAAGCCAAGACTGTTTAAATTATCAAATTGCTGAAAGTTGTTCAATGTGTATTTATTGACATGAATTTTTTAAAGACAAAATAACGCAATTACCTAGGTCTTGACTTTCCAAAGGTAATTTCTGCTGTAGAAAGTTCTTTAAAACTCTCAGAAGTTGTCTATAAACTGAAGACAAGAATGTTCCTCAACAAATGTAGAATTTTAGGTTGCTGAAGTAATCAGCTGGGTCACATTTCTTCACTTTATCACTTAAATTCTTTTCAAAAGTAATGCATCACTGCGGCACAAGAAAATTACAGACTGGGAGTGAATTTGTTAATATGTTAGTTGTTATAGTGAATAGGACTCAGAGGAACATTTGGGTAAAATTTGGATTCAAGTTTCTTCAATACATGTATTTCTAATTTATCAGCTTTAGTTATAGCACATTATTGTTGCTGTGCACCTTACGCAATGTTTAAAAAATGTGTAAGTTCAGGAAATGCAGGCAGTTTAAATATTTATATTGACTCCATTTACATAAAAGACCTGCCCACCTAAAAAACGTAAGTTTACATGCCCCACCATGGCACTACTTGCGTGTAAAATTTGGTGAGAGTCGGTTGATTGGTCCCAGAGATATGGCACAAAATATCCATTTTTTCATGTGGCGAGCTTCATAAATGGCAGACATACAGTTTATGTATTAGTACATTTAATCTTTTTCATAGATAGTGCCAGCAAAATTTTTTTTTTGACATTTGGCATCTTAAGCAAAATATATTTACATGACAGTCATTTTAAAAATATGTGACAACCCTCTCAAATCATGTAAATTTTGATGGACTAGAAAGGTATACCTTATTGCATGAAATAGGACAAAAAAAAACTTAATTTTGCATGTGGTGCTATCTTTCAAACTGGTATATAAGAGTTCAGGTATTAGCATATATTTGCATACTACCAGTATACAAGTTAAGTTATAATTGGTTACATGCTTCCATAGTTATAGCATACTAAGCTATATAAACATTTAGTTTATATGGACACCATTATGAAAATAAGTGGTTATGTATACACATATTTTATGACTGTAATAGGTATTGCTAGCATACGAAATTAAGTTGAAATTGTTTACATGGTTTTGTAGTTACAGCATATTTGGCCAAAATATTTATATAGTCAACATTCTGAAAATAAGTGTTTGACCTGCTTTAAACATATATATCTACATAGTCTACTACAGTACAACCAACTTTGCCAAATTTGAAAGGGATCTGTTGATTGTATCCCAAAATAATACAAAAAAAACTTAATTTTCTTATGTGGTGCTATTTTACAAAATAGCATGTAATGTTGCAGTGTACAGTAATTTATATATTCGGGAAATATTTATTTTTCTATATTTCTGTAAAGGATAGTAATTCATTCAGTATTTATATCTGGGCAGTAAGAATTTGTTTGTATTTTATATATTTTAGTTTTCAAAATATATTATTTTATTTGAGACATTCCACGGTAGTAGCAGACGTCATAGGATGAGACTGCACTTTTTTCATAGGGTTAGTAAACTTGACATGTAGCCGTCATATTGTGCTACATGATGAAATGAGGAAAGTGCAGGTGGTCACATTTGGCTGATGTGACCCACCGCACGAGTATAATACAATATTTCCAGAGCCACGTCTGCGTTTGTGTGCTATTTTAATACATTACCGCACCACGCAATGCCCCGATTGGGTCATGTTCAGATGTTGGAACTTTCAATCAATATTTAGAGCAGGTACGACCCTTGTTGTGCAACAGAAGTAACAGAAGTCAAGAAACGCTCGTCCAGAGAGGAACAGTGAGTGGCCATTGTAACTCTCAACACCGGCAGCGCCCGTGACTTCAACCTTCTTTTATAATTTGGACGTTTTGACATCTACTAAATTTATTTCCGCCAGTGTGAGGAGTCGCTAGGGTACCGTGAGGAAAAGTAGTGACTCTCTCCCATTTTCTTTGTGTAATTGTACTCGCAATGAGAAGTTTTTTAAGTGAATAATAACAGGCTGCGATTCTGTCATTTTCTTGTTTTCACTACTGCAGGTGACAAACATTTTTGTATGCCACTATTGTAAAATAAACTGCAATAAATTTTCATTGAACAGTTTACCGCTTCATAATTTATTAATTTACTTTTGGCACTCTTTTTTTATGAACAAACTTTTTTTCAATCCGGATTATCTTGCTTTCAAACTGAGGTAGTTCGTGCTAATGTTTATAATGAACTCCATTTGAGTCATCACTCATAAAACATTACAAGCAGACAAAAGGGACAATGTGTTGGNCTAATGTTTATAATGAACTCCATTTGAGTCATCACTCATAAAACATTACAAGCAGACAAAAGGGACAATGTGTTGGCGAGGTGGCATATACCTATATTGCTTGTAATAGATCCTTTCAGCATATAAGGTTTGGTCAAAACTAGCCAAATGGAATGATAGATATAGGAAATAAATTTAAAATATTTGTATGGCTACCATTATGAAAATAAGTGCCTTAACAATTTAAATTGCTATAGCCTATCATAGTAGTACTCATACCAAATACGGTGAGAATTGGAGTAGTTTTCGAGACAACATAAAAACTTTATTTATTCATGCAGTGCTATCTTCCAAGATGGCAGACCAACAACAACATCCATCTCTAATTGCAATTCTTACATAATGCACTGCTATATAATCAGCCAAATATTGAAGACACAAGGGTAGACAATAGGGTAAGACATTAAAACTCAAAACCATGATTCTTTGTTATTCTCAATTTTAAGAACAGAAACTACACCATTTCCAATACAAATTAATACTTGGTGATTTCAACAAACCAGATAACTGGAGCACTTATTATACACAGGACTTTGTTACAACTATACAAAATTAATAAGGCAAAACTCTCAGAATTTGCAGTTCAACATAGCACAAATTAACAAGACTATTTCAAATAGCAAGCAGCTTGACTTGCATTTGACAAACTATACTCAGGATGAAAATCATATATCTGAAAAGCGTATAAATGAAGATAGCTATCATCCTGCACTTCTGCTGGACAATATTTTCTGTAAATAAACAATGCCACATTATATCATAACCTAAAACCCCAACTTCAGTAAACGTGACTCTCCTTTCATTATTAAAGAACCATAACTGGACAGCGCTATACTCCCTTCAAGATATAAACCACAAAGTACATTATTTAAGTCAAATGTTTTGTAGTTTTATGTCCAACACAGTTCCTACACACAGCACAAAGCAATTCCTTTGAACAAATGTTTAACTGACCTGCAAACTACTGTAAATATACAGTGAAATCCANCACACAGCACAAAGCAATTCCTTTGAACAAATGTTTAACTGACCTGCAAACTACTGTAAATATACAGTGAAATCCAGATATTTCGCATCCTAATTATTCGTATATCCCGCTAATTCGTACAAATTTGCCGGTCCCTTAANGTTTAACTGACCTGCAAACTACTGTAAATATACAGTGAAATCCCGATATTTCGCATCCTAATTATTCGTATATCCCGCTAATTCGTACAAATTTGCCGGTCCCTTAAGAAAATCCCTTTAATTCGTATAAAAACAATGCATTCCGGTCCCCTCGATAATACGTATTTATTTTGGTGCTCGAGCTCAATTAAAACTTCTTATAATTCTTATTTACAACTTAAAAATCTCGTTAACTCGTAATGTTTTTTACCCTAGACTCTACACCAGCTCTAGATTTAAGCAACTAGGGCAGGGTAAAAAAGACCGGAAGGGTACTGAGGGACGCAGGAGGGTTAGAAGGGCAGGCAATGACGCCGAGTAGGCTGTGAGGCGATGCGTTTGTGATTCTCAGAACAAAGAGGCGCCTTGCTGTCCGGTCTACGGTTATGAGAGGGTAGGAAGGAGCAAAGCGAGTGAAAAGTTAGTCAGTTCGGTCTTAGCCATACCTCCGAAAAGAGCTAATAAGTGTCTTTCCATTAGAGAAAAAAAAAGAAATCATTAACGCCGTGCCGGTGGTGATAAACAAATTGACGTGTCCAAACGTGATTACGTTCCTCCTTCCACAATAACATAAATTCTGAAGAACAAGGACAAGATCGCCTCCCAGACATCGGACAGCAAAGTAAAGCGCTTTAAGACTGGTGAGTATCCACAACTAGAAGAGAATTTTAAAACGTGGTTTGCACAAGCACGGAATTCAAATGTACCAGTTGGAGGGAACATTTTAAGAGAAAAAGTAAAAGTTTTCGCAGAAAAAAATGGGAATTAAAGACTTTCGTGCAAGTGATGGTTGGTTTGATAGGTTTAAAAAAAGGCACAGCATAAAATTGAAGAAGCTTAGTTGGGAAAGTGCAATTGTATCAGCCGACGTTTGTTCTGAGTGGAAAGACGAATTGGGAGAAATAATTGATTCTTATGAGCCCAACAACATTTTTAATGCCGATGAGACAGGGTTATTTTATAAAGTGTCTCCCCGACCGATTAATGTGTTTTAAGGAAGAAAAGTGTAATGGCAGAAAAAAATAGTAAAGAACGTGTAACCAAATTGTTGGCCGCCAACATGGATGGATCTGAGAAATTAAGACCGCTAATGATAGGCAAATCAGTCAAACCAAGATGTTTTAAAAACATAAAAACTTTTTCGATGACCTATCGTGCAAACAAAAAAACGTGGATGACGGGCAAATTATTCAAGGAATGGATACGATCAGTGAATGCTGATATGGAGAAAAGGCAGTGAAAAATTCTGCTTTTCATCGATAATCGTACGGTCCACAACAATACCCCACCGCTCAGTCATGTTAATGTTGTGCTTTTGCCTGCCAACACTACTTCAAAGCTGCAGCCTCTAGACCAGGACATAATTAAAACGTTCAAAACCTTTTACCACAAGGAAGTAGTGATGCAACTCCTTGACAGCATCGAGGATGGGGAGGATCATAAAATCACCTTATTTTCAGCCATGAACATTGCTCACAAGGCGTGGCAAAGTGTTAGCGAAAGCACAATAAAAAACTGTTTTCGTGCTTGTGGATTCACGAAGGTGGAACTTTCATCAGCAGTTACTGAACAAGACTTAGAATTCCCTGTGAATTGGAATCGTCTTCCTCAAAATGAAGAAAATTCTATAACGTTCGTAGATTTCGTCCATTTGGCGATGGCCTAGCGTTAGCGGGGATTCTAACTGATGACGAAATGTTGGCTCCATCTCAGGACATTGATGGTGAAGGTGATGACAAAGATGATGTGCTGACAATTACACCTAAAATGGCTAAACAATACATCAACAACGTGCGCCATTTCTTAGCTAAATCAGACGTTGGCGATTAAGTATTTTCTGCTTTGAACATGCTTGACAAAACCATCAACAATACCCGTCTGCAAGGCTTGCACCAAAAGAAAATGACAGATTTTTTAAACGTAAATTTTTAATGTGTTTTTTATCTATGTAATTATTGATTTATATATATAGTACATATATATTCATAATATGTAGCCATACGTTTATCATTACATATTAATGCAAATTTGCATTAATCTCGTTATGTATTTTTTCTTTTTTTGCTCCTGATTATTGGTAATCCCGCTAATTTGAATATCTCGATAATTCATATTTAACATTCAGTCCCTTGACAATACGAATTATCGGGATTCTACTGTATTTACAAGCACCTTAGTTTCAGAATTTTAAAAGGATATAAAGATTTACGAATCGACTAAGAAACATCAACCACTTTTTGTTATTTGCATGCTTCAAATCACCCTTTAGGCTAATTTCACGGAGCATTAAAAATATTAAAATCTTTGTTTAAAGCTGGTCCGATAATATTACTAACTTCGTAGACAAAAAGATGCTCATTCATCTTGGTGGCATTTACTCTCACATTTTTTTTCTGAATGTATTGTGAAAAGGGAAAGAAGTGGTAGTAATACCAATACATAACAAAAGGTAAAATACATATTATAAATTACACACCAATTTAATATGTAGGTTCTCTTTCCCAATTATCCTAAATAATAACCCATAGCCATCTTCTCCCCCATACAAAAATAAACTACTCAAATAACAGGTATCGGTTCCCCACAAAACTAACCTCACAAATTTAACAGAATTTGTCTGCCCTATTTATAGTGCAGTCATTTCTAGAGACCAAGTTGATGCAGTATTCTTCAATCTCACAAAAGCAGACACAGTTAACCATAAGATTTACTTCAAAAACTTGAATCAATAGGTCTAGTCTCCATTTATGTCAAATTATTACGCAACTAGCTTTCAAAAAGGAAATTCTGAATAAAAGTCAGTGATAAAAATTCAAAAAGTCATCCAGTTTCATCCAAAGTTCCACAGGGGGATCAGTATCAATGCTGCTCTTCATATTTTTTATGAACAATTAACCAGTGTAATACAACATTCCCAAATAGTCTTATTCATCAATGACTTGTAAATAAGTTGGAAGATCTCCTCTTCTGAAAACTGTCTTCTACTATAGATACACACTGATGCTGTAAAGAGCTGGTGTATTAATAACCAAATGTCATTAAACCAAGGTAAAATTCAACTTGTTTCTTTCACCAGGAAAAATTACCCTATCATATACATTGCAATTTAAATAAGTGGGGTAAAATCTGACAGACAATGTGACCAACCTACACAGTATGTAAACAGTAAATTTTCTAGTTTGCAAAGTATTGTATCAGATGATGGATTGCTGTGAAATGTATGTTGGTAAGTTGGTGATTTTGATGATGGTTTTGCAAGAAAATAGAACTCAGAATTAAAATTTGTGATTTAAAACTTTAATTATACTTGCAACATTTATGGTTTAAATTATTTTTTTTAAGCAATACTAATTTTTTTTGGCATTTAGTGAATTTATTTTTAAAATATATGTTACGCAATTATAATGGAGCATGTTGACACTTACCAACAGTGAAACGTTTCCAGCCTGGTGAACGCAATTGTACATGTGCTATTTTCTCGTCGTGTTTATATGAGTGAGTACCTTGGTTGTCTGAATATTTTATCGGTAGTTAATTTTTTTTTTTTTTTTGTTTCTTTAAGCATAGTTGGTTGTAGATACTGTACCGTTTTAGTGTGTTTTCTTGAGTGAAATGTAATAATATGGCATGTGTTTACCGCTTCGTAAAATGGCTCGTTCCGCCATTTTCCTCAACTGCCGTCAGCAATGAAACAACAAAAAAAAGATTTAAGTTTGTTGGTTTCAGGAAACATGCAAAGTGTTCATTTCACTTAATGATTTTGCAAATATATTATTTCATGTTAGTAACGAACAAACATGATTTTAATGAAGTAATCATGCAAATATTTCCTTAGAAAAACAAGTGTTCAAGAGGTTGCGAATTACAAACAGTAAGTTAACGTGTTTTGTAAATAATATATTTATAAACAGTTACTATAGTGTCCGAAATGCACGTGGTGTAAAAAAATTGCACTTTCAACTCTCTTGTAGTATGTAAATAATATTTGTTTATTTGGTCTATATAGCAAATCCAACGAGAGGAAGGTTAACTTCCGTCAAAGTGTGTGTTTATTGCTGCATCTGTACAAACAGCGACTTATGAACCCCTTTTTGTTTTTTTTATTGAAGTTAAAACTTTTGAAGTTATAATAATTTTATTATAGATTTCAGTAAGTTTAATTACAAAAAATGACTATCTTAATTTCAACAATTAGTATCAAGTCTTTGTTTTATTTTTTTTTAATGAGTACAGGCAGTGGGAATAGGTTAGTCATCACGAGGCCCGGGGCCACACACCACACCACCTTACCGAAAAGATGTCCATCAGTGGTGTGGGCTAGGTTCATAATGTAAAGAAATAAGGTGTAACCATCCAACTGCCAAAAGTCAACTGCATTTGCACATGACGTCAGCATAGGGAGATGCTTCGCTTACCAGCATTGCATGTTGCATAAATTCACAGGTTCCACTTAAACTTTCTATGGTTATGGATTTACTCCTTTTACAGATATAAAATGTATCAATACACAGTTTTCCAAGACAAATTACCATCAAATGTAACAAGAGTATAAATACAGTAGAACCCCTCCGACAGGATCTCTCATGGTTTTCAGGAATAAGGTTGTTAGTGAGGAATGGTCGTAATACATGGTTTGTGAAGTTTTGTACTGATTTTGTACCACCCTTCCCCCCACGCATAAAAAATTGCAATGTTTCGCATGAACTCCATGTTTAATCCATCTCAAGTGCAAAAATTAAAAGTTCTTCTAATAAAATATAAATTTATTTTAATAGCCAGATGTCTTCTAAAAAAAAAATTATACCTAAAAGGCTATATTGTTGAAAAGATTAAACAATGGTTGAACTGAATTTTATACCTCAAACTGCCAACATCGTCTTTATTTTACATTCTGTTGTACACCTTAACATCTGCTACAAAACATTCCTGCCATATTATATCTACTAACATTTCTTTCCTCCTCCACTACCTTACACCAGTACCAAGACAATACCAAACATTCCCAATTCAAAACATGCACTATTTAAATTTATCCATTTAACACTCTCCCCATATATTTAAAATACAACTTATCCTTGGACACAAGTTTCGAANCACACAGCACAAAGCAATTCCTTTGAACAAATGTTTAACTGACCTGCAAACTACTGTAAATATACAGTGAAATCCCGATATTTCGCATCCTAATTATTCGTATATCCCGCTAATTCGTACAAATTTGCCGGTCCCTTAAGAAAATCCCTTTAATTCGTATAAAAACAATGCATTCCGGTCCCCTCGATAATACGTATTTATTTTGGTGCTAGAGCTCAATTAAAACTTCTTATAATTCTTATTTNTCGTATAAAAACAATGCATTCCGGTCCCCTCGATAATACGTATTTATTTTGGTGCTAGAGCTCAATTAAAACTTCTTATAATTCTTATTTACAACTTAAAAATCTTGTTAACTCGTAACGTTTTTAACCCTAGACTCTACACCAGCTCTAGATTTATGCAACTAGGGCAGGGTAAAAAAGACCGGAAGGGTACTGAGGGACACAGGAGGGTTAGAAGGGCAGGCAATGATGCCGAGTAGGCTGTGAGGCGATGTGTTTGTGATTCTCAGAACAAAGAGGCGCCTTGCTCTACAGTTTACGGTTATGAGAGGGTAGGAAGGAGCAGAGCGAGTGAAAAGTTAGTCAGTTCGGTCTTAGCCATACCTCCGAAAAGAGCTAATAAGTGTCTTTCCATTAGAGAAAAAAAAAGAAATCATTAACGCAGTGCCGGTGGTGATAAACAAATTGACGTGTCCAAACGTGATTACGTTCCTCCTTCCACAATAACATAAATTCTGAAGAACNCGTGGCCGGTGGTGATAAACAAATTGACGTGTCCAAACGTGATTACGTTCCTCCTTCCACAATAACATCAATTCTGAAGAACAAGGACAAGATCGCCTCCCAGACATCGGACAGCAAAGTAAAGCGCTTTAAGATTGGTGAGTATCCACAACTAGAAGAGAATTTTAAAACGTGGTTTGCGCAAGCACGGAATTCAAATGAACCAGTTGGAGGGAACATTTTAAGAGAAAAAGCAAAAGTTTTCGCAGAAAAAAATGGGAATTAAAGACTTTCGTGCAAGTGATGGTTGGTTTGATAGGTTTAAAAAAAGGCACAGCATAAAATTGAAGAAGCTTAGTGGGGAAAGTGCGAGTGTATCGGCCGACGTTTGTTCTGAGTGGAAAGACGAATTGGGAGAAATAATCGATTCTTATGAGCCCAACAACACTTTTAATGCCGATGAGACGGGGTTATTTTATAAGTGTCTCCCCGACCGATCAATGTTTTCTAAAAATAGTAAAGAACGTGTAACCAAATTGTTGGCCACCAACATGGATGGATCTGAGAAATTAAGACCGCTCATGATAGGCAAATCAGTCAAACCAAGATGTTTTAAAAACATAAAAACTTTTCCGATGACCTATCGTGCAAACAAAAAAGCGTGGATGACTGGCGAATTATTCAAGGAATGGATACGATCAGTGAATGCTGATATGGAGAAAAGGCAGTGAAACATTCTGCTTTTCATGGATAATCGTACGGTCCACAACAATACCCCACCTCTCAGTCATGTTAATGTTGTGTTTTTGCCTGCCAACACTACTTCAAAGCTGCAGCCTCTAGACCAGGACATAATTAAAACGTTCAAAACCTTTTACCGCAAGGAAGTAGTGATGCAACTCCTTGACAGCATCGAGGATGGGGAGGATCATAAAATCACATGGAGTTCATGCGAAACATTGCAATGTAATAAAATATAAATTTATTTTAATAGCCAGATGTCTTCTAAAAAAAAAATTATACCTAAAAGGCTATATTGTTGAAAAGATTGAACAACGATTGAACTGAATTTTATACCTCAAACTGCCAACATCGTCTTTATTTTACATTCTGTTGTACACCTTAACATCCGCAACAAAACATTCCTGCCATATTATCTCTACTAACATTTCTTTCCTCCTCCTCCACTACCTTACACCAGTACCAAGACAATACCAAACATTCCCAATTCAAAACATACACTATTTAAATTTATCCATTTAACACTCTCCCCATATATTTAAAATACAACTTATCCTTGGACACAAGTTTCGAANCACTATTTAAATTTATCCATTTAACACTCTCCCCATATATTTAAAATACAACTTATCCTTGGACACAAGTTTCGAACATGCACTTTTCAACCAGATAATACACAAACTTATCCTTAGACATCAATTATGAACATAATCTTTTCTACCAGACTTCTAGAACCACCTAATGTTCCAGCTTTGGTAAACACATCTGCCAGGTGGCATTTGGTAGAACAGGATACCAAGCTAATGCCCTCCTAATTTGCTTGTTCACAAAATAACTTAAATCTGACATTGATATGCTGCTTGGACCTTTTGAACAAACTGNTGATATGCTGCTTGGACCTTTTGAACAAACTGTCATTCTTGAACATTTTTATTGTACTTTGGTTGTCAACATTCAAGTTCACAGACATTACCTCACCTGTTAGCTCATTATACAGTGATTTCACAATACTGCCTTCACACATAGGCTGCATCCTTCACACATAGGCTGCATAAAACTCACTCACTGCTGTACTTAGAGAGACTCAAGAGGGTGTGGAGAACGGAGCAGGGTAGGTAGTCTATGCTTGTAAAGTCTGTGAGGGAGTGGAATGTGTTTGAATAAGGAATTGGTATCTAAGTTCAGGAAGGGCGTGGAAGTGGAGTTTTGTCAGATAGGAGAAAGGTGAGAGAGCTCGCCACTGGGCAGTAGCCCAATTGTGGATTATTATTGTTATTATTATTGTGGTTATTGTTATTTTTGTTGTGGTTATTATACTACAGGTTGGTGTTTTGTGGACCATTACATTGGGTCTCCTGCATACATGATACTGTGTTTTGACATACTTCAAGATATGTCACTGGCATAGTTAGCATCACTGTACGAATCAATTACTGAAGTGTTGTCCTCCGTGGAATACCGAAGTCCTAAGTTTTGTGTACCTTGCAAATATCTAAAAATTATTTTGACACTGTGGACATCTTGAATTGTCGGTTAGTAGTTTTCCTTGAAGCCATATTGACAGCATACGTTATGTTTGGTCTAGTTCTCTATTAGAAAAGTACAGCAGACGTACAACTGCCAATCTATATGGGAACTTCATACTCCCTTTTCAGCAGCTTGGCAGTGTAAGATCTTTGATGAAGACTGATGAATTCACTTGTATTCACTATTTCAAAGCCAATGAAGGTTTCTGGTCCATTTAAATTTACATGACTTAAGGAAGATGTCATATATTTTTAAAATGATCGCCAAGTAAAATTTTTTGCTTAATATGCCATATGTCACAAACAATTTCAACTGAACATTATTCCCTGGCACTATCTATGACGATCAATTTAAGTTATATAATTCCCATCAAATTCATTAATAGACATAATATACTAATCTAAATTATTTACATTAACGCAATTTACAAAAAAGGCTTACCCGCCTTAAACATGTAAATTTGCATAACACACCGTGGCACTATTGGCGTGTGAAATTTGGTGAGAATTGGTAGATTGGTCCCCGAGATATGGCATAAAACCTCCATTTTTTTCTTCCAGACTGCCATAAAGAAAAGCAGTTTTAATATCAAACTGTTTAAAACAATTTTTTTTACTTTTCCCAAAAGCATAAAGCGGCCTCAATGCATTCAATGATACCAGAGAGCTGAAGTTTCTCCACAATTGTCTTCTGCCTTTTGTTTGCACCCTCACACAATTCCGGCTTTGTATCTATTGTTGTCCTTGATACAAAATACCCATCCACTACAAAGAAAGTTTTTGTTTCCCTTTCACACTGCCTTCCTCCACAAATTCAAAGACCTCAGTTTTATTCAGTGAAGATTTTTCTTCCTGAATGGCAACCAACCACTTTTTCTTGTCCTCACCAGAAACAACTTCTTGATAAGTGAGTGTGACATATATCCTTGCAGATACTGGGTGATTTCTTCTCTTTCGCCTTTCAAATTCACAACCACTATCATCTTCAAGAGTTCAGTCACATTCCTGAATGGGATCTTCAGATGCTTTATCATTTTGAGTTGGGTAAAACCCACGAAAGGTTTCTTCATCTTCTTCCGAATCCAGATGCAGAACATGCGACACCTTATCACCTAGGAAAAGGATTTCAGAGTTTCCTTCACTGTCCTCAGTTGAATTTTTATCAACTTTTACTATATCTGGTGAATTTTCCAATGAAATCATTTAAAGCATTCAATGAACATCACATCTCTTGAAACTTAAATTTGTCCCTTTAGTTCATTCCACAGTCTGTATCCATTTAATGCATAGCCAACCATAACAAACTTTTTGCACGTTTCACCAAATTTTTTTACCTGTTCCAACTGCTTTGCATAGACCAGCGCACCAAACAATTTTTGATTCAAGAGGCCAGTCTTTTTAACAAAATTACAGTTGCAAGTGTTGACTCAACTGTAACTGATGGGCTTCTGTTTAATAAGTAGGTTGCTGTACATAGAGCACCTCCCCATCCCAGAGTCAAAAAGGAGAGAGCTCGTTTTTTCCCAGCAATGTTCTGTTGAGTATTTGTGTTTGTCCATTGAGTTGCAGAGTTGCAACCGGAGCACAGTCCATCATTATCCCCTTCTCATTGCACCAGACAACAACTTTCCAGGATACCACTCATCTCCCATGTCACAACTGACTTTGCAAATCTTTAGGTTCCATTTTTACTCTACTTGGCCAACATAGGCTCGGGTAGATTCAAAAAAATCTCATCAATTTTTTTTATCAAAGTGACTATTGCAAAATGTGTACAGTCATCAAAGAACGTAACAAAATATTTGATTCCATCCCATGTGGCATCAAAAGGTTCACACGTGTGTATTATCTCCACTGGTCTTGTTGCAGTGTCTCTCTCTTTCACAAATGGTTTCGTTATTTGTTTAGATACTAAACAAGCCTCACACTGGGTTTCATTAGCACAAAATTTCAGGTTTTGTAAACCAGTTGACACATCAACTAGTGAATTCATGCTTTCAAAATCAAAGTGTCCTTGTTTTTTGTGCCAATTAATAATGTCGTTTATTTGTTTACATTCCGACAAAAGTGTTCGTGCACTAGTTACTTACAATTGTGTCGAGATTAAATCTACTGTGGTATTTCCTGTATACGTTTACGATCTGTACTTCCACAAATATAGTATTTAATAATGCAGAAAATTAACACTGCCATAAACATGTGCATAAATACGGTACGTGGCAATGTGATGCACCTTCCGTAGGTATCCTGAACATCAATGATTTTCGCACATCCACAGGAGTCCAGACAGGTGGGCTGACCATATTGTAACAAAAAATAGTACAGTAAAACACACTATAGTGAATTTGATTAATTACAAAACGTTAGCTAGAATGATAATTTTTATTAATGCTTCATAATGAACAGCATTAAATACAATGTGCGTAAATGTAAGAACCTGTTTAGTAAAACAGGTCCTTTTTGTTTCTCATTACTTGTAACTAGAATAATGTGTAATAAAGATTACAACCATTGCAGAGAACCGGCCATCTTGCATAAACCAGGCCAGCTACTGGCAACGTTATTGCAGACTCTGGCTATGGCATTGCTGAATTTTGTTATGGCAATGCTGAATCTGGTAATGGCGTTGCTGAACCTGCAAATTGAAATGCTGAATTTGGTAACAGCACAGCTACACCATGCCACCTGCCGGTAACAAAAATTTACTTTTCAATCAGTGACAAGCTGACTTACTTTCCACTCATTTTATTGGAATCTTAAGCCCGTATAAAATAAAAAACCAGTGAGGATGTCAACATTCGTTCACAAGATCAAACCAAAACCTAACCGTATCGGAGTTCAATCATCTCTATATTGGATGATATATTTTTTTAATGCTATTATACATATACCTCTGAGAAGATCGTCAACTGAAACCTCATGTGTGTATACCACCTTTTCAGTTTGTTGTCAATGAACAGTTTTCATTACCACATACATCTAATTTGTAATAAAGTCTAACTATTACCAAATATTCATTTCATTACTGATTAAAAACAGACTCAATCCAGCCAAGTCTTCAAAGGCGCTGCCTACCTGGTGCTTGAATTGCTTTGCAGTGTGCTTGAAATCTAAGTTTCTTTACAAAACCACTAAACATGTTCCCATTATACCGATGTACAAAAAGAAAAAAAACTTCAGACAAGGTACGAATAATACTCTAAATACATCATGCCCATTATAAATTCTATTTCCCAGCCCTCCAACATTGGTAAAAATGACTTCTTCGCACTGCTGTTTTTCATAATATACTGTTTGTAAACATGTGAAACATTTATAGTAACCTGCACTGAACTTTGCTTCAGATTTTTCAGAAATAAAATGATAGGGTCACTGCTTGAAGTCCCATACTCGCACACAGCACGGCGGAAACATTGCACGTCAGTTCAGTGCCTTGCACTTAGGAGTGATAGGGCACTAGGTATGCATGTCAGTGTCACCCTTATTGCTCTCTTGCCTCTCAGCCTCAAACATGCTAAAAAGCTCTAAAGTAGGTGGCACCCTTAACAAATTAATTTTTACCTAATCCAGGATGGGTCCTACCTCCATCTCAAAGTGCCTTAAAACCAATACTGTTTCTATACACTGGGACTTGCGTTGAACTGAAATTGACTGAACTTTAACAACTGTGCTCCAAGTAACGAATGAATAGCAAACCATAAAAGTGATTTACCAAGGAAGCTATAAAAAAAATTAAAGGTGAGAATCACAAACGGCGACTCATACCGGTCCCTGATCTTACATACAGCTGGGGGCCAGGATGAGTGGTAAAGGGAGAGCACGTCCAACACACTGAGACTTCATCTGCTTGGTCTTTCTCTCACAAGTGTCCGGGGGCACCCCTCCCCTCACATACCCGCTACCTGTGCACAGCAACGGAAGGGTGGATGTCAGCAGCCAGGCAACCATTGGAGCACAACAACTTAACCATGGCAGCTCATTGTTCAGCACGAGTCGCATCACATTAAGCTGCGGGCACGGTATACCTTGTCTGAGGAAGGAGGTTACCGCCCACCACGACACAAGGTGACCAACCTGTCACAACAGCTTCTCACAGATTCAAATATTTTTATCACATTTAATACAATTAACTATTTCTATTTATTAATAATTTAATGTAATTAAATTTAGTTCAATAAACTTTCAAAATATTTTACAATGAAGATCAGCTAAAAATAACAACAAAAGTATTTTGAATCTTATGGTATAAAGTTTTTGAACAGCAATGACTTCATCCCCTCACTTGCCCGAACCCGACAACAAAACAGTAGAGGTTCGTTCTATATACGGCTAGGTACCGAAGCTGAACAGCACAACTGCAGCGCAGCGACCATCCGCCATCACGCAACAGCATTGTGGGAGTCACGCCTCAGCAGTGCTGCCATTGTGCAGCAGTTGCACTGCTACTGCGCAAATGCTGCTGCCAATAATGTGTGTCGTAGTTGCCAGCAGTGGGAAGGTGCAGTTATTGTAGCGGCAAGAATGCTTGCCTACCTCTAAGGTGAACGGAATAACTCCCGGATTGTTGCATGAAGGACTCGTGCCAGACGATGCTGCTGGTCGGTGGGTTTTCTCAGGATCTCCCGTTTCCCCTGCCCTTGGCTCTCAAGACCTCGTTTTTAATAGTTACCTGAACCTCTTCACTCCATCAGCAAACAGTATTGCAGCCTCGCATTAGCAGGGCATCCGCAACCCTGCTAATTCTGTCGCCATGTGTGAAAGATCCCATTTGGTTCACAATTAAAGAATACTTCTCAACAATAATGCTGCAGCTAGCACGAGCCAGCTGCTACAACACTGTGAACACTCTCAGTGTGAAGACTCCAATTTGAGATGATAAAGTGCCCCGAGTGGCACTGCTGAGTTGCAGTGCGTGTATAGGCCCTTTCTCTGTCCCTGTGCAGTTTGTCAGACACTTTCAGAAACATGAACAGCCGCAGCTTACAATTAATGTATATTACTATTCAAGAGTCACACCAAATGGCAACAGCCCTGCTCACATGAAACCATTAGCTTACAGCACTTGGTCTTCACTCAAATGCAGTTTGCTGCCCGTTCAAATACGTGTGTGGCTATGATTATTAAGCAAGCTACTATCCAATTCAACTGTTTTGCAAAGGGAAAGAAATTCTGATTTAGCTGTTCTAACACTACTACTAATCCACTAAAGTGCATTGAGAATATATAACAGGGGTTTGGAGCAGCTATTTCAAACGATCATGAATAAGTGTATGCAATGAACAAATATCACAATAAAGTAAATTCTCAATTATAAAACCTTTCATGGTTCCCAGGAAAAGAGTTGTTATTTTAAAGGGGTTGTTATTGAAAAAACCTTCTTCAATTAAACTAGTTTCCTGGTTGCCCAAAAAGGGGTAGTTATTTCGAGAGTGCCCCTATTTCAAAAGTCTTAAAAACGAGAGTTGACTGTGTGTTTTAATTCATTGCAGTCACAAAGTATTTTATAAACATCAGAAAAACTATTACTACCATTTTACAAGTTGTGCAACTGAAGTTTTATCCATCACTGGTTATTAATGAATTATTTATTGCTATGAGTTTTTAACAATGTGTGTGTAACTTAGTACTGTTTATCATACTAATACCTGCCTATCCAGAATTTTCAAATTATGTATAATACATACTACTAATTTTTATCACTTCAGACTAACATGGGTGTGCTTTTAAATTAAAGCACATACATATAAAATGGAAGCAATAAAAATATTCCATATACGTTTTGTATGTAAATTTTCAAGTACAAGGGGTTTTATGTTCACACTTTTACAAAATTCGTAATCTTAAAAACTTATATATAGATGCATTTTCACAGTTTTCGGTTTATTTATTGTACATGTGAATCATTTCAGTTATTTCAGAATATGTTTTCTATACAAACTTACTTGTATTATTTTAATACATAACTAAAAAAAACACTACATATATATTACAATTATACAAATACAAACAATATCCAGTTACACACTCACTGTCCATTACTGCAGTAAATATTAAAATGGCTATCACAAACGAAATTATTTTGTATCCATACATACATGTACAACGCGCAGATACACATACTGCATACAACATAAAAATCAATATATTTGCATATCACTCAATAACTGTCTTCAACTCTCGTGTCTAACATCTTGTGAGATGTGAATGTATTGAGTTTATGTTGCATACAGTTTTAAATATACTTATATGTTGTGAGAAAAGTCTGCGATATGAATTCAAATTTCCCTTCATCCCCCTCCATGCGCTTTTAATTCACACCACTTTCACTGAGCACTAGTATCGGGGGTTCAGAGGAACTGCTGGGACTTGACCTTCTATAACCAATCTCTGTTCTATGATTCCTACCAGTCTAGCCGTAAAGACTACTTGCACAGGAAAATTAAAAAATAACCTTTTTTTTTTTTTAAATAAATGTAAAATTTCACACAGAATGCTTACCTTTATATGAATAGCATTGTTTCATGCACTGAATACTGCAATGTAACATATTAGCTGCCCCACTACAGTAAGTTTTGTGCCATATGAATTCCTTTGCGTGGTCTGGTACAGTCTGTCTCAGCTAAGGCAAGAATTTGGCAGACAATGTGTGGTTAACATGTCGGAAACAAAACTAACAATGCTTCATATACAAAATCCTGTGTCATCAGATGTGTGAACGAATAAAAGCAAATATGTATTATGTTGGCTATAATGACAACCATGTCATGGAGAAGTATGCTGGAAGGAAGGAGTTCTTGGAGAATTGATTAATATATTTCATCTTATGTGGGCACAAAACAGCTGTTATTTGTGTAACACACTAAACTCATATTAAAATAGTAATGCATAGGTGCTTGAAATGAAATGCACCTTAAACAGCGCATATTTAGTGACGTTTTCCTTGGGCTCACTTCACCTCGTAAATGATTTACATTAATTTGATGAGGCTGCAGGATTGTTGTAAGATATTTTAAAAATATTTATACCTTAATTTTACACAACATACATATTTCTAGCCCAATGTTCTTTTGAGCCAGTATAAACTGAGCTGCCATCTCTTGGGAAGCACACTTTCAGGTTACGCCCTGCCATGAAATGACTCATTTTGCATGCACGAAATACAAATATACAAACCACACGGTTTTCTATTTTCCACAAACTATTTAAATTTTTTTAATAAACATATTTTAGTGTGCAGGGATTCTGCTTGTTATCATTTCTATTTGCTTTGCAATGGTTCACCATTCGTGCCACAGATAATTTGCAATTAACGTCATTTCATGGGTAAACATTAACATGCCCTAGATTACAGCATGTTGCACAACGCAGTAACTAGAAGACACCACTTTTAATCATGAAATACATTACTGTTATGAATGAAGGAGTGCTGTGACAATTTTCTGAACTGCTAACATTTCCCAGCTTGACATACTGTATACGACGTAACATGCTTACTGCTATTGCATAATAACCACAATCTCGAGACAGTCACACCAAATTCGCCGTCTGTAATAAACTAAACAGTTCTTCATAGCTCTATGTTGTACATGAGTGCCTACTAGAAGTTTAACTATATATGATTGACATGGTACAGAAGTCGGCAAATATGTCCTTGGAAAATGGTCTAGGTACCTCAATCACCCACACACATCCAAGTCCATGGTTAGATGTAATGGTAGACCAACTGCGGTAATGTATATTCTGCTAAAAAGAAATCCAAAATCATAACATCTATTTTTAAAGAAATTATTGCAAACCAGGCAACAACTTTTCTTTATTAAACTTTGACCTCTCATTTTCTACTTAAAATATTTTTTTACCTATTCGTACAACTACTCCTTCCTCAACAGAATGAATGTTATACCTATCACAGAGTTATTTCTTCTGCAACTACAGCATTAGCAAAAACACCTTAAAGTTTCATATATTATTTAAATTACGGCATTAACTTCATTACTGTAAAATCAGCATTTCTTCTAAAAACTCTCTTCTCTTAACTTTATAACCACATCTAAATTGTCACATTGTAATGATTTTCTCTCACCAAATTGTGTTTATGGAAGCATAAAACTTTAAATTATATCTCGTACGCCGTTGTCATGCTTGCGTTGACGTTGGTGGCCGTCACTTTGAGCAACTCTTGTGAACCATAGGTGCCATTATAAATTAATTATTCAGAGAAACAGTTCAACAGATGTTTATGATATTTCACTTCCATTATTTTAACAGAGTAACAACATGAGACAATACACAAATCAGAAACCCCAAGTTAATCTTTAAAATGCATGAAACATTGCCAAACACTATCCATCCTTTATGACAGTCAATTTGATTCTCCAGAATGGCTGCGAGTGTTTCCAACTGAAGCCATCATTGCTAACCGCCCCATCCTTCTCATGCAAAGAAAGCCACGGTGATGTAGTAGTCAGATTACTTGCCTCCCACTCATGTGAACTGGGTTCAATTCCCAGCAGCGTCGCTCCCAGAGTTTTGCAAGTGGGATTTGTGCCGGATGATGTTGCTGGTCGGCAGGTTTTCTCGGGAATCTCCCTTTTCCTCCACACCTCACTTCAACCTCATCAGCTCTCAAGACTTTGAAGATAAGTAAATCTCTCCATTCTCACGCAAACCGAAACACATACATGAGCCACAACTCAAACCCCTCAATCCACCACAAATCCTAGGTTGGTTTAGTTTATTTTAAATGATACAATCCAGTCATTCAAATGTAGCCATGTGTTACCATAGAATGTTATCGTTGACTGCCATATGTGGCAATGATTAATAATAGGTGTACATATGGCAGATATGTCCAACACCTATTGTTTAGTATGGTAAGGTTTTGTAAAGATAAATATTACTAAGAAATTTTTTAATAAATAGTGAATAAATAGGACATTTATTTCCTTGCAAACAGAAAATGACAGTTTTATATGGCCCTATCCAAAAATTCTAAGGAACACCACATGCTTCAAATCATCACGTGGTATAGGATCGTCAATTACTCTAGAAACATGCTCAACCCTGCAATTCCACATTCAAACAGAACCACACCATTTGATATTCTTTAAAAATATACTGACAGAAACTTCTATATGTAAATAATTTTCACTCACAGTATTGAAGCACAACTGACAAATTGCAGCTGAAGACACTTAAAATTCTGTAGTCAACATTTGAAATAAAATAATTTTAATTTGTTCACTACGTGATAACCAACTTTGACGACTCATTCCAATGCATCAGAAAAATAATGCAAATTAAAAACCATACAACCAAACTACAATCAGTTCGAACTAAACATGTGCTTGGCAATTCATAAACTGCAGAAAATAATCTCAACTACACAGAAAATATGCTATTTGTCAAAATTGATACTAAAACTTAACTGCATTACAAAATTCTAATAGAATTAAGGCAGAAAAATAATTAGTATATTGAAAAAAAGATGCACACAAAAACCATAAATCACTAAGTAACAATCAAAACAGTTCCACTCTAATAGAAAAAACAAAAAAACTAGTCAAAACCATCGGGACAAAATACGTATTTCAACTGAATACGTTTTAAAAATATTTAACTCTAAATTAAATATTTTTTTATTCCTTGTCATAATATTTGCCGTTGAAATGATGTATGTTGACAAAAGATGGTTTTGAATACATTTTTGAAAGCAAGGGTAAGTGCAAGGCATCTTTTGTCAGTGAAAAACAAAACGAGCTGAATGCTGCAAACTAGGGAGGTTGGCAGCGTGGCCTTGTCCCAAGGGTGTTGGTACTCACTTATAGCCGACCATGGTAGTGACTGCGGAGAAGGTGGGCGCGGGGAAGAAACTCATGGGAACAAGAAGAGGGCGTGCGTGGAGGGCAAGCAACTGGGAGGCAAATGCCGGCAGGCCGCTCACTTCAGGGAGTTCCCACGGCATCCATCACCGTCAACAGCCACTACAAACAGGACACAACACTGACAAGGGAAGGCACCACCCACACACCTGCGATGAAGCGGCTATCTGTGCCACTGCATTACACTTTACACCTAATTCATGGTGGCTACACAAAACATTCAACTAAATCCCCTCACTTTCCCCTAACCTATACCAATGCAATAAATTACATTTTTCTAAGTTTTATTCAACCTAAATGTTTCAATTAACTTAATACTCTTGCAGCTAGCCGCACAGCCACGCCTAATACTAAAGGCTGCAAACATTTCGTGTTTTACGAATTATCACTATCGTAGCACCACACTAAGAGCCTTTCAAAGACTGGTTTGAGGTTTGAAATACGCCACCAATGCTGACGATCCAACTCGCCAGCCAGCATTCAGCAAATTTCAGTTTCACAAAGCCACCAACTGCAGGAACATCAAACATTTTTGCNAGGGAAGGCACCACCCACACACCTGCGATGAAGCGGCTATCTGTGCCACTGCATTACACTTTACACCTAATTCATGCTGGCTACACAAAACATTCAACTAAATCCCCTCACTTTCCCCTAACCTATACCAATGCAATAAATTACATTTTTCTAAGTTTTATTCAACCTAAATGTTTCAATTAACTTAATACTCTTGCAGCTAGCAGCACAGCCACGCCTAATACTAAAGGCTGCAAACATTTCGTGTTTTACGAATTATCGCTATCGTAGCACCACACTAAGAGCCTTTCAAAGACTGGTTTGAGGTTTGAAATACGCCACCAATGCTGACGATCCAACTCGCCAGCCAGCATTCAGCAAATTTCAGTTTCACAAAGCCACCAACTGCAGGAACATCAAACATTTTTCCACAGGAGAATTAAAAGTAATTTAAACATTTCAACGTGTACAGATATTTCAGTTTTCCCTGGCTGTTTCAAATTCCCTGACTTTTTCTTGTTTTCCAGGTTCCCCCTGTTCGTAGCCGCCCTGTCATTCCATCAGTAACTACTGAGCCATCCACTTTACTTCGCCGCCATCTCTTTTCTTCTAACTTTTAAAAATTTTCCAATTTATTTTCAGAGAACAATTTGGAGAGTTTTGTCTTGGAGTCTTAAACTCTCAATTCTGATTCTTTCTAACTTTCAGAACTTTGAGACAACCTCCAGCACACAGCAGATGGCATGCTGCCTGATCATGTCAGAGACCATGGGTTTTAATCTTGGGGAATGTATAAATATGTGCAAGCACATGCACCATAGATATTAATTGTGGTTAGTTTCATATACCCAACGCAAAGAGACGTGTGTGAGCTGGTGAATTTTCTACTTGAATTTTTATTAGTATTACAGAAAACCTTCAACACTTTAAAACTGTGGCCAGTAGAAAAATTTTATAACAGCGGATTTACTTACTTACATGAAGAAATGTGAGTTTCAAAAAAGTAAAAATCTTCCCTCTATAAGCCACTTATAGCAACATCACATCAAAACTTACATTAATTTTTAATAAAACTTTATTACATGACTGTACCAATTAAATATTAATTATAAAAAAATACCCTTATAGTTGTAATTTTACAGCCCACTTCTTTCAAAATAACTGGAAGAAATCTATTGCTAACATGCTGTTAGCAACATTGAAAATTACATACAATTAAAACTCTTTGAATCCATAACAGCTTAGTTTGATTTTATGCAAGTGATAATGATAAATAGCACATATATTTAATATCTATTACTAAATAAATATGGAATTCTAGACATATGCTCAATACAATGCATAAGCTAATAACAACAAAAATTTTAAAAAATCTTCTAATGAGTGCTTTGTGAACTCAACATAACTAAAATTACTAGAAGACTTGCGAAAATGCTAAAAACAGTCAGGAAAAGGTACAAATATTCTTCTTCAATAACAAACTCATTAAGTTGAAGAAAAAAAAATAAGGTGAAGTGCAACAAAGAATGAAAATTCCCAAATGAACAATGATTTATTTCTGTTAATCGAGAGTACCTAAAATTTGGTTGAACCCAGTTTCAATTCTGTGAGCATCTATCTAACTACTTACATGCAATCAAACATAGCACAGAGGACCACAATCCTTGCCCAAGAGTTTAGAATAGAAGCTGAATAGAAGGTGGTTTTTGCACTATTCCCAATAGAACAAGCAGTAAACAGACAAACTAGAGAGAGCACATTTTATGACAAATGAGCTTCCCACACTTGGTGCACTGGTTTTGCTAAGGAGTTTAAAAAAAACAATAGCTCAGTTTGCTGCAAGCCACCAACATGTTATAATGTACAAAGTTCATTTGTTTGGAACAAGACTCCGCACACTACAAACACACAGCTAGTTGTACTCAAAGACAAAGTATTAGTAGAGACCTGAAGATTCGCGGATTAATTTTGGGACAAAATAGAATACCAAACACGAGTGTTTAAATAACTTTAGCCATTGGTCCACACAATGTTCGACACCTCCTGGAGAACGCTGGACCAATCATCGTCTTCCACTGTGACAACAGACAACCAATGCGCAGTTTATGTGTGTACATAAGACCGTAGAGTTTAACCTGCAGGTCATTCAATTCGCAAATTTTTCAGTTCTCTAAGTATTAGATGCTTCCAGATTTATATTCCATCAAATCTTTGCCACATTACTACTCAACTGTTCTTGAAAATGGTAGTTACAATCTACTGGGGAAAAACCGCTTTAATGGAAATAATGAGGTGTGGTTGTGTAGGGGACATGCCTGTGGGTTTTATGTGAATACACCTGTGTCAGCCGGTGAAATGTTCTTTATGATATGGGAATTACGGACGGCCCATTAATAATGTATGTATGAAGATATATTTTAAAGTGTTCTTTTAAAGAACATAAATTTCCTTAACTTATATAAAACATAAAAGAAATCTCAACCGTACATTTACTAGATGTACAAAGTGATGCAACTGTAAAAACATAACAGAAAGAATACCTGATAAATATGAAAATCATGGTCAGTCGCACAAGGCCAAAACTAAGCTGATTATCACTCCATTCTCCATTCATTTGCCAGCCAAGCCAGACTGCTGCACTGTGTAGAGATTGCCATCATATCACACTCTTTTATTTTCCCCTCTTTTCTATTTACATCTCACCATCCAACCACTTGAATGTTAGCACCTGGTTCCTTAATGGCAGCCACGTGCTTGAAACTTGAGTCTGTTGTTTTTTACTTTATTTTCATTACGCTGCCCTCATTAATTGCAAATCTACTACTTTTCTATTGTATATCATAATATACACACACTATAAATAATTCTAATCTTTAATTATATTCTTCTTTTGAATGCAGCCACCAAGAATTATAACTCAAAATGCAAAATAAACTCTGGAGCCAAATTAATGGAAAATAAATTATGGAAAACACGTGAGGCATCGATGAGGTGGCATCCGGTATGACTTGAAGTAAATGTACACGAGGCTCTGAAGAAAATGAAACCTGCAACAGTGAACAAGGAAAACTACCAACACCACTTTATTTTTACATACGTACGGAAGCTCATAAATTCAACGATTCCAATCAAAACTGTCTAGCAGCAGTACATACTACTGAAATTCCATTTTAAGTTTCCCTGCTAACCCAACGCTTACAGAAATCACCAACAAACTTGCTACACTATCTACAACAGAACCAAAAAAAAATCATCATGACACAATAAAAATTGTTTGCATTAAACATTGAAATAGAAAACAAATAGGAGAAAAAGAGGAAAGAGAACCATAAAAACAAAAGTTCAAAGTTTCATATTCTGTAACAAAATATTTGAATTGTTGCTATAGCAAAAAATAATTTCCACATGTATTCTAAATCTACAGACAGGTCGAAGAGTATCATACAAAGGGACCAACATGAACGAAGAAGTAGAACCCTGTGGGCTCAACACTCTGGCGCCACTCCCAGCTCGGCAACAGGTGTCTCCCATCTCACGGGAACAAGCATCCAACTCCCCCTCTACTCTTTCATCTTCCCCTCCACAAACCATTCTAAAGATAACACTGCACCCACCCGCCACCACAAACCCAGGCCTTTATGCTCTGCTTTAACACCAAGAAGACTGCAACATTACATTTCAAATTAAATTTCTGCTAGGATACAACCAGGTATTCACTTAACAAATACTATATTTGTTTGAAGATGAACCTAAACATTCCCAGCAGTACATTTGCAAAAAAAAAAAAAAAAAAAGAGGTCACGGTGCCAACAAGACTACAAGGGTTCACAATCTTTGAGCACGAGCCAACACATTCAGATATTTTGGCAGCTTGTAGTCCTGTAGTTATTACCCGATGGTATAAAAGAGCTATTTTGGTGTGCAGTATTTGGCACATATCTGTTATGAAAAGGCTAAAAGGTTCATGGCAAGAGTTCTGTTATAACAAATATTCTTTTGAACTGCAGCAACAAAAACACAACACAGAAGAGTTTCCAATTTCATATCATTTCTTAGAATGCTGTCAACAATATGTAACACTAGGAAATCAACAAGTAAGAAATTTTTATTTATTTTCTTGCACTATATTTGTGCAGTAACAACTATTACCGTTACTAAAAAATATAATAAAATTCCACACTGATAAATACTGTAGCAACACCCAAGAATACTCACAACAAACTAACCTTCACCTGCAATTTTGTGTGTGCCAATTTAAAAAATGACACAGTACCAAATTTGTATCGACCAACTGGGAATGTTATTGGAATGATTCATGCAATGGGGGTAATTGATTGTTTAAACAAATGTCCATAATGTTCAAACAATCGAATTGTAATATTTATTGTGTAAATTCTGTATCAGGATCTATATAACCTAACATTTAGAGAGTGAAAAAATTCCACGTTTCCTAAATGGACCACCTTTGTCACGCCTGCGGAAAATACAAAACCACAGCTAGCTGCCCAATAACAGTGTTGCTGAACAATAACAGTGTTGCTGAACAATAACAGTGTTGCTGAACAATAACAGTGTTGCTGAACAATAACAGTGTTGCTGAACAATAACAGTGTTGCTGAACAATAACAGTGTTGCTGAACAATAACAGTGTTGCTGAACAATAACAGTGTTGCTGAACAATAACAGTGTTGCTGAACAATAACAGTGTTGCTGAACAATAACAGTGTTGCTGAACAATAACAGTGTTGCTGAACAATAACAGTGTTGCTGAACAATAACAGTGTTGCTGAACAATAAGTCATTTTTGATGACAGTCTGCAGTGCCAAGGGAAGAGACATGGTGGAAGATAGCAGTCATCCCCACCCACAGTATACTGCAAGTGCAACAACCAACTGCAGTAATCAAACTAATTGCAATGCCACAAAGTGTGACCTATACAATGCTACTCTAGTGACCTAGTTCTCTTGAATGATTTTCCAATGATAAGCGCTAGTAATGCAAACACAGTAGTTTCTGTACCATGCAAAATTTTCATGATACTGAAGAAGTGTTCATAAAACTTTCAAGCGTGCGATTGGTGCAAAATACCACAGTATATGATTAGCTAAATGTGTCATATTCTACTTCTTTGTGTGTCTGTGTGCATGCAGAGTGGAGTGATTTGGATGGCTCTTTAACATTGAGGTATTGAGAGCCAAAAAAGGTGAAGCAAAGTGAGTATAGAGCAGCACCAGAACGCAAAGGTGGGGGGAAACAGGAGATCTCCAAGAAAACCCACCGACCAGCGGCATCAAACGGTATGATTCCCATTTGCGAAAATCTGGGAGCAACCCTGCCGGGAATAGAGCCCAGTTCGCCTAGGTGGCAGGCAAGTAGTCTGATCACTACACCACCGCAGCCCCCAGTGTGCTGTGTATGTAAAATTAATTACGGAAAATTAAAATAGCATGTTTTCATCGCCCAGATTATTAACTTAGCTGATCAAACCTGTTAAGTACAATGCACACAAACTTCCAAAACTCAAAATAAGCTGAAGTTACACTGGCAGGTAGATTTGGATTATAAGAAGAAGAAAACCAAAATTGCACAATGTAACAAAAAAAAATTAATATCCATTATTTAACTTAGCATAATGACTACATACAAAATTCAAACTTCTCAAAAAATTGAATACAAATTTGTATGCTTTGTAGCACTTCGCAAACTATTTTCTAGACACAACAACCAAACAAAACAGTGGGAAAGTGGTGAGTGCGCACATACGAGCACCCTTTATTACAAGAAAATGAAGCAAATTTAATGTTTAATTTCAATCAAATTCTTTATTGAATCAACATTTGAACTATAGAACAACACACTCATTTTCAAATGGGTACTGAGACTGTACAAACCATTTTAAGTATTCCTCAATGTTTTATTTTAAGTACAAAATGTCCTCAATATCATATTTTGGTTTTAAAACCCACAAAATAAGTACAGATAACAATGCTGAGGGCAATTAAAAGGAAACCCTGGTAAAAAAAAAAAGTGCCTCTAGTCACGTCTAGTTATAAGGAAGCATTGCGACAAGCCCTCCCAACAGCAATATGCATTCCCGGGAAGCAGAATTTCACGCTAACCAGGACTGTAACAGTAGGACATTAATACACGTGATATAAGCCAATGGATTAAACTACAGATACCTACCACTTTGTGCTTCCCTTCTTTTCTTCACAAAAACTATGTAATTGTATAGAATAGCGGCTTTTCCGAGAATCGGGGTAATAATACCTGCCAATGTTATCTATGGTCATTACTAATCACACTCAATAAGAATTTTAATGGGGCTTCATGTAATTTGCAGCGTATACCATGAAATGTGATAGTGAGGAGGGCTATGAAGATCGGGGTGTTTTATGCGGCAAAACACGTTAATTTATGTCCAATTTATTTGAGTTGCGTCCACCACTCTCCAAATTTCTGCTGTTGGAAATGTCCTTGTGTCCATGTATGCTGTAATATGTACCGGAGGAACAGGATTAGAAAGAAGCATGTTATTTTGTTTACCCTTTGGTTATGTCTGTCTACTACTGAGACTTTTCTAAACCTTATTACCAGACATGAAAGTGAAAAACAATAATTATAATAATATAATAACTGGGGCTGAATGAAGTGAGTATGATACTATCTCATTATACAGCGAATTCAAAATACAAAAGGCAGCAAGAAATGAAAAGAAATATTGCTACATGGACGCCTGAGGGTCGTGTCTGAGTTCTTGAGGGATGGAGGTCCCAATAAAAATAAAAGAACCAAATTTGATTTCCAATTTTTTTACACAGCTATCATTTACAGCATCAAACTATGTCTCCACTATTACGCCTCTCATTTAACAGTGAGCGCAATATTTAATGTCTATTTCAACTCCAATTAACGTCCTTTTTAATTGTCTCTGTTTGGTTACAGTAAATTAACTCGTACTCATCATTAACACATGTTCAGTCTATCTGTTGCCACCATTTGTAATGTCTCTCGATCACGCATCTCCAGCCGCACTCTTCACTGCTTGACACTAGCAGTCTCAAACCACCCCTCTGCCGGCCACTTCTCTCACTGCTCGTCTTTTATCGCTCGGAACTCAACCACTCATCAACTACTGAGCTCGGAAGGCTGTCACATTTTCATATTGTTCGCACTGACCATCTGGAAGGTTCAACAAGTCCTGATGAGACAACGAGGTCAGTAATCCAGAGCATACTTCAGATAAACTCAGAAATCAATACAACCAGGGTCAATAAAGTGGCCACAAAAGGGATTATAGTATCGGCTCGCTTTTTGTAACAGATACGCGGTTTGGTCTGCTGCCATTCAAAACATTCTAAGGTTTGCTATTCTGTGCAATGTGCATCCCAGGACTCCAGTAATTGTAAAGTGGTATATTTCGACTCTACTAATTACACAGAACAATAATTTACTAGGGGCGTTAACGTACATATTATGATTAAAAAACCACAAAAACGATAGTGGGGAGGGCTATGAAGATCAGGGAAATTGTGGGGTAAAATCACTAAAAATACACCCACAGAAAATATGAAAACACCTCAATTTAACATTTGTCCATCCAATTTCTAAATATGTGCCCATTTAACCTAACTTAACCTAACCCTACAATGAGTGAATCACTATTTTACATTTTTAATCTGACCTAGAATTTTAGTGTTATAATCTAACCTAGGATTGTAGGGTTTTAATCTAACCTAGGATTTAACTGTTTAAATCTAACTGAGGATTTTATTCTAATCTAGGATTTTACGGTTTTAATGTAACAGTAAAACATACCAGAAGAATGTGAATTTACTCACCTATGTAGACCAAAACAACGTTAATTCAACAAACTGGCAAACATCCAGGTAACATCTGCCACATAGATGACTGTCGCGCACAGAAGCGCTCGTACTTGCACCCTCCATTCTTAAATCACAAAGCTTCGCATGGTCGGATTCGGACGTCACAACTCACGCGCGCTGCAACACTCCACTCGCCACGAACCGCATTGTATTGCATCTAAACTGCAACTAACCTACAGTAATGTCTAACATCCACAGCAGACAGGTGACTGCAGATTCGCATTTGTTTACATTACTACAGCATTACAGGACTATACAATATGGCATCCGACGTAAAAAAAAGTGGCCAAACTCCTTGTATATTAACTATTTTATTTTTGACGTTCTGCTCTTTTATTATTACGCCCTGCTAAATATGAAACAGGTAAGGTGCGCAAAATCCATTTATATAACTTCTGTGGGTCTACTATGCCTCCTTCAAAAAAACTGCTGTTCTTTATAATTACCAAAATATATTTCAATTGAGTTGCTGAACCATGTTAAATGCAAGAACAACTTTGGAAATCAAACCTTAATTCACAATACATGAATCACAGGATTGTTTGTGCAGACACACTAAGGACGTATAGGAATACACAACATGAATCAACAACAACAACATTTAATTCTGTTGAATTTTGCAAGTGTTACCTTGTTAATATTTACGAGAATTGTACTACGTTCTGTGTAGGTAGTATAAAAAATGTGTATAGAGCCTCTACAGTATATCATAAAATGAGGTGTTACTAGGCTTTGTTTAAAGGTGTATCACCAGGGTACATTTGTGCAACAATATATGAGAAAACACATGTGCATCAATGTTGGCTATCCAGTTTGAATTTTACTGTAGAGGTTCACTAGACAGTGGTATGCTGGTGTGTACGGGAATGAGTGTTAGTGGAAAATTGCTACAGGGGTTCAGTGTTCCGTGTGAATTGGACAGCGTGAAAACTTGTGATTCACGAATAGAGAGTGCTAGTAAGAGGTTTTCTTTGTGATCATTTCCATGTGAAGAGTTAAATTTAATTATAGTGTGGAAATATGTGTGTGTGTGTGTGTGTGTGTGTGTGTGTGTGTGTGTGTAGTTTTGTCTAATTAGAATAGAAGGTAAACATGTCCTATGTGCGAGTTATCAGCAATACATCACAAAGGAGGTATATTCACCGCTTACATGGGTGTGTGCAGTTTTTATATTCACTGTATAGGCTGTTCCTGCATTTTGCACAGTGAAGCAACCCATTTGACATTAATTTTAAATGATTTCCATGCGTTTTACCCTACAACTTCTTCGAATTTCATAGCCATTCCACACTATCATGTTTAGTAGTACGTACCACAACTATGACGATACTCCTATTAAATTCATTTTCAGTGTGATTAGTGATGTCTATTCATATCATGTTCAAAAATACATTTCTCGGAAAAGCCACGATTCTTAACAATTACTGTACTTTATATTTGTGAACACGAAGTGCCTTATATTTGGTTCAATTAAACTTAAAAATTGATTTCATTTATAAATTATATTTCATTTGTAATTAACATGAATAGAAAAAAGGAGAAAATAGGTGTGTTGGTAATACCTTGTAAAAATAGTTATTAGACAAAATATTGCTAAACTGAGTGCACATGTGATGTGTTGTCATTTTCATGTAATTTTCTAGGATTGGTTAAACTTAGTTTGTATGAGGTGGAGGAATATTTATTATCCTAGAAGTATAACATTACCATGACTTCAGAAAAGTTGGAAGTAACCGTGAATGGACTATACGCTGTCTTTCCAATAATCTTAAGAAGAATCTGTGAGCATAAAAAGTTTACTATTCTCAAATAACATTTCCCAATATTTTTCTTTCATAAGCTTTACTAAAAAAACATTTCATAGGTTACCTTAACATCTGTATTGCCCGTTCATGTAGAACCTTCCTAGCAACCACGTGTTATTTTTAAGAATGTCTACCGCGGCAAAACTGCAAACATTAAATGTATTAACATTCCCGGTTAGGTTCAAAAATTGAACCATGAACAGCATTAAAAAATTTGAAGCTCTTCTTACTTAAAAAATTGTTTTAATATGCGTACAACAGATAGCCCAAAATGAATTAAATATTTTTCAACAATCGCTTAAATCTAGAAATTTAATGACACATGACGTGCAATTATTTATATGTAACATACCACCCAATTATACCCTTTCCAAATTATCTTCTCGAACTGTATCTAATGTAACCTGACTCTAAAGCAATTTCTAATTCTACAGCAATTTTGTACTACAATAACAAATGTTTCCTTCACTTCTTGAACACACAGCACATAAAATGCATTTGACACCTGTTATTGATTAAAACTTTGTGCAACTGGATCTAGCCATGAAAGGGAAATAGCCCGGGACAACAACACACGAATCAAAATAAAACCAGTCCGCCTTTAGAAAAACGCTTACTGTGCATTTAAATAATGAACGAAAATTATTATAGTACAAACTTACCGCTTAACTGACAGACAAGACCCTGCCAAACATCAAAACAAAAGATCCGGATTACACAACATAACATACCACATCTATAGACGAAGGCAACAAAAAAAATTGCCGCTTCTTTCTCAGAGCAGAATGAACAGCACCACGAAATAACAATAAATACTTAATGCTGATCGTCTTAGTTTCTTCAATACACAATTTAAAATGAACGTCTTTACTATAAATAAGCGCTATTGGATTGTAAATTTAATCCATTTTGCTATTGTTCCCACATGAAATTTCAGAAAGGTGTAAATTTTTAAACCAGATCAACAAACAAATGGAATGCAATACGAATTTCTCACTAAAAGTTCCAAGCCCAGTTACTCCAAACGTATCGTTTGTTTATCATCCGTTTACTGTAAGCTTTGCTAAACTCTACGTTATCTGTTGTACATCAACCTCAAAGCAAGGTACAAAAAGTTTTCCTATCAGTCCCAGAAGTGACCTATTTTCAATAGTTTTGCCCAACCCACCATCATTTACCTAAGACATACTTGGCAAAATTAAAGTTTTGATTTTTGCTCCTGCAATTGCCATTGTTAAGTTGACAATATGTAATCAGGTATTCACAGGTAACAATCAACCCCGGCACCCTAAAATGTGGGTACTTGAAATGTCTGTAACACAGATATGAAATCACAACAGCAGAGCACAGAGGTGATAAATATAAATAAAACACCATGACCATGCTATTTTTTACACTGCAATACCTCTATTACTCCCAACTTTAGTCATGGCATATACTGCCGCCCTACATAATGCACTGCCACAGAGTCGGCTTTCTTGAAGGAGACTATGTTGTGATACACACAGAAACAAGAATACCACTCATGCTTGCCAACAGGATTGGCATTTATTGTACTGTCACAGTGGCTTTCAAGGTGCTGGTCAGTGTGAAATGATGTCCTTGTCCAGACTGGAGTGATATGGCATGGCGAAAATCAATTAATTCAACAGTGCTCAAATTACATCAAATGCAACCCTCCCAAAACACAATTTTCGAGCCATGCCACTTTCCAAGGCTCTGCACATACCACCAAGCATTAGCAGAATGGGGTAGTAGGGTAGTTCCATCAAGGCTACAGGTGGTATCGGTTGTGTTGACGGTGGTCGGTATAGAACATTGACCCAGAGGTCATTGATTATGCTACTGCTGAGAGTTGTGTAATAGTACAAAGCATCTGTGCAGGCCATATATGGTTGGAGGCATATGCAAAGTAACTGCTTATATGACAGGCCATGAGGTTGTTGTTCCCTGTAGTCCTCTTATAGTCGCTGCTTCTCTTATACAGTTGTTGGGACAGACAGCATTGATGCTGGGGGACGAGTTGGGCATTCATGGGATGCAGGTCATTACCATCTGCTACATATCCTTAAGAATCGCTTGTGGCCTTCCACGACATCGTACTGGCTTTATCGGAGTGCTCGGAGCAATTATGACAGTGTTCCGGAGTACGAGTTCTTGGGTAGGCAACATGACCCCAGGCATCCGTCCGACCCTACTGGATGCAAAAATTATCTTCGGCAGCCGGTTTCACTGTATGGAATTTTGAACAAATATTTTATTTACTTAGAAATAAATGTTAGTATTTTAAATACAGATTGATGATGTTCGTATAAATGGAAATTATATCTCTGCTCCCGCCATCGTTTAACTGTAATTTTTTTATTACCTGTAAAACTATCCGTTTGTTCCATTCGGTCTTTCTTTATGCTATTCGTAAATTGTTAGGGGGGTTCTACAATGACATGTAAGCCGATATGGATGACTGAAGCAGATGCGTAACACACTCCATTTCAATCTACAACGACACGCATGCGGAAGTGGATAACATATGGATACACGCAAGAGATTGGATATTTCCCAACTCGTCCGTGTCCGTGAATGCGTGTAACCAATAGTAATCGAGTATTTGGTTTGTTGATATTCGTATTCGTGGCCATTGTAGTATACATAGCAAAAAGTGCTTCGATTTGCCATGGCAAATGTCATTTTAGTTTTAATAAATATGTGAACATTGTTCGGCAGTAATATTTATGCATTTTTAAACACTGTAAAAATACAATATGAGATATGTATTTTATGAAAACACTATCAGTAATTTGCAACAACTGAGTGTTTTTGATTTCGTAAGTTACACTGTACGTTTCTTCATATTATGTGATGGTTAAAATTCATTCCGAGTTGTCAGTATATTTCGCTTAGTTCCACTTGTGTTTTCGTGTCTATTTTACTACGTATCCATTCATTATAGAACAGTCCTTAAAGTTAAGGTCAAAGCCTGTTTTTTTTTGTTTTATTTCATCTGTAAGATTAATTTCACTACATAGCTGTACAAAAAAATTGAACAAGATAAACTTACCAGGGTCAAAAAGAGTTATTAACCCCTTAAAGAAATGCCTATTGGCAGGGTGGTGTTGGGTTAAGGGAAGTTTTGAGAGGTGGTGGAAAATAGTGTTAGGTGGTTTGTGAATTTGGATACCCGACTAGGTGCCAGACACTGTCGCCAGGTGGTGCCACTTGTAGTTGCTGGTGATGATCTCAGGGTACGGCGAACTGTTCGCCCGGACGTACTCAGTCTCTAGGTGAAATGTTGGAAAAGCCCCTCGCTCCTGATACTTAAATAGAAACTACTGTGGGTCTATTTAGACTGAGCGACATGCCTTAAACTGCAGAAAATCCAATTTGAGCATATTGGTTGTTAAGTAATTTATGTGAAACTGGGTGAAGGCAGGTTATAGGGGACCCGTATCCCGAAACGCCCGAAGGCAGTGCTTGAAATAAAATCTGCGAAGTCTGAAAACTTGCATGTATTTACTCTTGCATAGAAATACTTACATCACTCTAGGTGAACACTTCATACAGGCTTTGGCCAGCGGTAGCCAAATAGGCAAAAATGCTAAAAATTCACATTTGTGCATAAGAGTGAATTATTTGTACATTAAGCTTCCCAGGCGATGCTATTGCTAAGAAGAAGGGGTGGCAACTCCAAGTGCTGAAAGTACGGGTATTGGTATGTTATATTAAACTATTGCAACTAAAGGCGATTGGTGTGAAAATGTGAAGGTAAAGCGCGATGTGGCATGTGCCGACCCGCTGAGACACTCGACAACGACTGATTCCGGCGAGCACACACGGCGCGAACTATGGCAGCATGCGGCTCGCCCTACACTACTAAATGTTTACATGAAACTTGCAAGAATTAAAAGGACATGAACACTTGCAGATAAATTAAGAGAAAAAGAACATAATTATTCCCTGAATAAAAACAGTTACACTATACCCTTGGATGCCATGAAAATAGACTGAAGAAACTGAAGTTAAAAGAATGTTAATTTGATAATTACAAAATTAAAACCCTGAAATGTTAATAAGGTTGTCTTATANAAAAACAATTACACTATACCCTTGGATGCCATGAAAATAGACTGAAGAAACTGAAGTTAAAAGAATGTTAATTTGAGAATTACAAAATTAAAACCCTGAAATGTTAATAAGGTTGTCTTAGAATGTTTACACTCTTAGTGTGTGTTTAGTATCTATAAAATACTTGCTTTGAAATTGCCCTATAAATTATATGTGCTGGGTTTGCCATTATGCAGACCCCCTTCCCAAGAGAAGAGGATATGCGGTTGCACTGCAATGCTTGATGTGAACCACTCGTCCAAGAGCTCCTTGTGCCCACTCTGACTGCCGCAGTCACAACGACTACACCAGCTCACCGGGCCGCACCTACTACATCAGGCAGAGAGTGCATAGTGCAGGTCGACAAGAACCGAACATGCACCTTCTTGCCGACAAGAATTATGTAATTCAAGAGATAGCCCTCATCATTTATTACAAGACGCAACTCTTTTAATAAATGGGTAGGCGATCCGAAACAGTGTTTACCCCAAAGCCACAACCCTTGGGTGCACTGGCAATTAGTCGTTGCGTCGTCGCAGCTCGCGCAGTTAAAAACGATGCAACGCACCAATGGGTGATGTCAACTGGCTTGTATGCCAAAGCTGAAGTGATAAGTGACCCCAAAGTGTCATCCAGTAGTGTGCAGCATTTTTACAAACATATTAAACACAGTCATCGAATTCACAACTACAGACAGGGGTGTGTTATATTATATTAATAGTAATCAAGCATGGCATTCCACACCCCTTTGCCCAGGTGGACTCGTCTCCATTCTGGAGACAGCCACCTGGCAACACCGTAGCCAGTGAAATACAAGCGTGTCATAACAAGTGAAATGCAAACACTTTTCACAAGAAAACGTAATATTGTAATAATGTTAATTTATAATTGTAATGATGTTTTCTAAAAGGGATATTACCTATAAAGGAATCCATCATTGTTAGATATCATTTAATGTGGTAGATTCCCCATCAACTTCACAACTTCAACCATAATAACCATTTGTTAATAAGCAGGGGTGACACCAATGTGTTTCATTTCATTTATACAATGACAATGGCCTCCATTCTGGTCAGACTGCTGTGACGAACTGAACGAGTCACGTCGGCTTTCGTCACGAGTGGCGAGAACCTAAGTCAAACGGCGAATAATGAAACATAACACGAGCACTCTGTGATATGATTGTAATGGTAAAAATTTGTATAAATGAAATGAAACACATTGGTGTCACCCCTGCTTATACCAGCCATTGCAGAGCCTGCGATTGTTGGTATTCAGGGTGAAAGTCTGGTCCTTTAGGCAGGGTCGAAATTGTTTTATGGCCCTCACCATACCCAGACAGTTCTGTTCGTTGCTGAGGTATTTCTGTTCGCCAGGTGATAGCTTGATACATGCATTTGAAATAATCTGTGTTTCTTCAGGTTGTGATTCTTGGTATAACACTGCCCCTAGTCCCAAATGACTATCATATGTCTGGAGTATGAATGGGCATTTGGGGTCAGACCTACAGAGTTTTTGTATGCAAGTAAACTGTTCCTTTAATGTGGTAAGTGCCTGCTCTGGGTCTTCGGTGAGTGGCTTGCACAGGGAGGAGGAGTGAGGTACGAATTCTCGTAGCCGAGGAATCGCCAGAGTTTCTTCTTGAAGCACGTGCAAACAGCAAACACACCCTTCTAAACCTACAACACTGTAAAAGCATCATCAATGATGTTTTCGCAAATAATATTCCTTTCATTATTAAAAAAAGTATTCACGATAACTTTGTTGTTAAACAAGTTTATTCTAGGTAATGAAGACTTTGAAATTATATTCTGGGTTTTATAGTATGATACAATGTGGTGAATACAATCACTGTTTTCAAACAGCTCATTTTAATCTTCGTACATCCCGCCAACACTTGGCAAATATGCTGCAATTACTGCACATACGTCGTTTCACTCAACTTCGTGTGCAAAATTATACCAGGTTACACTGACAGAGAAGTCTGGTCTAGCTGCACAGTCTAGCACTGCACAGCCCAGCAATGTACAACATTACAATGCACTACACAACTACACAGCACAGCACTGCTCTACACAGCACTGCACTGCTCTACACATTCGATGGTTGAGAGAAACGAAGCTTATAGGTCCGTTTCACTCAGCTGCACAAACCAGCACAAACTCCCAAAACAACACAAAACTGCACAACGCAGCGTTTCTCTCAGCTAAACATGACATCACAACCTTTTATTTTTTTAGTGCTTTTCTCTTCCTTGGTGCAGTTTATTTTGGGCAGCTTTGTGCAGCGCAAACTACACCAATTTTTAATGTGTATCTGATGTAGTGTAGTGTAACGTAAATAAAACTGTGGTGTTTTCGAGAGTTAATGCCAATATTAATTTTAACATGTAAGCATATCAACGTGAAATTAAAGTTTATTTGGAATTTGGTATTTAAACTAAGATGTAATTGAATGCACTGCACAACAGGAAACTTTTTTATATTATCTGTAAACAAAATTTTTTGGATGATAAACAGTGTAATATTGTTTATTTACACACATACTAAGAATATATTGATAGTGCCAGTGTGATATTTCTTAAAGATGTAGAATATCGATCAGACAATCAGTCAGTTTTGTACTTGACCTCTGCGGACGAGGAGGTGAGACCTCTGCCTCTTCAATCTACATTACTTAGAACTCGTGGCCAACACCATGGGTAGTGTGGTAGGCCAGGAAACTGGCCATCTTGAGCCTAGCCCCTAGAGGGTCAGCGACCACAGTGCACCGTACCATTTTGTAAGGAAGCTTGCTAGTTTAATACACACACTCCAGGAATTTCTTGGATGGTTTACCCCCCTCCTCCCTTTCCAGCCCTTTCCGAAAGGATGGAGTCTGTTGGGGACACGACAGCTGATGGGCACGCTCCTGGGATGCGGGATTTCCTACCTAGCCTACAAAATCTCCAGCCCGATGCAAGACAGGTGCAAGGGGACGGCACCACAATATCTGTGACTGCAAAAACACTTACTGCAAATAAACAACCCCAACAACCCCTCATCCAGTTTGGGGGCGAAGAAATTGAAACAGAAACAATACAGGACCAATAACTGTGAGAAAGCCTTCACCAGAAAAGAAAACGGGAAGATAACTGCGTGAAAAAACACCTCCGTAGTTCACTCCATTTTCAAACTGGAACAGTGCCCTGTGGGAAATCCCAGATTATGCTTCCCAAGCAACACCTGGCCCTTCAGGACACCCATAGACCACCACACAGCCGCATGCCACTGCCAACAAACAGGAAAAAACACACACTTTTTGTCTGGTTGTACCTCACACCAACAAGTAAGCTTGCTGGTGCACTAACTCAGAGCCCTTAACAACATTTGTTATACCATCCACATCTTCTGCAACTGCCTACACATTGTGAGGGCTGTTGAGGCTTTGTATAAGGCAGCCCCAAGACACTGCTGCAAACGAACCACCTGTAGAATTTCACATACAGCACCACAGTTGGCAGGTCCCAAAAAGTGGTGTTTGATCTACCAACTGACACACTAATTGAGGACATAAAAACCGACATTCAAGGCCACAGCTACAAAATCCCGGACATTTTCCAATTCAGGAGAAAGAAAACAGAACCTCAGATCCCACAACACATATTCCAGCCGTAATGTCTTTTCTATATTACCTCCATCTAAATGACACACTTCCACCCCCTTGATATAGTCAACAGACTAAATATGACCATAGTTCATTCTCGCAAATGCCAAAAAAGGACGCAAGACATCACCCAGTGTCGAAACGGCTTGGCTCTATATCACAGATGCAACTACTGTAAAACGCTAACAGTCTGCCCTCACTGTACTGTGCCACATACATAGGATGCCTGTGCGAACTTATCCCAAAACCCTAAATGTCGCAACTGTCAGGCTCGCACTCTGCACTCTCAAAACTTTGTAACAGGGCTGGTTGAGTGTAGAATTGCCCGGTGCCATAACTTAGCGGAGAATTAACGATGTGAGTCGTTCGGTCGACAGCCCAGGGGGCCGTGGTTGCCTCATTCAGTTTGAAGATGAAGTTGTCACGCACTTAATATTACACTACTTGCACTAAGTACTTTAGCTTCGGCCTACAGGCCAGCCGACATCACTTGGTAGCGTTATGTCATATGTTGCGGTGCGAGCTGATACTACAGTATGTAATAACCATTGGCCCATGCGCGCAACCGCTGTGGCTTTGAGGTAAACATCATTTCGAATCGCCTACTAATTTATTACAATAGGTACCACTTGTAATAAATAAAGTAGGACGACCTCTTGAGTCACATAGTTCCTGTTGGCAAGAAGGTGCAAGTTTCGTTCCTGTCGAAATGCACTATGCACTCTTGGCCTGATGTTAATGGTGCAGCACGGTGTAGCTGGTGCAGTTGATGAGACTGCGGTGGTCAGAGTGGGCACAAGCAGCTCGTGGACGCGTGGTTCACATCAAATTTAAGATACCTAGTGTTTTCACTCCCTATACTGGTGTTGTTTGGCCACCTCGTACACCTTACTAACACTTGTTACTGCAATACATTTTCATTGTGAACAACACGTTGGTGACATCCCTGTGATTAATCAAGCATCAATTATGTTTGTAACTATGGCAGGGTGGGGGACGTCACCGCAATAGAATAATGAAGTGGAAAGTGTCTGCTGTGAAGAAAAGTCATAATTATCCTTTTAAACATTAAACATAATTAACATACTAAAGTTTACTGGAATAACGATAAATTGAAAATGCATTTAAGTTTCTGGTAAGTTTCGAAAGTGTATTTCAGCTTCAGGTTTGTTTCGCCAATAGGCGAGTCAAAGTGTTTCACCTTGGGTGGGCTTGACGAGTCCATCCCTGAAAAGGGGTGTGGGTAGCCATGCTCGTTAGAGGTTTTAAACTAGAAATGAATTTAATTAATTTGGCTACTGTGTTTTGACACTTTGTATTGCTTCGGAATTTTATTCCCCACTATTTAACCAAGCTAGGGGTAACATAGCACTGATATCCCAGCCAGCAGGCCGGTCGAAGTCATGTAGCTGCAAAGGACGATGGTGTTGCGGCGCGAACTGCACCAACATTCCCTCCAATTTCCAGGGCGCATGATGACATGTTTATTACAAGGAGACACCGTGTTGGAGCACATGTTATTTCCCCCCAAGAGTTACCTATTGAGGTAAATAAAGCAAGATGGTCACCTGAGTCACGTAGTACATGACGACGAGGCGGATGTGTTCTGTTCTCGTCGACCCGAGTGTTCACTTAGGTACGGTGTTTGCTAGTAAGTAACTGTGGAGGTGCGAGTGGTAACTAGAGACACATGACGTGTGGTTCACGTCAAGGTCCGAAGAGGTCTCTAATGTTAACGTTTTGTAAATAAGATTTGCTTATTAGGAAACTATTATTCTTTGATTTTATTAAGCAGGAAAGGGTTGCATTTTAGCAAGCCAAGTACTTTCTTTCTTTCTTTCTCTCTCTCTCTCTCTCTCTCTCTCTCTCTCTCTCTCTCTCTCTAGACATGACAGCGGTCATGTTATTAAATTTTTTGTCTCTTATTAAATTTAATTAAATCTTTAATTTTGACTGCTTATCTAAAGGCAGGGCAATAGAAGAGAGCCATCGTAGGTGTGGCAAATGCCTGCAGGCTATAGAAGCTACCGGAAAGTGCCCGATTATTAATTTTAGTTTTACTCCAAGATAGAAGATTATACCCAAGGAATGCCGGTGCCACCATGAGGCATGTCTACAGAAGGACTGTATTGTAGGGTATGAATACAAAATACTTATCGATTTTCTTTTGCATTTAGTAAATCATCAAAATAATTTTAAACAAGGAGCTGAATTAAGAGTGTTTTTTTTTTTATTATTAAAGCTTGTCGTAATGAAATTTTACTACACCATTTTGTCTAGTTAAAATGAAGTAACTAATGAAGATATTATCAAGAAATAATAGTCTGAATCTGAACTCGTAGATTTATTTCTCTTAATGATGATCTTTGAATTTATTAGTTTTTAGAAAATGAAAGATAAATATTCTATTACTCTGAGGAAAATTGAATATATGAGACACATTCATTATCTGTATGAAATTCAATTTGAAATTAATAATTGTTATTAATTACAAATGTCTACAAGTGTTTAATCGTACAGTGGAGTCTCCATTATCCGTCAGTCTCGGGACCATTACCGTGATGGTTGAGAGAATAGAAGGATAATAGAAATGCCCCCGCCCTCTTTCGAAAAGTCACGGTAGATACTAGCGATAATAATGTATACTATATTTAGCACTATATTTTAAACAAGTAGCAATCAATAGCAGTATGTACAGCACAGTATGTATTTGATATTAAATATTGTAGACTTCTGTTTATTATGTTGATAAAATAACAAAATTGAATACAGTACTAGTATGTAAATGTTCAGTAGTATAATCCTACCTAAAAAATCTGCCATTATTCCTTTGTTGTAATACTGCACGGGCTTTTGTTGTTGCCGTTTTGCGTATCTTACGTAGGAGTAATATCTGTGTAGAGTCTGCCTCTTCTTGTTGCTCGTACCATTCAATGCACTTGGAAAACATGTTTTCAGCATCACTGTGGCTAATTATTTTGGGGCAATCCTTGAGTATATCATCCTCTTCTTCTTCACTTAAACATTCTACCACATGTGTTACACTTAATACACATTCCTCATAATTTAATATTTCAAAGCCTCCGTTTAATCTGTCGATTCCCAGCCATTCACTTACTTCACCTATTGATGTGTTTTCTCCACCTGGGATCCCTTGTCACACAGAAGTANCACATTCCTCATAATTTAATATTTCAAAGCCTCCGTTTAATCTGTCGATTCCCAGCCATTCACTTACTTCACCTATTGATGTGTTTTCTCCACCTGGGATCCCTTGTCACACACAAGTAAAATTTCCTCATAATTTTTAGATTCGTTTATGGCCTCATTCTCGTTTACAGTCTCAGGCCACAGTTTGTTCCAGCCTTTTTTTTTTAATGTTTCTTCTGGTTTAACTTGCGAGACTTCCGCGACATTAAAAATTGTGTCTTTCATAGCGCATGACCTCCAAAACTGCTTTACACTTATTAATGTATCGCCAACACAAACAACTTTTTTAATAAAGCATTTTCGATAACGTCGCTTCATGCTTTCAATAATACTCTGATCGATAGGCTGAATTAGTGGGGTAGTGTTAGCAGGCAAAAAGTGGCACGTAATTTTTCCATCATCACTTTGTATTCTTGAGAAGGATGAGTTGGTGCATTGTCCATTAATAACATGGCTTCTTCAGGCAATCCGATAGATTTTAAATGTGATTTTACATTTTGCACAATCACATTGTGGAACCACTCATTAAATATATCCTGGCTCATCCAGGCACTTTTTTGTGCATAATATTTGGCAGGTAAGACGTTTAAATTCATATGTTTTAAAGCTTGAGGCTTTTTAGATTTCCCAATGATTAGTAAAGGAAACCTATGTCTACTATTTGCATTCGCACACACCATGACAGTTATTTGGTCTTTTTGCCTTTTAAAACCAGGTGCAGATTTTTCCGATAAGGAGGCTAAGGTTTTCACTAGAAGTGCTTTCCAATTTAGACCAGTTTCGCCACAGTTGTAAACCTGCTCTCTGACCAAATTTCTATTTTTTATTTCTTTCATTATTTTTTCCCGATATTCTACAATGACTGTACTATCAGCGCTTAGTTTTTCACCCGATATGCCCAACTGCTTTATGCCAGATCGACCCTTAAATTTATCCAGCCAACCTATACTAGTCTTAAATGAAGGACCCCCATCAAGCTTCTTGTTCATCTCGATAGATTTAGCCATTATTATGGGCCCAGAAACTGGTATCCCTTGACTGCGGGCTTGCATGAACCACTGATATATTACTGTATCCAGTTGGTCCCGTTTTGCTGGCTTCATCGTTTTTCTTAGTTTGACATCTGCGTCTGTCGTTTGCATTTTTCAAACATGACTTTCGATTTTATCCACATCTTTCTTAATATAATTTACTGTCGTCCGCCCGATTCCATATAGAGGTGCGATACTCGTCGCGCTTTCTCCTTTACGCAGTCGTTTTATAATTTCAAGTTTTTGAGAAAGTCCCAATACAACACGTTTTAGTTTCTCAGACCTTCTTAAACACACTACACTTTGACAACAAACTGAGGACAATGACGTGCTGACTAAGTGACTACCACTACTGAACTGACTGTAGGAATGGGAGGGCAGATGAGTGTCTAGGAATTCCGGTAGGGTGGTGAGGAAGACGGAAGGATTCTACGAAGTACATATGTAGATTGTACATAAACAACAAACGTGAGTCATTAGCATACGGCACCGCACATAGTGTATTTTTACTGGTTATATGTATTACAGTACAGTATACATATTGTTCAACTCAATAATGTGCTAAATTTGATCTAATATGAAGCGAGAAAAAAGGTATTTCATTTTTAGTTAATTAAGTTATTTTTTGTATCTAATTTTATTATTTTACTTGTCATGACAGTTTAGTGATGGTTAACTGAAACTGATGGTTAAAAGGGTGATGGTTAACCGAGACTCCACTGTAATATGTTTTGACTTTTCTCTAATTAAGGTATCGAATGTCTTATGCTGAACCAGGGTAAATGCGTGTAATTTATTGATGTGAACCACGCATCCACGATCTCCTTGTTCCCATTCTGACCGCTACAGTCACAACAANGCGAGAAAAAAGGTATTTCATTTTTAGTTAATTAAGTTATTTTTTGTATCTAATTTTATTATTTTACTTGTCATGTCAGTTTAGTGATGGTTAACTGAAACTGATGGTTAAAAGGGTGATGGTTAACCGAGACTCCACTGTAATATGTTTTGACTTTTCTCTAATTAAGGTATCGAATGTCTTATGCTGAACCAGGGTACATGCGTGTAATTTATTGATGTGAACCACGCATCCACGATCTCCTTGTTCCCATTCTGACCGCTACAGTCACAACAANATGCGTGTAATTTATTGATGTGAACCACGCATCCACGATCTCCTTGTTCCCATTCTGACCGCTACAGTCACAACAACTACACCAGCTACACCGGACTGCACTAACGACTTAGGCCAAGAGTGCGTAGTGCAGGTCGACAAGAATGGAACTTGCACCTTTCGCCGACAAGGATTACATAACTCAAGAGACCGCCCTACTAATTTAATATAAGAGGTAACTCTTTTAAAAAATGGGTAGTCGATCCGAAACGGTGTTTACCTCAAAGCCACAACTGTTGGGCACACTCGCAATTAGTCGTTGCATCATAGCAGCTCTGGCTAGGTCATGCTGCATGGTGTGAAGCGCAGCCAGGCGTTAGTTAGCCATACCATGGTATCAGCGAAAGCATCGACGAAGGATCCGACTGCGATTAAATCGAGTATCTCCTAAGGGCAGCCCTCCTGAGACAGATGGGACAGCCACACGATGTCCTGCTACACCTCCTGCAGTGGTTACCCTGGTCGCTTGGTGCGGATTCGCAATTGGGCATGGTGACCATTTTGCACATATCGGTATCCAAACCGCTGCTCAATGGACGATACCAGTGTGGAGTATTCCAGTCGATATAGTTCTATTAGAAACTGCAGCATGCTCAGTGAAGATCCCATCAGTACAGCTGCTAGGTAGTATGCTTGCTGCTCGTCGTTCCATAAATTTAGTGCGGCATCTGTTTCGAACTACTGCCGGTATCCGCGCAAGAGTGTCTGTCCAACGAAGAGGGAAGGTTTAGTTTATATGCCTTTTCCCACCCCTGGTTGAGGAGTATAGCCACTCAGCAAAGCTGCTGGGCCTCACCTGTGACGGCCGTATTACGACATCCTCTTCGTTTTCTCGCTGCCCACACTCATATTTTCGGTGTTGGTCAATCTCAGCTCCTCCTCAGCTGCTTAATGTCTTCTTCCCTGCTGCTGTAGGAATTCGTGCATTCCTTTAGACTGTGCTTACTTCTTGTTTTATTTCTGGCTCAACACTGTCTGCTCTATTGTTAATACTTTCATTTTCGTTGTCAATGCAATATATTTTATTGTTCAATTATTAATAAATAATTTATATATTGCGGACTACATAGTCTATTTATTATCCACATGTTTTGTTCATGTTGTTTATTTTTCCACATTAATTTATTTTACACTGTGTTTTTTTTCTTTTTACATTTTCCTTTGCACTATCGACTATCCAGTTCAATCAGAAATTCCCATATTGTGTTTAGAGATTGAGTGTTTTGGACTGTGAGATAATGAGTCTGTCGGTCTGTGAGTTTATACTGTAACATCTGCAAAATCTTTTTGTGTAGTGTTAAATTGTAGGGTAATGTTGTTGAGCATTCCTTAATAGAATTGTATGTAAAGTTACAGTCTACATCAGAGAGCAGCTATTGAAGCATGTAATTTTTTTTAATAATTGGTTTCTAATTTTTGGAGTGGAAATGGATGTATTCATTTTTTTTCTTTATAGATGCTGCTGTGTTGAGTTGATTATGAACTTTTTTTGTTTTGATCTATGGTAATTCTGTAGCAAAAGGAATCACTACAATCTATAAGTTATTACCGGTGCTTCTAACGAGTAAATAAATAAACAGTATTTATAAGTACTGCGGCTTATGCCTTTAGGATGTTTTAACTTAATGGAAACTGGAGATGTTAGGATACACCATTGTCAGCTTCTCTAATTATTGTAAACAACAGTTCTCTATAATATTTTGTTTACTGGAGCCGCATTTTTTAGTTATGTTTAATTTGTTATTGTCATTTCTTTACAAAATCTGTGGCACACTTATTTTGTTCCTCCTCTAAGCATTTACATGTTTCAATTTAATTGTTTGAATATTAGACATTAGTGAAACCAATGTCTTTTCGTATTAATTTTAATTTAGATTTTTGTTTGGAAAAATATTTTAAGATAGCAACAGAGGTTAACACCATTAAAAACGGGCCCGGAGCCCAACTAAAACATTAACACAGCGGCCTATCGCCGGCTCAATTATTTGAACCAAGGCTGTCGGGTTGCATTTTTGTTGCAAACCCACCATAAGAGTTATGGGAACTTCGGTTCCTGACCTCGTAACAGCATGGCCATCCGGGGGCTTATGAGAGATTGGCAGTGGCATGTTTATGTTGTTGGATGGACTCATTGAATGTTGACACATTTCAATGCAAAGTATTGTGCCACAACTATAATATGTAATCAAAGTGAAAGTTTTTCTACCCCACCCAACCCCCCATTCAAAATCAAACCTGCACACAAACACACACACACACACACACACACACACGAAACATCAAATTTTTAATACTCACATTTTGGGTTTATAGAATGAAATGTTTTTCGCCTGCATCGCATATTCTTTTGTGTGAAATTCTCAAGATTAAAAACTTTACGCTTGTGGAATATCCATTAATAATATATACATGACTTTTATGATGGGTACATGCATGTACGAACACATGTACACACACACAGTGGAATGCAAACATTGCATGTAAACATTGCCATGTGACTGCCATGTGGCAGTCACATGGCAATGTTTGTTTACCTTTGCCGGAAGGATACGAAATGGGCTTGAAAGTAGATCTTTAGCAGGGCTTCAAGAAAGTCTCTTCCATCGTGAACCGACTATTGATAAATTCGTACACTTTACTCCTGTTGACTGACATTACATGTTTCTCGATTTATGGAATATTTTTTTAGATTTGTTGCGATTTTTCATGATAATTTCTAGGGGTTTGGTGTGATGAGGATGTGAGGTCCAGCACGGCACAGAGAGAGCGCAGGCGAAGCGGAGGACAGCGCATCTGGAATGTGAGAAATGAAAAGGAGTGGCTACAAAGAGAATGGTGGAACATCAAGTTGTTTGGAGATGGGTGTTACAATAATTGGCTATATTTTGAAGATTACAGCAAATAAATGGTGTTTCTACAGAAAGTTTGTGTGGATGTGTAAACTTTTAATTTTCAACTCTTGTAAAACTTTTAATATGTTTACAGTGTTATTTTGTGATACCATTGCATATGCACATCTGACAGCTGCAGACTGCCAATTTAAAGTGTTTCATTAATGGTGTGAAATCTCAGTTTTCCAGCATTCACAAATCTAAAAATTCACACAAAACATAAACAGCACTTTCAAAATGTATCCATGCTGTTAGTGGTTAATTAATGGTTTAAGTACATTATGCATATAATTAAAAATTTTCCTGTGTAAACTCACAAGAGGTATTGTCAGGCAATTAATTAACTTGGAAATAAACTAACTAAAAATATAGCAATTTTTTTAATATACAGCATTCTAACGACCAATATTGCAATTTTTAAAACAAAAAGTATTTTGCAACAGAAATAAAGAACATATGTTTTTTCAATACATCAAAGCATTTGTTTTTTGTAATTTACATAAATAATTAGTAATTACTTGTAAACATTGTGTATTTTCAAGGCCTTCTCAGTACACAACTGAAAACATTAACAGCGAAATGTGAGAAAAAACTATTATTGATTGTTACGGACTCAACACAAAAGTGTCTATTTATTAAAAATAAAAGTAAAATATTACAAATTCTATTCCTCAGCTAAAACCTTGAAAAATAAAACAGCACATGTATTTCTATGTACACTGGTCTGTTGTGAACTGAATACTGATGAATAATTTACCGTGNGAAAAATAAAACAGCACATGTATTTCTATGTACACTGGTCTGTTGTGAACTGAATACTGATGAATAATTTACCGTGACATGCAATAGCACAAGTTGACAGCCGATTAATCCTAAGCACATGATATGTATCACAGCTTGTATTTGCCTTTAATATGATATGCACATTTATACAAATTCATGCATCACCTGTTGCAATTTTGTATGTCATAGGTATGTATTCCTTTTGTAATACATTTTCAATGATAAACCTTAATCTAATACCTAAGCAGGGTTTCACAGGGCATTTCACAGATTATTGACAGTTACCATTACAATTAAAATGCAACTGATGTCTGCCTCAATGATCTAACGATTTGCAGATAAGCATACAGATTATTTTGACATGGTTTTATGGTATACTTTATTGCTTATCTAGATTGGACTGACAGTTTTTTTTTGTTACGAAAGCTTGCAGGGCTGGTTTATTACAAAGTCACAATCGCTAATTTTACCCCGTTCTTAAATATGACTTACTTCAATAGTTTGCAAATTGCCAATCTTCTTTGAAGAAGCATGAGCCGATATTGCAACATCATCTGTCGCAGTCAAGCAAGCCTTTCTTCCCCTCTATAACCAGCTGCACAGTAATGGGATTACTTTTTAACGACAGCAGCTAGTCCGCCTCTTATTTACCTAAGCACTTGACAACACACTGCGGCATCTTTCCTTCTTCTCTCTTCAGGGATAATACTTCTGCCAGTCTTTTATTTTGCAGTACTATAACATAATAATAACCAACACCCACAATTAGGCTACCGCCCGGTGGCGAGCTCTCTCGCCTCTCCCTTACTCGACCAAACTCCTCTTCCACGCCTTCCTGAACTTTCCAACCTCCCTCACAGATAGCAATTTCTCCCGCAACACATTCCACTCCCTCACAGGCCTCACAAACATAGATTGCCTACCCTGCTCCATTCTGCTCCACATCCTCTGAAGCTTCTCACTGTTGTTTCCTCTCCCTCTAAACGCCCCCTTACTTAGCTGGTAGCGTAAACTTCTCCACTCTCCCTCTCCATTCACCATCCTGTACATCCTGACCAGCTTTTTAACTTTTCTCCTGTCCTTCAACGAGTTCAACCCCAATTCTTTCATCATCACTGATGGCATATAATTCCCTTCATCCTCGCCATCTGCCCTGCCTTCTCCACCTACCCTTCGCCCATCTTGCTGCGCTTCTTTTCACATTCTCCAGCTCTCGCAACTCCCCCTCAATGTATGGGTCTCATACTGATGCCGCATACTCTAACATCGGTCGTACTATCCATATGCCTTCTCCTTTACCTAACATCTGAATCCTTTCAGCACCCTTCGCAACATACCCTCAGCCCTTCTTCCCTTTGCAGCCACCCACTCTACCTGTTTTTTTTTATCTGAGGTCTCACTGCAATACAATCCATAGATACTTATATTCTGCTTATCACCTTTTTCCTTATAAACCTTACTACCTTAGTAATTCTTACAATTATCTCCCTTTTTTTCTCCATGGTCCACAACAATATCCTGTCAATGTCTGCCTGCAAGTCCCCTTCCCCTTTGCATTCAATACACAATCATCTGCAGAAATCTTATTTTTCCCCTAATCACCAAACCCATGTAATTTACCATTATGGTAAACCATAGAGGGTCCGGCACGCTTCACTGCGGCACCCCTGACATAACTTCTCCTTCCGCCGATATTGCCTCCCCCACTTTCACCCTCTGTCTTTGCCCCCTGAGTAAGTCCCCGATTCATTCCACTACCCACTTGTCCAGTATCAGCTCATCCACTTTCTTCATCAAAGTCACATGGGGCACCTTATCAAATGCCTTTTCAAAGTCAATGAAGCAGGCATCCACCTGCTTCCCCTCATCAGCTGCCTGCACCAGATCCTCCAACAGCCCAGCCAGCTCCATCTCACATGAGTATCCTTTTCTGAAACCATGTTGTGACTCCACCAACCAATTCCTCTTGTTCATAACATTCACCACTTACTGCACCACCAGCCTCTCAATTACCTTTCCTGTACTAGATGTAAGACTCGCCGGTCTGTATCTGCCAGGCCTCCCCCTATCCTCCCCCTGCTTGGGTATTATAACCATCAACGCATCCCTCCAACCTTGTGGCAACTTACCCTCTCCTAAAACTTGCTAAAATACACCTCCAAATATTTCACTTACTCTCTCCCATCAAACTTAAGTTCTGTGTACCCTATCCTGTCTGATCCCGCTGACTTACTGCTCTTTAACCCCCTGATTACCATTGCTTTCTTCCATTCCCTCATCTTTAACTTACTAAGCAACCCCCAGTCCCTATTAGCCTCTATATTCCAATCCTCCTTTGCCTCAAACACTGACAAATACTGACCTTGCAGCATCTCCAATTTTTCTTGGTCATTTGTCGCATTCCTACCATCCCTACCTTTCAGCAGAAGAATCCTTTCCTCTCCTCCGCTTACCTTCTTAACATACCTAAACAATTTCTCCCATTTCTTGCCTTTTCCTTCTTCCACCATGTTCCCTAAAAATATATTTCTCACCTGTTTAATCATCCTTTTAAGCTCTCTTCCCATTTGTTTCATTAATTCCTTAGCTCTTGTCATCCCTTCATTTATCCACTTGGCATGTAATTTTCTACACTTTCTTTTCATTTTTTTAAATCTCCTGTCCATTATATGGTGGATCTCCCCCAGACCCTAATCTTTTCTTTGGCACAAATTTCCCCAACATAACATCTATTATTCTTCTAAATTCTTCCCATAGTCCTTCCACACTTTCTTACATAGACCACTTTTCAAACCTATCCATCGGAATTTTTCTGCTCCCTTCTTGTCTCCTCCCCCACACTTCCACACCAACCTATCTGCCATTTGCTCTTTCCCCATCCTTCCAAGCCAAATTTCCATAACAGGAATATCATAATCGCTTATGCCACCAATACTATCGCACTATAGCATTCTCAGGTCTGACCAACACCACATCCAGCACTGACCCGACACGCTCTTCATTCCCCCTCGTGTTAATTATAAAGAATAGCGACTTTTTTGAAGGAGACATAGTAGACCCACAAGGGTTATATATATGTATATACATATATATGTATATATACACATATATATGCATATACTCTGAAGAGCCAAAAAAACTGGTATAGGCATGCGTATGCAAATAACAGAGGTATCGAACCAATCAGAGTAACGTGATACGGTCGGCAGCTAGATCGGTTACTGCTGCTACAATGGCAGGTTATCAAGATTTAAGTGAGTTTGAACGTGGTGTTATAGTCGGCGCACGAAAGATGGAATATAGTATCTCCGAGGTAGCGATAACATTTGGATGTTCGTGTACGACCATTTCACGAGTGTACCATGAATATCGGGAATCCGGTAAAACATCACATCTTCGACATCGCTGCAGCCGGAAAAAGATCGCGAAAGAACGGCACAAACGACGACTGACGAGAATCATTATACGCGACAGACGTGCAACCCTTTCTCAAATTGGCGCTGTTGGATTTGTGGACTGCCCTGCAGGATTCATGTTATGAATTGCCTCCTGCATACCTTCAGACATTAGTCGAGTCCATGGCACGTCGTCTTGCGGCACTTCTGCGTGCTCTGGGTAAGGGGGGTAGGGGATACTCGATATTAGGCAGGTGTACCAGTTTTTTTGGCTCTTCAGTGTATATGTATGTGTGTGTATATATATATATATATATATATATATATATATATATATATATATATATATATATATATATATNCCTACCTGTTTGATATTTACGAGGGTGTAATGATATAATAAGCAGAATGTCGAAAATAAAATAGATAAAATTCGATGAGTTCAGCCACTGTGTGTGTTTTGGACACCATTTTGTATAGCCCTGTAATGTGTCAGTAAAGTAAACAAATGCGAATAGGGAGTCACCTGTCTGCTGTGGATGTCTAGACATTACCGTTGGTTAGTTGGCCGGTATATGCAGTACTGTGCATTTCGCGGCGAGTGGAGTGTTGCTGCGCGGGTGAGTTATGACGTCTGAATCCGACAGTGCGAAGGCTTGTGATTTGGGAATGGAGGGTGCAAGTACGATTGCTTCTGTGCTTGGTAGTCGTCTATGTGGCGGGTTTTTACCTGGGCGTTTGCCAGTTTATAGAATTAATGTTTTTTGGCCACTACTGTTTGTTTATTTAGTAGATCAAGGTGTGTTGTTGAATGAGGAAAGGTGCAACTTATGCGCGACAGCAGTATGATAGGCCGAGGACAGTCTGTTGCGAGCACATAAATCTAATATTTTTTACGCTCCATCGTAATTTCAACCACATGTATAATCATAGTAATAATTAACTTCAGGAAATACTCTACATTATACTAAAGTAAACACACTTCTTTGTCCATTTTCGATTCTGCCATGCCGAAAAATTACTATTTTCAAGGAACACACTGGTATATAATTATAATGTATAAAGTTATAGTATAACACAAGTAAAAAAACAACAAACCGCCCACAACTATAAACAAAACAAATAAGGTAATTCGCTTTACCCACATGACGAACCTAATTTTTACTAATTTTTGCACATTTAACTATAATTCTATTACTAACAAATAGTAAAGCTAACCAAGTGTACTTGGCACTTCCGAATAACTTGCTGATAGCTATTCGGTTGCAATCCATAAATCGTAACACGCAAGGTCTGGCTGTACACGCCCGATAGCCTATCCAGATGAAGGCCTAAACACAATCGTCTGGTCCGGTGGCTGATCAGGTGACTGGTCAGTTCCAGCCGTTGAGAAACGGTCTTTAAAGGGATACGATCAACCGGTCAGTTGGTACTAATTGCAAATTTCACAACCAACATATGGGTTTGTTTATTTTACTTTTACGCACGGGAAAGTTGATTACAAGAAGATATCAAGCTTTTTTGAAGGGTTGAAGTGATTTTTTTAGGTAACTAGCGTACTCGTTTTTACTTTGAACATTACTGGTGATTTATTTGTTGTACAGAAGGCTTCGAGCACCTTCTTGTAGATATTCGGCGCATCCAATGAATTTAAAGGCAAATAGCTGAGGGAGAATTTCGCAATTTATTTTTGCCATGCCTTACATCCTGGCAAGACAGTTCTTCGTTTATACACACATTGAAGTTGAAGAGTTCAAGGAACTTGTTTAGAAATTTTGAGCGGCTTTTAAAAAAAAGAAGCCAGTGAAGACCTCTGCAGCAAACTCTGATCCATCTATTGTTACGTAAAAACGTATATTATTTAAATAGAGTACCAATAAATTTACACAAGTTGCTGGAAAGTTGTAGTTAATTAGTTTATATATTAGTCCTGGAAGCCAGACTTTATCAAAAGCTCTCGTTGTTATTTATTATTAAATCCATATGTGATATATTCAGCTATTTTAATTTGCAGGGTATGGTACTGTGCAGGGCTCTGAAACCATACTGGTTATCTGGAATTATTTTATTAAAATCTGCATTTTTTAAAAATCTGTATTGTAGGGCTTTTTCAAATATTTTACTCATACTGTTTAATAAGCTTATCTGTAGTTGGTTTTCTGGTTTAGAAGGAGCTTTTCCTGGTTTAGGCAAGGTTATTACTTTAGTTTTTTTCCAGCCCTGTGAGAATCTGCATAGTTTGAACATTGTGTTTGCATTTGCTGGTAATTTCTTTAGGGCTTCATATTTTATCTCGTCTGGTCCTCTAGATTTATTATTCGGGCGTGTTTTAATTAATTTTAATAGTTCTTTTAATGTAATTGGGTCATATTCATATATTTTTTTCAGTTTCAGGTAATCGTTTGTCATTATTTACTGATTGAGTTAATTGTCCTTCTTGTACATCTTTATTGGGGGAAAATTGTTTCTCTAGGCTGTCAGCTATTGTGATATATAGCTTTATCCCTTCCATGATATACATAACCTTTGGGCGTTTCTATTGCTAAGGTAGTTAATTTTTTTACAGTTCCCTGTTAATGCTTTAGATAATCGCGACATTTCTTTGAGATTATGAGCCGCATTTTTTAAATCTTCGCTCCAGTTTTTAATGTTTAATTCAAGTTTACTTTTTACCTGTCTTTTAAGCCTGTTGTATTCTGTTTTAATTAGGGGATTTCGTGTTCTCTGTCGTGATTCGCATATTAGAGCTATCGAATAATCTACTTCAAGGTAATTTACTCTTTTGTATTGTCTTTTATCCATGTATTTAGTGTTTTGATTTATTGTTCCCATTACTCTGTCTGTAAAGAGTTTTGTTTGCACATGCAAATCTGGTGGCATTTCAAATTCTCTATTAAATTTATTTTGGAAACCGTCTCAGTCTGTTACTGGTCGCTTTATTGTGTAATTATAATTAGTTCTGTTTGTGTTTAAAGTTAATTTCGTAAAGGCTGTGAGGTAATCTAGGTCCAATACTTCTGATTCTATGTTAGAATTTGGAAAATTAGTGAGTACGATGTTAAAGAAGCAGTTTTTTTTGTATGCTACATCTCCACGCCGATATACTGTGGTCTCCAACCTACTTACTGAGACCTCCGGATAAGTGTGCGGTGATTTTACGTGAGGATATAGTGCATGCCAGCCTTTCGGCAATACGCTATTCGTAGCAATGTGAATCAATGTCAGTTGCTATCACTCTATCCCTGTGAGGGGGGAGTAGCAGTCGGCTGGGTGTGTCTGTGCGCTGGGATCTCGACCACAAATGCACACCAATTTACTTTTGTGGCCGTTGGATGTAAAAAGTGGGGATGCAACAAGAAAAAGCAGCGCATTGTTGGAGGAAAAACCTGCGCCCGACAACCCTGAAAGGGTTGAGAGGCTGTTACAATAAAAATTTACTGTGCTCAGAAAGCTGCAGGACATGCCCAGTTATAGAAAATGTGGCTCAGGCAGGCCTGAGTATTGTAGGATGCACCGATACCGCGAACTAGGCAGCGCGAGTGAACAGAGTCCACCCGATTGTTCGAGAGTCGCACGATGACAGCACTACCTGTTGACCGTTCGCCAGACTGTCCGCACATAGGGCTGCCAACCTGAAGAACATTGTGGGACTCGCAGGCGTATTTTTCGATCAGGCAGAATTCTCATACTTCGTTGGCAGACAGCTAATCTCTCATTTCAAACCAACCAGCCATCGCACTGTGGTTGTAGCTTTTTTTCCGTGAGGCGACGACTGGCAGCTATCCCCACAGACTTCAGGTCCGACGGCCTTCCACCAGTTTTGTCCACGGACTGGAATGTTAATATTATCATTCACCCCAGAGCCTGGAATCATTTAATCGCCACCAATGGGACGCGTCTCGTAGCAAATGGTCACTATATCTCACCCTCGGTGTGCACATCACCTATTCATAGCTAACTTCCTCTTCTCGGAGCTTCCTTTCTTAAACTTCGTCCATTGACACCTCGGAACCCGCTCAGGAAAACACGGCCGGAGCATCTCTTATGCAATGTGCATACTTTGCGGGTATGTCGAGATAATATAAATTTTGAACAAATTATACAATATATATAAAAATTATTTATAAGTAAATAAGAATAATAATAAACAATAACTGGTTTCATTGGCACAATAAGAATATTAAAGACAGGCCACGTGGGATTTATATATACAGTATGTACATAGCTGTTAATTTATACAAAAACTGAAAAGAATAAGTACACCAACAAAAAAACAAATTATTTTATATTAAATCCTTGTGTGATAGAGTTCGTATGTTGTTGGATGAACATGTAAACGTAAAGTACATGCAAGTGGCTTGCCTGTTTCCAGGCGGGTAGCACACTTCGTTGGCCTTCTTCTGGGAGGCGTGGCTTGGTTCTTGGGCAGAAACAACGAGAGAGAGTTAGTTATTCCGGCACTACATCTAAGTGTTGCAGCCGGCTGAGCGTACACGCTCGACCATCTCAAGCCTAGCCCCTTTGGGGGTTCCCACACCACACCCATGCAAATGGACTGTGGAACAACCACCGCAGAATAGAACATTGCGCGCTCGCACCTGAGCCAGCGACAGGCATGCGTCAACCTGGAATTAGAAGCGGCAACAGCAACAATGGCCAGGGAAATGGGCTAAGAAATCCACCGAAGCAGCTCGCTGGAGAGGAAACGCCCTTGTTCCTCTTTGTTAGAGGAACAAGGGCTTCTTACTCCTAATTCCGGTTTCAAACTGGTACAGTACACTGTGCGTGGTTCACAACACCTCCAACCAACCTGGCTCCTCAAGCCAGCCCCAGCGCCCCGCCCAAACACACCCGAGTGCCACCCAATTAAGGCACCCTAGAGGATCGCCGAAGTATCGATTGATCGTTCCAGACACTAGTAACTACGGGTTGTTGGTGAAGAAACTGTGTGCCATCAGCCCCGCCGGTTTCACTATCAGCATTGTACGCAATGGACTGCATGTCGTGGCAGCCGAGGCACAGAAACATAAATACGCCGCAACACTTTTGGAAGCCAACAACTTCCAGTACTATACATATAGTACAACACCGAACAGCCACAGAAGGTCGTCTTCGATCTCACAGAACACACCACCCCTGAGAACATACCTGAGGATCTTCAGGCACTTGGGTACCAGGTAACTGATATTTATCAGTTAAGAAAAAAAATCGTTGACCCACAGAACCTCTCACAACAGTGGCTGCAACCTACCTGCTTCTTCTGCATCACGGCCGCGAAGAATTGTACAATTCCCCCCCTTGTCCAAGTCAAAAGACTGAATATGACCGTCGTTCACCCCCGCATGTACTGTAAGCGGCCGTCTGACATCACATAATGCCGAAACTGCTTCGCGCTCGACCACACGCGCAACTTATGTCATATGCCAGTAATCTGCCCTCACTGCACCGGCCACCACACTCAGGATGCCTGCCCCAATGTTACACAAAACCCTGTCTGCAGGAATTGCAAAGGCACACACTCAGCTTTTTCAAAACTGTGTCCACAATACCTTGAAAACGTGCAAAAGAGGCAAAACTCAGCAGAAAAATCCCAGGCACAACCACGAATTTCAAGGCCAGTTCCTGCACCAGGCAGGAATCTTGCCATGTACCCTAAGATCCTCGACGCGAGGAACCTCCCACGCGAACACTCTTCCGCACAGACGATCAACGGGCGTCCTTAAGACGTTCGTGTCTCCGCACACAACCCGGTAGCTTCCTACGAGGAAACAACACCTGTCTACCACCACCCCCTTTCCCACACCAACCGCGAACCCAACCCACACTCTCAAGTGCTCTAATTAACATGAGGTCAGCCTTGCAGGACCTGCATAAGCTCATGCAGTTCCTCAAGGAGGCAACTTCACTGCCATGATGGTTCACATTTTCGGCCATTCATGAGGCAAGTGCGTGCTACCTCGAACACAACCGAGAAATCCATGCTTCTGCTGGACGCCCTAGCTAGTTTCGTGGGTCCTTAGATAGTCTCAAGATCCCCGGAAGTCCCTGGTACTCTTTCCCTACTGTACTGGAACAGTAACGGTGTTTTTCAACAATTATATGAACTCGAGAGAGTGTTGGAGATGTACGGGGTGGAAATAGCCCTAATACAGGAAACAAAACTTAAACCAAACAAATGCTTTACTATAACAAAATTATGTAACTTATAGAAATTATAGGATATCTCAAGGCAGGGGCACCTTAATCCTATTTCACGATTAACTACACCACATAAATAAAGATCCGTACTGCGAACATATAGAATCAACATCAATAAATATAAATACCGCATCAGGCCATATAACTATTGTCACTCTACATATCACCAAATAAACCATTCATTCAAGAAGACCTCGATAAAATAACAAACCAGCCTTATCCATTCATAATCGCAGGCGATTTTAATGCTAGGCACACTCACTGGGATGGCCACGAAGATACCACATCGAGTAAAACTCCCTTTTCCCCACGCACAAAGCACTCCATGCATGATAAAAGCTCCCAGAGAACCCAAGCATTTCCCCGAAAATTTAAAGCATCGACCCACCATAAGACATATTACTAACAAATATAAATAATCCGGACATTAAAATGGAAGTGCTACACGAATAAGGCTCAGATCACCTGCCAGTACTTTGTAATATAGAAGCACAGACCCTCAAACACCCAAACCCCATTCTATCTAAAACTCCAGTAACTGACTGGCAGGCTTTTAAAAGAGAATTAGAGGAAACTTTTGACCAAAAAAGTCTTCCAATCAGATTCCAGGAAGATATAGATCCGGCTATAGAATTGCTAAACAACACAATCAAATTAGTTCTAAAAAATAATACTAAACTTCTAAACAGACGGGAATTCCTGTGTCAAAATTTCCCAGAAATAGACATCCTTTTAATAGAAAAACGACAGGCTAGGCATGGTTACCAGCGAATCAGAACTCAGGAATCAAAAAATAAATACTATAAACTATAGAAAAACCTTAGAACACAAATAAATACTCTTCGGATTAATAAATGGGAAACATCCGTCACCGAACTCGCTGATAATCCACAAAAATTCTGGAACATTTCGTTCACATTAAGACGATAACTAAAAAAACCTCGTCACTACCAATAATTACAGCAAGCGGACTTAACTATAACCCCGAGGATAAAGCAGAGACGTTAGATGACTCAATAGAAGAACTATTCTCGATAAATAATGATCTCGGTGACATAAATTTCACTAGGGACATCAAGACAACAGTAAACCATTTTCTAAATACACATCCCGCAACTGACCCGGATCCAGTCACACTACCAGAACTCTTTTTCACATTAAAAACAGTAAAAGCGAAAAAGGCGCCGGGGCCCGACACAATTGCATACCACGCCCTAAAAAATTTACCCTACCCAGTACTGTGTTTTATAATAGACATCTTTAATGCTATTCTACAGTATAAATACTACCCAGCAGACTGGAAAACTGCTAAAGTAATTACAATACCCAAACCTGGGAAAAATCCCTCACTTCCACAAAACTGGAGGCCAATATCACTGCTCAGCTCTCTGAGTAAGATATTCGAAAAGATACTTCTAACTAGACTCAAAACACACGCCGAAATTGGTGACATAATTCCGGATATTTAATACGGGTTTAAAGCCAAACACTTCACAGTTCATGCACTCACTAAGTTCGCAACTTACACAACTAAAGCAATTCTTAAGCATAAGTACACACTGCCAGTTTTTCTAGATGTAGCTAATGCTTTTGACAAAGTTTGGATACAAGGCCTCCTGCAAAAACTAATAAATTTCCACTTTCCCGACTGTTACATACACCTACTAAATAGCTATTTTTTAAATAGGAAATGTTTTCGTCAACATAGATAATTTTAATCCCTCTACCCGTCAGCTTACCGCAGGAGTGCCACAAGGTTCTGCGCTTTCACCTTTTTTTTACAACATATTCTCTGCTGATATCCCACACTCCCTCTGTTCAGTGTACTAATGTACGCGGATGATACAGTCATTTTTGCACCCGACAAAAACCTTATCTATACACATATCTACACACAAATACAGCTCGACGAGCTGAGCCAGTGGTTTGACTGCTGGAAGATAAAAATAAATGCCGAGAAAAGCCAGACGTTAGTTCTAACCCGCAGACGAAAGTTCGTTTCTAAACAACTCAAATATAATAATATAGAAATCTCCGTCTCTAAAACTGCAAAATATCTAGGGCTTACAATAGATACTAAACTGCGTTGGGATGCTCACATAAAACAAACAAAACAAATGGCATATGCTAAATTAAACAAACTTTATCCCCTTCTTAAAAGCAACCAATTAAAAGAAGACTTAAATTATTAATAGACTACTCAATTGATGCTCAGCCCTAATGTACGGGAATGAAGTGTGGAGAAACGCAGCTAAACTACTTATAAATCATTTGCAAATAATCCAAAACAAATATTTAAGAATAATTGGCGATGCCATTAGGACCACGAGACTCTGCGATCTCCTCTCCACGCTAAAAGTGCAGTATATTAGTTATAAATTACTTAAACAAAACAATAAATGTTATGATAAAATAAAGCTCCACCCAACCCTACTTTTCGCGATGTCGGAAACTACGAACCGGGCACCAGTACGCAAATTAAACGAGCTAAAATGCTGTGTATAGATAATTAAAGAGGTTACTAAAGTAGGGAAATAATTTTACAAAATTAGTTCGAGTTAGAGTCTCTCAGCCCCATTACACCCCACTTCTATAACGCGCACTCTACCAGCACCCATTTCTGCGAGAGTTACCTCAGCCGTCCGTGATGGTTTAACAAAACTAGTTCGCACCAGCTTGGGAGCGGGTATGCGAAAACTGTATTCTCCAGACTGGAAACCAAAAGCCTGACTACTCAAGATGCCAGAAATGGCGTCTGGGAGTTGGGTGGAGGGTACAGTGGTTACAACCTTCTTTCCCCTTCGCGGATGCGGCATTATGAATGATGCTGCTATTATGACAGGTTGTGGGGGGGGGGACCTCCGATGGCAAATCAGCACAATACTCAATATTACCCATGAAACTATACTATCATGTTCATTCATTCCACCAAGTTCACCACAAAGCCAAGGTAAATACAGAGGCCTTTTAGACCTAATCATATCGACCCGCAAGTACCAAGGTAGATATATTTTTATTAGGGGAGTGGGCCCCCTATAAATTTAGCCACTTAGCACGCGAGTCATTCAGGCGGCAGCTCTCGCTGCGTACACACCGCCTTGGTGCCTCCCTTCTCCTGCGCCATCCGCACTCTCTCCAGCAACACCACAGCATTTACAAACACCCGTGGAATCAACAAAAACATTTGTGAAATGGATTAACATCGTTATTGTTCATAGTAGTTTCCGAATAATGTATATCAAATTCAAAAAACACACAAAATATAACGAGTTTAAACACAAAATAACTGGATATATTATTATATATTTATATATATTTTATACATAATACTCACATAATTTTTTACTTAATATTCTATTATATAAATTATTCTCTATTTATATATCAAACAACTACTAAAATCAAATTACTATAATATATTGCTGCCAACTTAGAATCAAAACAATTGAACAAATACACAACCAATTTATTTATTAACGTAATTTATCAGGCGTTGCCTCCTCGACCATCTTCCAGACGAACTGCAATATTTCGGCTTAGAATCCGCTTTTACAAAATCAAAACCGCAACGAAGCACTCCGTTCTTAGTGGCGGTTATTAAGAAGTCCTGAATTTAAAAATTCCGGGATATTTAGGAACCATCCTCTTCTTCCCTCCCACAGGCAGGGAATGAGAGGAAGCAATTAATGGATACCAGGTCCCCTGGCGCTAACCAGGGGTCCTTTCAACATAAAACACAATTTAACAATTTGATCGACAGCCAGGCGGGTCGGGTCAGCCGGCCCGAACGTGGGTGCTAGACATGCTAAACGATTGGTTGGGCAAGAACCCTAACAAGGGCTTGTACTTCCCACGCTCAGTGGTAATAGCGTCCCGGTAATGCACAAAGGCAGTGCGTATATTGTTTTCGTGACGTTTGTTCGAGGTGACTTCGAGTATGTACACTAATTACACTTAATGTAGCCGAGGCTACTAGGTGATTCGTATCGTCACAGCAGACAATTTTACCGTAATGGTTTTAGTTAATAGAATTTTTTAATCAGATGTTCTGATTGTTTGAATGATCAGCCAAACGCACGTAGAAGTTGAATGTTGAACGACTCTTCGGCCAGTAATACGTCATGGGTCACTTAACACGTAACGAACAATGCGTTCACGTATACGTAAATAGTGATATTTTTTTAAGTATATTTAAAATATCATGGATATATTTATACACACAATGTTGAACTTGATTTTTACAGACCGTAACTTTGTAAATCCATTTTGATTCTAAGGCAATTGAAATAGGTTTTCTATGGCTGAACGTAATAGCCACGGCCACAATTATTGGGTTGTCGTTAAGTAAACAAAATTTGAATCGGGTTTATTTGTTTTTAAAGCGGAATATTTATTGATATTACTTAATTAATTGGTGTGTGTGTTTCTATCTACTTTCTATAAAAGTAAATTTTTTTACCATTTTAATATTGGCAAGGACTACACTCGAATTGCATTTCTGCACTGTGATTAAACGCCTTCTAATAATTATTATGTCGGAGTTATTGAACGTTAGCGGTGAACTAAACTTGGATGTTGCTAAAACATTGGTTATGTCTTGTGACCCGGAAGAGCGTAAATTAGCACGTAGGCTAAGAGTTCAGAGGAGAATAGAAGTTTTACGCGGGTGAGTAAAAGGGTATTTTATAGCGTCTTCCAATTGCTTCCAATCAAATGCACCGAGTGCGCCCCGGAAACTAGAAATTTGCAATTATCACGTGACTGCTTGTAACGAGTGTGGTAAGCGGTTTGTTGTTGCACTAGCAATTGGAAGTTTCGCCGTTTTGAGTGTTGTTGACGAGAGTTTAAACTAATCTCATCTTCCAAGTACTGATGAACCACGTCATCAATATAACTCACTATTATGGGTTTCTTTTCATTAACAATTAGTTCGCAAGAGACACCATCATTTAATCTGGCGATTCTAAACTTTACAAAATCGCAAGTAATTTTTTTTTGTTTATAACATCGGACGCAACCATATTGCACTGAAACAGCCGCACTGACTCCTGAACCAGTTAAGGGTAATATTGCAGTCAGTGCGCACCCGTTCAAGTGCAAAACAGTAATTGGATGATGAAAAGCGACTGCACTCAACGCGAGTTCCGGTAAATGGAAGATACGGAACTTGGCCAGTTCGCACAGTGTGCAGTCCAGTGCAGTAATTGGAAGTCGCTATTGCCCCGGCTACAATTGTGGCCCCGGTTCTCTGTTCTCACTGACGCCATGAGACTCCCACACAATATGCTGCTACAATAGATGTCCAAAACTGTCCCAACAAGTAGATTCCGAAAACTGCCACCAGGACCACCTTTCGTTACTTACTGATTTCACTGGCCAGTAATTTCAGTAACGTCAGCTATTGTTTCGATTCTACTGACGAGCACTGATGATCGCTGGCACTCGCTGCGGAAGGGCATTTGGCAAGATCATTAAATAATAAAAGTCCGTACTGAAATTCCAAACAAAAGCAGTAAAAAAATATAACTCAAAATAGAGTTGTATGTTGTTTGAAAAAAATTTCCTTTCTGTTGTCAAACAATTATGAATTATTATTTTTTAATCCATAAGAATTAAATAAATTATAGATAGATAGAAAATTCTTTTATATTCATTTTGTTTTACATTTATCTATTCATGTTCTTATTCATTTACTTAGCCATCTATTGCTTTTTCTTATTTATTAATTCATTCTTATTAATTTGTTAATACATATTATGGAATTGTTCTATTTAATAATTTTAATGTTAAATTTTTGTGGTTATTCATTTGTTATTTCTTTTTCATACATTTTTTATTACTTTCATTATTTATTTATTGAATTACTTAATAAGTTTTTTTAAATCTCTAATTATTACTTTATTCATTCAAATATTTGTGTGTTCAATTATTATTTGAATTAATTGGTGTATATATTAATTATTTATTGTTTTATATTTATTTATTCATTTGTTCATGTATTTTATTAATTATTTATTAATTTGTGTAATTTGACATATGGAATAGTAAAAATAATTTCTTATAAGGTTCTATTATCCGAATGTGTCTTAGGTGATTTTATTTTCTAGTAAAATATTGATGAACATCATTATTTGTCAAATAGCAATTTTAATTTTTCTTGAACAGTAACAACGTAGTGACTATAAGAAGATAGCATTTTAAGTGTCTTAGATAGATTCCTGCAAGAAGTTGCTCTGTTATAATTTCCTGATTTTCTAAGTGCTTTTTGTTTGTAGTAAATATTATTTTACTCTTGCCCTGATTACCCCAACGTTCAATTCTGTTTGCATAGTTAGTAGCAAATATCCGACATAATTATCTGTGCTGTTTTTGCAAGTGTATTATTTGTTGTTTTGCAGGAAACAAGTCGAAGTTGCAGAAGATGAAACCGAGGTTGTTGAGAAGACATTGTTGGAGTCCCAAGTGGAAGAAAGTGAAAACCAACTGCAGAACCTTCTTACTGAAGGAAATGAATTGGTAGGATTACTTGTGGTGGTAAAAGAAATTTTATGAGATGTTCTGGATTGTATCCAATTTCTGTTGGCAGTACATGATGTTATTAAATATTAGACTGGAAATTTGTAGCTGTTAGATGTTTTAAGTTTAAGGTTTAGTGTATTTTTAGCATGCTAATAGCTGTGTTGGCTCCATGTCTTGTTCACAACAGATTGTCAACTTACAGATGTGCTGACCTTTCAATTTGTATCTGGTAATGTTTTAAATGTGTTGACTTTATAAGTACAATGTATGTACAGAGAGTTATGTTGGCTTTACAGATACAGTGAAACTTCCCTTAACGGACACTTCTCAAAAGCGGACAACTCTCTTGAGCGGACAAATTCTGATTCCCCGGCATAGTCCCATTCATTTCTTCATATTAAATTCTTCTATAAAGCGGACACTCCCTATAATGGACGCGGACAGCTCTTTCGTGTATATTCTGACCCCAAAAATCTCCCAAAAGCGGACAGCAGCCCCCCCGGAAAGGGATGTTTTCTGAGAAAAGCCTTCTCCCCTCTGTTTGGTTTGCCTTCCACTAACATCCTTTGTCTCAAATTCCTAGATTTCAATTGCGCCACACTGTACAAACATGTTTACCTCTTCAGTTTGTTTCTGATTTTCGAGCTATAAACACAGCTCTAATATGCCTCCCTGTGTGCGTTTGACACTTAGAGAAAAAGTGGAAGTAATTAAAGCCAGTGAACGTGAAAAACTAAGTGTGCGATACTGCGCTGCAAAATTCAAAATAGGAAAGACTCAGGTGAGTGAGATTATAAAAAATAAAAAGGAACTTTTAGATAGATTCAGCAAACACGGAAATGACGAATCCCGTAGATCATTTCCAAAAACGGCCAGTTTGAGCTTTGACGATGCAGTTTTCAAATGGTTTTGCCGTGCTCGGGCTGCAAACATTCCACTTTCCGGTCTGATCATTCGAGATAAGGCCTTATTCAAATCTCGGCATAAGATATCTTATAAAACCATTAGTGGAGAAGGGGCCTCAGTAGACGCAGGAGTAGTATAAAATTGGACAGAGAAGCTTCAACAATATTGCGTTGGTTTTGAACCCAAAAACATTTATAACTGCGATGAGACCGCTTTTTTTTTAGAGCACTTCCGGATAAAACCATGCAGTTGAAAAATGAGTGTTGTCAAGGAGGAAAAGTTTCAAAGGAGCGTTTAACTTTGCTCTTATGCACAAATATGCTTGGTGAATTTGAAAACCCTCTGGTCATAGGAAAGGCAAAAAATCCTCGGTGTTNACCCTCTTGTCATAGGAAAGGCAAAAAAAAAATCCTCGGTGTTTCAAGGGTATAGATATCAATTTGTTGCATGTTGATTGGCATTCTAATTCTAAGGCATGGATGACCAGAGATGTTATGAACATTTGGTTGACAAAATTGAACAACAAAATGATTCTACAAAATCAAAAAATAGTTTTATTTATGGATAACGCAGCCTCCCATCCCAATACAAATTTCAGCAATGTGGAAATTGTATTCCTCCCACCGAATACAACTGCTACATGCCAACCTTTGGACCAAGGGATTATAAAGAACTTCAAAACTCACTATAGAAAGTGTGTTTTGAAGCACCTGTTGGCCAACATGGACAATGCGACATCGTCAAGTGATCTTGCAAAGAAAATTAACATCCTGGATGCGATTCACTGGATAACGTCCTCCGTGAAAAAAATAAGCAAAGAAACTGTGTTACATTGCTTCATAAAGTCGGGATTCGTAAATTCCAGCGATGAAGCCGCAAATCCACAAGATGTTGATGAAGATGGAGAACTTCAAGACCTGCTAACATCATACGACCCGACGAGCGAAACAACGTACGCCGACATCGATGGAAGTCTGGTCACAGAAAATAATTCTCTGAATGTTGCAGATCTTATTCGTGAAGGTAATCATACAGTTATACGTACACATATGTAATAATGTTTTTGTCTTTAAAAAAAATTAATTTTTCATTTGTTTACATTCCAGAGGAAAGCCTAAATGACGAAGAAATTTTACGAGAGTCAGAAGTGGAGGACGATGACCCACCAATGAAAGCTGAAGAAGTCTTAATACAAATTAAGCGGGTCAAAAAAAATTTTATTTCAAACAGTGACGCTGAGGGACTCGACTTAGCATTGAGGATTCAGTCAAATGTTGAAAATAAAATTCTTATTAAAAGAAAAAATCAATCAAAAATAACTGACTTTTTTAAGTGTTAATTTCTGTCATAAATTTTATTGCTTCATAAATATTTTAAATTGTTTTTATACATTTTTANTTAATTTCTGTCATAAATTTTATTGCTTCATAAATATTTTAAATTGTTTTTATACATTTTTAAGATAATTTACGCGTGTAATACTACGTACATACAGTAGTTGTTTTCTGTGCTCCATGTTGTGAAATAAATTGCCTTTGTGCACGTAAATATGTACATAATTTATTATTTACCTATGGCACATCTTGTATGTATGTATGTATGTATGTACAATTTAAAACATTATTTTCATTTTTCTCCCAAAAGCGGACACTTCTATATAGTGGACAATATTTCATTTCCCAAGGGTGTCCGTTATAGGGGAGTTTCACTGTAGTTCAAAGCCATATTAAGGGCAGTTTTCACAGTATCTGTTTAAAGTATTGGTTATCTGACCACATAATAAATTTAAACAAAAGTTTAAGAAAAACTTTGCGACTTTTGATGTAGTAGGAAAACATTTTAATGTGTTTAAATATTGCTTGAAATACAGAATTTTGTAGTAATACATGTCAGAATGTTAAGAAAACTTCCCTCACATCTGGAGGATGGAAAATTGATTTATGAATGTTGGTCAGGAAGTACTTTATTTCATTGTTATAGTTCCTTTTCATAACTTAAACTCCGTGCCGTGCAGGCTGGACCATGCTCTTACACTATTGAAAGTCGAAGCAGTTACAGTAGCAAGAGAAGGTGAAAATCTACCACCATACATTTCTTGTCAGGTTGGATGAGACAATGGGAAAGTGTTTTCTTTCACTGCATTTACGAAAACTAAGATTTGGGCCAGATTTTTTTTCAACTTTCTCCTTGGTGGAACTGTATTCTTTCTACCGCTGTATTTTCAATCTACCTATAAAAGAAGACAGATAAAAGTTGTGATGACTCAAAACATTTTTTAATAGCTTAAAACTTATTTCATTTGCCTATTAGCTACATACCTTACATCTTAGAACTCTTGACAACATTGTAAGGTGTGAGCAAATAAAAAAAATATGACAAGATTTTACTTAGTACAAGCAACAACATGCATTACGTGCATTTGCTTTATATGTTATAAGCAATAGCTACCCGTAGACATTAAACTGGATTTGACTATGTCAGATGAAAGTGGAAGAAATCCAGACTGCTTTTTGTTTGCATCAATTGTAGTACGTAAAGATACATGAATAGTGCAACGGGAGTGAATGACTAGATGGAGATTTTTGGACATTCGCCTTTGCGATGCAGATGTCTGTCTTGTTTTTCCATGGCAGACATCACATTGCAATGGTGAATGTCCAAACATCTCCATCTATGAATTTTGAGTGTAAATTTTAAATTGTTCTGTGGAAGGTTACAATGGTAACCTATACAATCAACCTTTGCTGAAAGTGCCAAGACATTATTTTATAAGCTGTCACAGAAACACAATCTTCAACTCTGAAGTCATTAGCAAAGTGCAATTTCCAGGTCGTTAGGCTCAAGCTAAAGAATTTTTAAAAATTGCAAAAGTTTTGCTTGCAAGGTATTTTATTTATATATATATATATATATATATATATATATATAATTTTTGGATTTTAGTTTATATTAAATGTATGCAGTTTTAAAACAAATAATGCAAGGAATAAAGCACTTCACTCAGAATTAGAAATTGTTATTGTGATAGGTACATGTTTACCAAATTATTACTAATTGCATGATGTAGGCCTTACTGAACTTTAATTAAACTATCCCAACATTTTCACATAGATTGGCTTGTTGATTTTTGCTTTACAATCCGTTATCTCTAAATTATTCATTTACGGTCATTATTTTGGGAAAAAATTTGGATTTTTTTTTTCTATTTATAGGACAATTGGTGTATTATAAACAGTTATGGATAAATATGCCTATTTATAAGTTTACATAATGATTATATTGTGCAAAAGAATTAACAAAGTAAAACAATGTAACATTGTTCTTACCCCCTCCCCCCCCCCTCCTTATGCTACACTCATAAAGCAACAGTTTTCGGAAATAGTCTTTAACTATTGGTGTTATCTGTGTAAACTGAACAACCAAAGCAGATGAATGTGAATGTTATGGTAGGGCTGTATGCATGTGTGTAATTAATTGGTACAGGACATTTTCTTTGTTATTTTTGAGACTAGGAATTGTGTACACTCAAGAATTTTTTTTTTTTANTATGCATGTGTGCAATTAATTGGTACAGTAGCATTTTCTTACTGAGATGTCGATGAATAACCACAGTCTACTCCCTATCTACCATTTTTCAGGGGACCTCCAAAAAATTTCCACACATGCAGAATTTCAGTAGATGAGGATTCTGACATGTATATTAATAAAATATAACTTCAGACCTTGTTAGACTTCCTTTTGAGTATAATGAGAGCTGTACATTATCTGTGAGTAAAGTTTAGCTAATAAGCACAATAAACACAATAAAAATGGGAATTTTAGAAAAAATATTACTGTAAATACTACATTAAAAACATTTCACCTAAACTCGTTTAAATAAAAATATAACATCTCAAAATACAATATATAATTTATTGTAATTCCACACCAAATGCAAGCTGGTCTAAAACTTTCAAATCCTCTGAAAATGAAAATAATGTGGCACCAAATGCAAGTCAAATTTTGAATGTCCTGCGCGCACTCGATCAGCTGAGAGCGCACAGAGAGATTATCGATCGAGCAGTGTGTTCACAGTGGCAGGCGGCGAAGGGGAAGCAGCGGGAGGATAACCCCTCCACGCCGCTACAAGTTGCTCCCAAGCTTTGCATACAGGAAATGTGGCGGGCATTGCTATTGGCAGGTGGTTTTTTTGGGGTTCACAGTTTCCTCCACTTTGGGGTACACAATTTCCTCCACAATCACATTCCATTGCTGCTCGATCATCGACGCTGAAGACTTCAACCACTGAAATCGCTCACACTTAAACATTACAGTAGTATACAATATTGATAAATTTACAAATTAACTAGTATGCCTAAACTTGAACTATCAGTTATAGAATATATCTTAGTGTCTTGTGATTTGTGTCTTTTGTTTCTGCAAGTGTATGTTTTAAATAAGTTATAAATTTTAGTTGAATATTATTACACATGTTTATTGATATTATGGAGTCGATTATGATGTATACTGTAGCTCAACGCATTAAGTACAGCCTACACTTGAACAATTAAAAATGCTGTATTTGTTAATTTAAATATTTTAACGTACGTGCATGCACACACACGTGTGTGTAATAATTATCTCACAGCATACCTACAAAAAAATTTTGCCACACGTCACTGATGCAAATAATTGGTTAGATTATTAGTAAAAAAAAAGCATTAAGGGCACCAATTTGAATATTACATTTAGTGTGTGCCTTGTTAGCATTCAACGTCTGTTTCTTGTGAACAACTCTGAGTGCCCTTAAATTATTTATGCAAACATTTAATGACAGGAATGTTACTGCATAACCAGAAGCGCGGCATCCATTGCGCTCTCTCCCCTTCTGTTTGGCTGTTGCTTGGCGCAGTTGGCACGGTTTTGCTTCCTCTCCAAACAGCCTTTATGAGTCAGGGAAAAAGCACTTTCGTTCTCACCTTCAGCTATCCTTGAACACATTTCCTTTCATTCAACGCAACTTTGCTAGCAACTATAGGCTGATAATGGTTAATTGAGCAATTCTGAAATCAACCTTTGAAAAATATTACTGCCGGTAACTGCATATACATATTTTTAACAGGCACACTGGCTGACATGCGATCTGTAAAGTTGGCAATGATGAAGGAAAGTAGTTCCATGTCTTAGTGTTGAATTAAAATAAAAGTATTAGGTAAACATTTGTGAATAGTAAAATTATTTATTTGGTTTTCGGTTTTTTAAATATATAACTAAAAATTAGCAAATATGTAAAATATTTACTTTGTTGATAATTTTGCAGTTTCCCTTGACTGGCCCATGAATAAAGTGATCAGGCCCTTGACAATGTTAATTGCACACATAATTACACAATGTGCATACACGTATATCTTAAGCAGGGCTTTCAAAAGTGCTCGGTTTACCATGAACAGTCTATAGTGCGACATCCTCACATCTACCATCCCTCAGTTGACTGGTGGGAAGTGGATAGTCTCTACATGGGATCCCATTCGCACCTAAATAGTGTGCATGGGGAAGGACTCGTACAGAGGTGGGAGGAACACTTTGGTCGTACACACATTACTTTTGGCTACAACTCGTCATTTGCCTGAACTGCTTTGACTTATCTCCACCTTCCTCTGTTGGAAGGATGACTCGCAGAGGTAACCCACTGACACGAATTCTGTTTTTGTAGAGGATCTGCATTTTTAAATTTCGTGACATGGTTAGGGTACATAAACAAGAACCACAATTGAGGTGATAAAAAAATTTTCTGCTCTTTTTAACAATTAAAAATTATGGCATGATATTACAGTAAAAACTCTTTTCAGAAGTTTCTGAAGGGACTAAACATTTTTTTCTTATTTACCAGGAATCTACTTAAGGAGGGTCAAATTACATTGGTGTTCATAGACCATGTGCAAAATTATGTAAATGTATCAAACAAGAAAACATATTAAATGGGAACTTCTTAAAAGGCTTTTACAGTATGTATTGGTGGTAATGTGATAAAAACAGTATATAAAGATATTAGTTTGTAAAGTGGGAAGCATTTCGGATGTAATCGGTTTCCTGGTAGCCACTGGGGTTGACTGATGCTGGAACCACTCAGATTTACAATTATTATAATAAATATATATTGGCCAAGTTTAGTTTTTCGTACACTCACACCAGTAAATATTGTAAATTTCTGTTCCAAAATGGTTAGCTTTCACTTATCTTTCCTACTTGCAGGTCACAAATGTCAGAGTTGCAAATGATGCCAGGGAAGTCAGGAGGCGAGCAGAAAATGTGGAGGATCGGCAGATGCGATTGGCAAAATTGAAAGAAGAGTTGGCCCTTAGCACAGAGAAGTTGTCAGTAATCAACTCCAAGTGGGATAACATTTTAGGTTCAAATGACCCTCTCGACTTCTATCATGAAATTGCACAACAAAAAGGTAAGCTGATGTTTAACAAGACATTTTTCCCTTTAGGAGTCTTATTAGCATTTGCTTATGCAAATTACGGTAGAAAAATGAAACACGGGCTGTCTGCAAAAAGGAATGTCACACTTGTTCAAAATAATTAGCTGTAAGACAAGTGTTTGATCATATTGTTAATACTGGCTTTCACACCCTCAAATGCATTGTCAATTGTATGTTTTCAAGATTAGAAGCTTGTTGGTTGTTAACATAGCTACTTACAGCACTGGAGTATTTAAGGTGATTTCTTTCATGAACTGCCCAGCATTGTGCACAGTGTCTGTTGAAAATGTTTTTATTTAAAAACTGCTTAGTATTTTTAAGTGATAAAGAACTTTTATTATTTGTGTAAATATTTCTTTTCTCATCTGTATAAAGTGTATTTTTTGAGAGTGAAAATGGTTAAAACTGATGTTATTACTATCACTTTTAGGTATGAAAATTCCACTATAATCTTTAAAGTTGTATAGAGAGATGAAAATATCCACATCTTTATCATATCAAGATGATATGGTCACTGCAGAAATTGTATGACTGTGCATTATCGATGAAAGGCAATGTGCCAGTTGGGTGCCATCTTCATAGATGTGATACGTTTTTGAAGTACATTGTTATTGCAACTGCTAGTTTAGCAGTATTGAGCAGCAAAGTTACCTTCAGTTTTAGGTGGCTAGCACCTAAATGTTGGGGCCGCTGTGAGACAGTGGCTAGGATGATCGCCTTGCTAGACGAACTGGATTGTGTTCCCAGCAGGGTCATTCCCGGATTTTCACACGTGGGAATCGTGCTGGACGATGCTGCTGGGCTGGTTTCCTCGAGGATCTGCCATTTTTTCCATCCTGGCATTCTGGTGCTGGTCCATACTTACCTCGTTTCTTCGTCATTTGCTCTCAAGACCCCGATGTTAAAAGCTGCTCAAATCTCTCCACTCCTTTTTAAATGGTGTTTGCCTAGTCGCCATCACTGTCTCATGTGCCTTGTGAGCTGGATAATCCTATACCTGTATTCAGTAGCGACCTCCGACACCCTTGGGTGCATTTAGCAGAAGAAATGTTTGTACTCAGGTCAGGTGAATAATGCAGTTGGTACAATATGATGATGTCCCCAGGTTTCAGGTGTGTCACTGGGTATAACTGTAGTTGTGACAAGTTCCAGGAGAAGCATAGTTACCGGCTGGGCTTTTAAGCAGTTTTTACACAATGCGAGATACATGGAAAACTTGTGCAAGATGTAACTCTCGTACTAAAGCTTATACAAATATTCCTGATAACAGCAATATTGGCAGATAAACTGACAACAGTTATAGGATTGGACCATCACTACACAGAGCACAGGCCAACACACCGCATTCTCCAATCTGTTTATGTAAAATCGTGCACTTTTACCTGTGAACCACTGACTTTTCCCGTAGTCGTTCTTTGTAAATTGCAGAGAATAAGTTACTAATCTTAGTGTGGCGTGATATGAGTGAGTGAAGAGATTTGGGTGGCTCGTAACATCGAGGTTTTGAAAGCTGATACGGGTGAAGCGAGATGAGTATTTAGCAGCACCAGAATGAAAGGGCAGGAGAATTGGGAGATCCCAGAGAAAACCTGCCATCCATCAGCATCGTCCAGCACGATTCCCACTAGGGAAAATCTGAGAGCGACCCTGCCGGCAATCGAGTCCGGTTCGCATAAGTGGGAGGCGAGTAGTCTAACCACTACACCACCGTGGCCCCAGCGTGATATGATGCAGCTAGGAAAAGCAAACCACGGTACCCAGCATGTGTCTGCTCACTGCAGCTAGTTACGACCTGGCACATCTCATTTGAATGGAACAACAAACATGCAAATTAATCTCATTGAAAGTAAAATACATTCAAAATGCAAAGGAGTTAAATATATTCACATTAAATAATTATATTTCTAAAAAAAAAAAATTTCAAATTTGCCAAAACAATTTTACAGTGGCATATTGTAGTAGCTGTTTCAAATTTTCATGTGAAAAAATTGTTGCTTTGAAAATAATATTGCAGTTTTATAGAAACTTAAAAAATTAATTTAACAGTGTTTTTTAAACACAGTGGGTAGCATCAGGAGAAAATGGAAAAGTCAGAGAAATTTACTTGAGGCTAAAAAATTTAGATAAAATTGTTAGAAATGTATTTTACAAAAAAATTAAAATTAAATTCTAGCACGTTTGCTACCTAACATATCATGAACTGTAAAGCTCNGGGGGGGGGGGGGGGGAGGGGGGAATTTTTTAATTTTTGTGTACACTATTACTGTGCATATTTTCTTGGCTGAATTGTTTCTTGTTAATGTAAGCGTTGTCATAGTTTAAAATGTAATTTTAGGTGCCAACTTAAGATTTTTCTAGTAAAATATTATTTGAAATAATGATTTGATCACTAATGGTTGTCAGTGAATTGCCGCAGTGTACAATTTCTATTAACTCGTGTGTTGTGACATTTTTTTCTGGCCCTGAGATAGTTCATATTCCACTTCTACCTCACCCTTTTTTCAAGTGTCCTCTTTGTATACCAATTCCTTTCGTATTTTTAAAAATAGTTGTTTGATACCGCATAGAAAAGCATCTTTAAAGAAACCTATATTCATGATACCCATAAAATAAATTTGTAATTTTTGAAGAAATAACGCTATTTTTTGGTTATGTAGGTTGGCCAGGGAAAAATAACATGATACCTGGAAAAATCAGGGAAATGTCTGGGAATTTTTTGTAATGATACTGCTAGTTACTCTGTTTAAGTACTGTTTTAGTAAAATATTTATAACTTTACAGTTCATATAATTATTTTATGGTCTAATGTTGTTATATATAATACATACTACATTTCAAGGTGGCATGCATTTAGACATGTAGTAACGAAAATTGCACGTTGAAAATATTTCAATTGCTTCATTATGTGGAAACACTGCCAGTCTATGGGTGGAAGACAGATCCAGTAAATTGGAATTCAGAAGTCTTCATATCTTACTGCCTACCTCTTTGGACTGCTCTATTATACTTGAGAAAGCTTCACATTCCTATTTTTTTTNAGTCTTCATATCTTACTGCCTACCTCTTTGGACTGCTCTATTATACTTGAGAAAGCTTCACATTCCTATTTTTTTTCCTGTTTGCAGAGAAATGTAATGAGTTGATAAAGCAGAAGGATGCTGTGATAGAAGAATTGTCTAAAGNTTTTTTTTCCTGTTTGCAGAGAAATGTAATGAGTTGATAAAGCAGAAGGATGCTGTGATAGAAGAATTGTCTAAAGAGCTGTCAAAACAGGAGGAGCGATTCATCAGAGACCAGAAGAAGCAAAGGGAAGATGTTACGCTCCTGTGTGAGAGGATGGACAAGCAGGTTGCTGTCATGCGCCGTTCATTCAGAGAGGAACTGAAAATGATAGAGGTACTTATTACAGTAATATGTATCTACAAAGAAATTATAAAATGTAAGACCCCTGTTGTCATAAAGCAGTGTAGTTTGACGGTAGTTGAGGCTTCAGGATTGGGGAAAGGTGGGTCATTGATGTAACAGGTCGGGTTCAGACAGGAAGTTTCTGGAGGGTGCCGGTTAGCTGTAAAGTATAAAGTCTGGATGGATGTGGGCCATTCACCCATGTGGCATCCCCTGAAACTCCCTCTGGCTACAGATGTTTGTTTTCGTATAGGCTGGTCCAGTGGTATGCCTACCTATCAAGAATGTTGGCCCCTCGAGATGCCAGTAAAATAGATTGAGGCTGTTGATGGCCAACTCTCATGCCTGCTATTTACAGTAATTTTACATAGACCATACCAATAATTACGTAAAAATACTTGATGAAAGATAGGGAGGGCTGCATGAGGGTGTAGCACCCGACAACAACAGAGATGCAACTGAACGCATCAAGAATAACACACACATCAGTTTATACATACAGTGGAACCTCTATGTATTGAACTCTGATGAATTGAAATCCCGCATTCATATAACATATTCTGTGGTCCCATTATTTTATTTAACTGCATTTCAAGACCACACTCATTGAAAGTTCACATGTATTGAGATTTTTTGTCAGTCCCCTTGGAAACAGTGGCTAGAGAATCCACTGTATTTACTTCACATGAAAAATCCTCATATAAGGCACATATATAAGTCAAGTTGTTATTACGTGCTGGGAACTGACACAGAAACAAAGAACACTGGGTTCATAAAGTGTTATAAGTAAGTTAAGCCCCTGGGTACATGAGCCGGCTGAGATTAAGGGGCTGTACTCCTGGGTGTTATAAGAGAAATTAAATGAGTTCTATTTAAAAACTATATGGCTATGGTAATCCACATGGTAGTTAGCAAAAAAGAGGGAGGTGCCTGGGAGTGGCATAATGCATGGCCACTCTCTACTTGTACCCGGATCAAAATTACTAACATGGCAGCAGCTCACTCAGGACTTAACAGGTTGGTGCCAGAAATTACAAACAAAAGAAATGGAACACTACATAATAAAAGCAAACGCACAGAACACTTTGAAATTAGACAAAAATAACAAAGGACACTTTAAAACAAAATTACATAATAAGATATTGAAAACACGTACGTCGGTAATGAATAATTTAATAGACATTAGGTACATTAAATTGGAAGCTCTCTCTCTCTCCNATTGAAAACACGTACGTCGGTAATGAATAATTTAATAGACATTAGGTACATTAAATTGGAAGCTCTCTCTCTCTCTCCAAATCTTTCATTACATAAGCAATAAAAAACAAGCAATAAAAATATATTTCTTTTTAAAGCAGTGTTTCTTAAGCTGTGTGTACAGGTCCACTGTCCCATGCTACCGGCCCACCAGTTGGCTTAATGACCTGCTGTACCCTCATAATTACACTCACACTGTCACTGCCTGCNATTGAAAACACGTACGTCGGTAATGAATAATTTAATAGACATTAGGTACATTAAATTGGAAGCTCTCTCTCTCTCCAAATCTTTCATTACATAAGCAATAAAAAACAAGCAATAAAAATATATTTCTTTTTAAAGCAGTGTTTCTTAAGCTGTGTGTACAGGTCCACTGCCNAGCAGTGTTTCTTAAGCTGTGTGTACAGGTCCACTGCCCCATGCTACCGGCCCACCAGTTGGCTTAATGACCTGCTGTACCCTCATAATTACACTCACACTGTCACTGCCTGCCATATTGTACATTCTGCAAACAACTTTAGTGCATGACTGGCCAAAGGTAGACACATCACATCCATGTCCATGTGACAGCAGTTTTACAGCATAAGTATGTATGTTGCATGCAATTTACCTGCCTGATAGTACCCTACCACACACACATCAAGTATATTCAGGAAATCTTCACACTTTTTGAACAAAACCTTTGAAAAATCACCCCATATATGATGTGTTTGCTTGTTTCGTAAATATGTCATGTATCACAAGTGTTATATACTTCTGTTAACATAAAAGTATCTTATTTTTGGTTAAATTGAACTTTCACTTATCTATAGAACAGGGCTTTCCAATAGGTGGCCCACAGTCCACATGCAGCTCCAGAGTAGCATTTGTACAGCATGTATGTGAAAAACAAAACTGAATGTACATGTGTGAAAGTGTTTTCTCCATTATGAAGTTCATCAATAACTGCTACAGGAGTTCCCTCACAGATTATTTTATGCTGCACCTTCAGTGACTGGCAACGATAGGGTTTCATGTAAACATTGCTGCACTAGGAAAGGCTTCAGATTGATTGTACTTGCCACACTGAACACTTTTTGCTGTTTTTTTTTTTTTTAGGATTGTACACAGTGAACACGTAAGAAACATAATAATAGGAAGTTGAATTACACTGCTGGACAATGAAAACAGCGCACCATTAAGAAACCATGCAAAAACCACGAAACTATATAAATAGAGTATGTGCTGGTACGCACATGATACCATGTTGGTACATTTGCAATTGACTGCACACCCGACAGTGGCGCTGCAAGCACCGGCCAGCAGTCATAGACACTGGCGTATGGTTGAAGCTGCATTAATGCGAGAAACACTAGACGATATCAAGCAAGCATACCGAGTGAAGAAGAATGCTGGGAAACTGCCAAAGATGTTGCTTTATGCAATTGACAAACTTTGAGAGAGGATTCATAATCGGGCTAAAAACCACAGAGTGGTCATATCGCCATTGAGGACCACCATGTGGATCATTCACATAATACTGTTCAATGATGTTTAAAGCAGTGGATATGAGAAGGCACCCACGCATGGAGGACCAGCTCAGGACAGATGAAGTTGACTACCAGTCAAGAGGATTGTTGTATCATGTGCCAGGTGTGTAGGGATTCCATGGCAACCTGGTTATGCGATCCCAGCACCCATTACGTGTACTACCCTTAACTCTGCAACAGTGTGGTGGCTCTGTTTGCAGTGGTGCCAGGCCAGAGCAATGTGGAATGCCACAGACCGGCGAAGTATAGTGTTAAGTGATAAGTGCTGCTTCGTTATAAGAACTGATGATCATTGCACCCAGGTGTGGAGGGCCCCTGGTGAACGCCACTATCCCAATCTTGCTATTGACCAGCACACTTCCCTCATGGCAGGCATTATAGTCTTGGGAGCTATAGACTACAATAGCACATTTACTCTTGTGTTATGTAAAGCATTGACGTTCAGCTGTGTGTGGATGTGATCCTAAGCCCCCATTTGCTCCCATTTCTGGCCGGGATTCCAGGTGCGATATTCCAGCAGGATAACGCCAAACCGCACATGACATGGGTTACCCAGGACTGCCTCAGTCATTTCCAAACACTACCATGGCTTCCCTGACTCCTGAAGTGTCCCCAATTGAGCATGTGTGGGACCACTTAAAACAGCAGCAGCTGCTTTGCCACAAAATTCGGGATGTGGAATACTTTCCAACAATGTGGGCCCATCTGCCTCAGGACAACATCCGGTATCTGCTGAACTCCATGCCAGGCTGTTTTGCAGCATGCGACGCTCAATTGAAGATGACTGGATGGCATACCACAGATCCATATGTAATTGTTCTGCCTCTGTTTTTGTGTTCATGTGTATTACTCATCTGTATTACTGCCTCCATAAAGTTTTAGTACTGTCCATTGCGTCCATCTGTGTGCTCTATTTTTATTGTCTGGCGGTGTATGTTAATTACCAAATTAATTAATAGGAAACCATTAAATTATATTAATTAAGCTATTTTATTTCTGCAATATTGTAAGATCTGTGGCATTGTAACGTTATGTACTGTCATCTGAAGATGAAATTCTCCTGCCTTATTTGTATGTGGGGTAGGTGAAGAGGAAGGAGAGGTGTGTGAGTGGTGATGGAGCGTGTGCGTGTTTTGCAGGATGTGGTGGGGGCAGAGAGGGGTCGGCTGCTGGAGAAAGGTGAGCAGCAATGGACAGAGCTGATGGGGGATCAGGAACGGCTGGAGCAGGCCACATGCAACAGGCAACTGCGCACGATACAGGTCCTGGAGCAGCAGATGCAGGACGCGCATGTGCAGCAGGAGGAGCGGCACCGCAGCACCAGGATACAGCTAGAGGAAGACTTGCAGCTGCTGCAGCGCGAACTGCAGCACGTCAAAGCTGTCTGCCTGCTCAACACAGAGAAGCTTGACTACAACTACCAGGTTCTCAGGAGACGTGACCACGAGAACACCTTGCTCCAGTCCCGCCACAAGCGGCGCATCACCAGGTACTGGCCCGTTTTACTTTCCTCACCATGCTTTTACCTCCTTTATAGTTGCTTTTCACCTTATCAAGACAGATGGCACAGTGGTAAACCTCTGGAATCTCATTCAGGAGGATCTGAGCTCAAATCCTAGTCCAGCCATCCTCATTTCAGTTTTACGTATTTTCCTGTTTCCTGAAATCATTATGATGAATTCTGGGATGGTTCTTTACTGCAGGCCATAGCAGATTCCTTCCCCATTCCTGCTTCTCTGACAAACTTGCTCCAACTCTAATGACTTCATTGTAAATGAGACATTAAGCCCTACATTCCGTATAGGGCCGCAGTGGCGCAGCGGCTAGACTATTCGCCTCCCACCAAATCAAACCGGTTTCAATTCCCAGCATGGTCACTCCTGTTTTTTATGTGTAGAAATCATGTCAGGTGGTGCCACTGGTTGGCAGGTGTTCTCTGGGATCTCCCATCTCCCAAAGTGTTGCATTCCGGTGTTGCTCCATACTCACCTATCTTTACCGTCATTGTCTCAAGACCTCTTTAAGAGCCGTCTAACTATCTCCTTTCTACTTTAATTTTCACCTTCTACACTGCTTGTGTGCATCGTTCTCCCTTCTAAAGGTTTCTAAACGTGTACACCAAAGCCCCAATTTTTATACTCTTAAAATTCTTAAGGACACCCAACTTCTGTAGTTTTGGGGACTTATTTTCAAAATTGTATCTTCTCAGAATTTTTGGGCCTTTTGAAATATTACAGCAACCATTCAACTTATTCACACAAAAATTAGTACATTAGTAGCACTCTTTGTCATTTAATTCAGGAATGAATGAATTAAATTTTTTTAGTCTGCTATTTTAGAAGGTATCATCACTTAGAAAAACACATCTTAAATGGTATATCTTGGGGGACTACTGAACCAATTCCTGCCAAATTCGGCATACAAGATGACACATGTCACATCTTAGTACCCATATGCATGGTGTTGGAGCTCCTTATCCTCTAATTCCCACTCCTTTGGTCATTAACAGTTCTTGACAGTTCTCACGAGCTCCTGACCAATGTGACTAGCCAACCACCTTGCTGCTAACACCTCAGTGCTACTTGGCACAATAATAGCCATAAGCTTTTTACCCCTTGTTTCACCGAGAGGGACCTACATCTGTGACCTATTCATACACTGTTTCATAGTCATGTGCCATTTATTTGCCATTTTCAGGGTTCCCTCACTTTGACCCAAGTCTTCAGCTATGCGCCCTTCCTATAGGACTGTGTAGACGTAGGCTGAGTTTACTCTTGAAGCACAATAAATTGTATTATTACAGCCCATGCCTTTCTTTTTGTAAGGTATCTGTTTGACTCTCATTTAACTCTTGTTTTCCATCTACAGCAGCGTAACTTAGCATAAAACAATTAATGGTATAAAACTGATTACCTCATTGTCAGTAAATAGTACACAACGACTCACATGGTTAGTGGTAGGATGTGTTATACTGTCAAAAATTGATGGCACAGTAAGATGTAGGTAATGCTATAGTAACTTATTAGGACTGTTAAAATTACAGTCCGAAGGTTTTAAATTCAGGATCATATTATGTAGTTAAACTGTATACTAGGAGCACCCAAATGAAAATGTACCTTTACCAGTTAAACCAAGTAATGAATGCTATGATAGAACTGACCTGCGAAATGGTGGCACCGAAGTTAATTTCCATAAGGCACGGTCAGATATTTTTTGTACCCCTCAGGAACGTAGTAATTGGAGCAAAATCCACAAGCAAATGAACACTCACAAGTACCAGTTAAATGTGACCTTTACTGAAACAATTACAAGTGTCAACCTTTAATGGGTAGAATGATGCGCCCTCACCAATACTATACTAAAATATACAACATTTAGCAGTGAAAATCACTTCTCCCAAGAAAAAAAAATGATGTTCTCTAACCGGAGATCCTTGATCCTTAGCCTGATGCCAATCCATAAAGCACAGATCCTTGATCCTGAGCCTGCTGATGATCAAAGAAAATGATCAATCAGCCTTGCCAACTATATTATAGCCAAATTTTCTTTGGCTTTCATGATTTCATGTGTTTCCTTTGCATGTACTCCTGTTTTGATTTAGGTCGGAAGCGGTGACACCACAACTCTTTAACAGCAATGATCACTGAGAAGAAGCGCTCGCCCTCTTCATGATGTTGAGTGGTGTGCATCAGAGACTTGAGTGCTGTTCTCCTCAGGTTTTGCTCTTCTGACAAACATTTCAGCACTCACTGGGTACACACTTAACGTAGTTGTCCTTTCACAAAATACTGTACACTGCTCCAGGACACTGTAGTTGTGTTACTTATGCATACCAGGGTAAAAACCTCACTTTGAGTGTATAAGTATGTTTATCTCTGCAACTTTTTCATCAGGGATCTGATTTGTCATCTGGCCATGTCCCAGATTTGCCACAAAAATAATGGGTGTCTTATGTAGCCCATATTGCACAATATTTTGAAAGGTTCTTTTTGTTTCGTAGTTACTTATGAATTAATAAAGGAACAAACAAATGAACAGACAATACATACATGAAGACTGAACAGATGGAGGGACAGATGATGGAGGCCATGTGTTACTACAACCAAAACAATTTCCACGACAACCAAATGCCCTACGCGGCCAAGTCCGTCATCTTGAGTTCTCATAACTGACCTTCACCAAGGACGAGCTCAAAGTTTAACTTAACCTAAATGACTGTCTCACACGTATGCCACACACCTGCCACCGCCAGATAATGTAGTCTCTGTCTACTTCCATATTTACACTGGGTCACTGAACATTCCGCCCATCTTGAAATGATGATTTCAAAGTAAATCAGGGTAAAGGGTATAGCTTAACAACTGGGCGTGTTAGAAGTTTTTGAGCATTACGGAATTGAGCCACTTGCAATATTCCATCTGCACCAGGGAAGATCTTGGATCACACGATAAAGTCGCCAACGAAGAGGTAGCACATTGGCATCTTGAATCAATACGAGAGTGTCTGGCTCAAGATTGACTGAACCTGCTGTGCACTTTCCTCGAACCTGCAGCTGGTGCAGGCAGTCCTGATGCCACCGGTGCCAGAAATCTTGATGAATTTTATGCAGGAGATTCCATCTTGACAGACAACCAGAAGGCACAACTGTGAAATCTTAATCAGTAACAGTTTGTGATGGTCCCAACATTATAAAATGACTGGTTGTCAATGGGATGAAGTCAGCAGGGTCTGTGGACAGTGCCGACAATGGACGAGAATTAAGCACATCTTCAATTTGGGTAACCACAGTGTAGAATTCCTCGTACGTCAAGATCTGGGTCCCCACAACCTTCCGTAAGTGCGCCTTCACTGATTTAACACCGACTTTCCACAATCCTCCAAAATGTGCTGCGGCTGGGGGATTGAAGAGCCACTTGATGTTTTGGTCACATAATGATTTCTGGATCTCTGTATGGTTTTTGGCATCAGAGAAAAAATCCTGTAGCTCTTGGATCTTCCTACCAGCCCCAACAAAATTTGTTCCAGAGTCACCAAATAACTCTGTAGAGCAACCACGTTGAACCACAAATCTTTGGAATGCTGCCATGAAAGCCTCCGTAGATATTTCCGATACCAGCTCAAGAAGAAGAGCCTTGGTTGAAATACAAACAAACAGAAATAGGCTCGGAATTTCCTTGGTTTTAGACCTTTGCCCATTGTGATGGTGAAGGGTCCTACATAATCTACACCTGTTTTCAAGAATGGTTTTGTTGGAGTGATCCGCTCAGCCGGAAGACCTGCCATCACAGGCATCATTGGTTTGGGCAGACAACCGAAACAAGTCACTCACTGAAGCAACCACTGTCTAACCACATTTTGCCTGTTTACATCCAAAATTCCTGCTTCATAACAGACAATAAGTGTTGCAGCCCTGGATGAAGTAGATCTTTATGCAGTTGGTCAATTATCAGTTCTACCAAGCGACACTTCTTTGGAAGCAGTACGGGGTGCTTCTGGTTATAGGGCAGCGATGATGCTTGGAGCCTTCCGCCCACCCTAAGATTACCATCTTTGTCCACAAAGGGATTCAATCTCTTCTGGGAGCCTGAGCACTCCCCTTTCGTAATGGCTGCAAACTATGCACTGAATTCTACTGCCTGGGTTTTCTTAACCCAAAACAAAACAGATGACTGCATCTCTGTAACAGTGAGGGACCCTTAACTCTTGTGTTATCTGGCTTTCTTAACTCAATGAAGCGAAGGCAATATAGCAGTTATTTGTTTTATCTTATTCCAAGATTAATATTGATCAAGCAATGATATTCAATGTATTGCACACTTCCATCAGAGACACTGGGATATGACTTTCTGCAGACAAGCACTCCTCCATGTCTGCTCGTATTTCAGACTCACAAACTGGCTGGCAGTGTATTGGGCTGTCCCTCATCCACGAAGGCTCTGTCCACCAGAGTGGGCGGTTGACCAGATGTGATGGCATCAAGTTCCTCAAGGTACAGTCCGCAGGATTGTCCTCTGACCGAACATTGCCATCATTCTGGTAGTTTGTTGGTCTGAATTTCCCCCACTCTAATGGCAACAAATGTCTTCCAGTAGTGAGACTATGACTGGATCCACGCCAACATCAATGTCGAGTCAGTCCATGCAAAAACGTCACTAACTTTTAGTTGGTTACCGAACACTGTCAGCACATAGCGAATGGTCTTTGCAAGAAGCAGTGCTCTACAGAGTTCCAGTCTGGGGAGTGTAACCTTCTTGGTTGGGGCTATCTTCGATCTTGCCATTATCATGTGCATCTTCACTGGACCACCAGCAGGAATGACTTTAACATATACCACTGCAGCATTGCCCTTCTCACAGCTATCTAGGAATCCGTGAAGTTCCAACCTTGAGTCTGGTGAACTCACCAAGGGTCCTCGAGGAATGATAATCTGCTTGACACAAGGGAGTTCTTCCCATCATTTAGTCCAACTCGTTTGTTTTGCCTCTGGCAATTCTTCATCCCATCCGACCCCTTCCAACCACAACTGTTGAATAAAGTGTTTAGCCAGTAGCAGTAATGGCGACAGCCATCCAAGCGGATCGTAAATATGTGCCAAATCAGATAAGACACCTCTTTTAGTCAGCACTCCACCTGGTGATCATACCTCGTATGAAAATATATTGCTACTTGGCACCTACTGTAGACCGAGAACCTTTAGTGGAGTGACTCCATCAGCATCACTAAACAGATGCTTAATGGGCTGTTGAAGATGGCTGATGCAATGCTGCCAGAAACTCAGAGCTATTGCTTTCAAATTTCCTAAGGCAGAAACCACCTGATCGCAGCATATCCATCAACTCCTGCTGAAGTGCTATGGCTTCCTGCACTAACTCTGCTCCAGCCACCACATCATCTACATATGTATCTGTTTTTAATACCATGGCAGCACGTGAGAACTTGTGACCCTCACAAAGAGTACGAATAGCCAAAAATGAAGAAGCGGTGACTCCATAAGTGACTATAGTCAACCTATATTACTTGGCCCTTGAGGATGTGTCAAAACGCCAGAGTATGCGTTGGCAGTCTTGATGACATGGATCGATCAAGATCTGCCTGTACATCTGTTGAATGTCTGCTGTAAAGACAACTGTATGTATCTGAAAGCAGATTATCAAGTCACTAATGTCACACTGAAGTTTTTGTTCTGAGAGCAGCACCTCATTCACTGAATGTCCCGATGATGTCTTAACTGAGGCATCGACGACAACTCTCAGCTTGGTGGTCGTGCTGTCAGTTTTCAAGAAGTAGTGGTGAAAGATGTAATAAGATAAACCCTAGTTGACATCTGCTTCTGGTATCTCCTCCATATGGCCTGATGCAAGATAATCTGTCATAAAATCTTGGTAGAGAAGGTTTACCTGTGAGTTCAGACGAAGTCTCCGCTCTAGATGATACAGTCTTCTCAGCGCTTGACCCAGTGACTCTCCAAGTTCTGGCCCTGTTGATTTGATTGGAAGCGCAACCACGTACCCTCCATTAGACTGTCTGCGGTGTGTCTGCTGAAAGAATTCTTCACATTGAGCTTCCTCAGGAGTGATCAGAATTGCCTTAGGCACCTTTTCTAATTCCCAAAACTTCCTTACACTCTCTTCCAAGGACATCCCTGACATATGGAGACATGTAGTTACAAGTGAGGTTGATGATCCCGCAGTAGTGTCCACCCTGCCCATCACTAACCACCCGAAGATAGAGTCCAGTGCAACTGGTGAACTTGGACCTCCGTCTATTCTACCACCGGTCAGTACAAGAGGAAACAGATCTGTTCCTATTAACAAGTCGATGGAGTGTGGTGTCCCAAACTGAGGATCAGCCAATTTCAGCTTCGACAAATGCTTCCAGTTACCGAGGGGCACGTTCGAATTTGGGAGCTGTTCACTGATTTTGTTCAGCACCAATGTCTCAATGGTAAACAACTGATGATCCTCATCAGCTGGCTGGATGTAACACGTTGCAACACCCGTTACCTCCACAACCGGAGTGCCAGCAATACCTTGCACCGATCATGAACATCTTGACCTCAACACCCCCAACCTCGATAGGCAGTTGCTAATAATAAAATTGGCCTTACTACCAGAGTCCAACAATGCGCGACATATCTCTATGTTGCCAGTAGCATCACTCACTCCAACATTGGCAGTTGCCAATAAAACGAATGATGCAGGTGCAGTGTTGGTTAGTGAAGTGGTAAGGTTTTGATCACTTGTGTCTGCACTTTGCTGTGAATTTGAGTCTTGGTTGGGTGACGAGTTGTCAAAGTGCAGAAGTGTTTGGTGCCTTCTGTCGCAGGTTTTGCAGTTGGTCTGTGATGGGCACTCCCTAACCCTATGAGAAGTCCGTAAACAATTAATGCTAAGGTTGCACTATTTTGCAATGTCAAAGCGCTCTTGGGCAACTTAGGTGAAAACTGTGGACACTTTGGTAATGAATGAGTATCTTGACACATGACACAACGAGATCAGCCCTCCTTGGCTTGTCCTAGGAATAACTGCTGCAAATGAACTAGATGGCTTCGTGTATATTTGGCTGCTACCCTTATGCATTGTTGACACATTCTGCGTCCCTATATTTTATTCGTCAGAACACACGCTCTGGCGGAGCTCGCAGCCGGACGACCGCAATAAGGATTAAGGGTTTTGTGGACGTGCCGGAAGAGGGACGCCAGGAGCCTCGCAGCTGCTAAGGCACGCTACCAAAGGTTTCGGCACGTGCAACTGTTCCTGCACGTGCAGATGACATCCGGAGACAACGGAA
>NQII01000514.1:313237-324751 GCA_002778355.1 Clitarchus hookeri
AAAGGGAGGGAGTTTGTCTCTTGAGTTCATGTACCAGTTAACCTGTTCAAGCAACAATAAAACTCGATTATGTGAACTCACACAAAGCCAGTATAATTTATTAGTAAATTGGACCTATAGACAACAGTGTCGACGTATTCCTATGCCCTATCACTGAGGGCTAGCATCANTAATTTATTAGTAAATTGGACCTATAGACAACAGTGTCGACGTATTCCTATGCCCTATCACTGAGGGCTAGCATCATGTGCTGGCGCCTCACGCCGTAGAGCAGAATCAATACCTACTTCCAAACTTCAGCATTTGGCAGGTATCANCATCATGTGCTGGCGCCTCACGCCGTAGAGCAGAATCAATACCTACTTCCAAACTTCAGCATTTGGCAGGTATCATTGTCTTGTGTGATATTAATTGCTCTAAGGTTGGTAATTGATTAGGATCTGTAATGGTTAATTCCCTTTCTCTTCTGAGGCTTATTTCCAACTTTCTCTCCAGTAAGAGGAGTAGCAACGAATCCCAGGTACGCACAGGTACTCCTAATATCTTAAGTGTTGCAACATTCTCATTAATAGTTGACAATAATTGCACCAATGTATACCATTTCCAGTAACTGACGGTGCACTGAACAATGCTTCTATATGGTGATTATAAATTAATCGCTTATTATTGTAGCATCTTTGGAGGAGCTTCCATGGAATCTAAAGTTTTCTTCAGTGAGGGGCAAGGACTGGACTTTAGACAGGGGTTCACCAGATAATGCTGTCTTTAAATATGGCAGTCGCTCCAAATTCGTCATCTGTGGGTTTATTGCAACCAGGGCCTCAAAAAGATTAGCAAATGTTTGCCATTATTTAATTTGCCCATTAAAACTGGGTAACTTGATGGTTGGTAATGGAACACTAGAAGTATGTGACTTACCTGCTACCGATGCTTGATTGCCAGTCCCTGATGACTCAGCCAAAGTGTCAGCCGCTGACATGATTTGGTATTATCATTATGCCGCTATCATAATTATGCCGATGATTTTCAGGAATATTACAGCTCACAAGTTTACTCTCTAGGTTAATCTGTTGTTATACTGAATTCAGATCTGAATGCAATACTGCAATGGTCATTACAGAATGCTCTGCTATTTAATGCACAATAAACTCAGACTATATTAATTGACTCTAACTAGCTTCTTCATAAAGTGGAGAATTCATGTCTAGCCGTGCTTTCATTTATTGGTGTGCCACTTTAACTTCACTTAAAAAGTTACAAACCTGGGAATAGTCATTAATGTAAAACTGTCATCGCCAGATGATATGACAGGTGTACGTAAACAGATTTTTTCTGCCCCTTACATTCACTCAAGCGTTTAAAGAATTTGTTGTGACAATCATTAGAGGTTACACTTGTTAAAACACTGATATTTCCCCATTTCAACTATTGTGATGTTGTTTATAATGATCTGACAGCAAATTGTTCCATGTTACTGCAAAGATTACAGAATTTGTACTCGCACTTTATTTATAATTTAAAAACTAGCAAACATGTGACCCCATATTACAAAAAACTCTGTTGGATTAATTTAGATAGCCATAACATTCACATCTTCGCTGTTATTTAAATTACTGTGAACCGACCACTCTCTCTACCTTGCCTCATGAATCCAATTTNAACATTCACATCTTCGCTGTTATTTAAATTACTGTGAACCGACCACTCTCTCTACCTTGCCTCATGAATCCAATTTTTGTCTTCTTATCACAATCAGGGAACCTGTTCTCGTATAGCAGGTAAACTTGACATTCCACTGCACGGAACTATTTTCTATCCGGATCATTCACTGTTAATAGCTGCCACCTGTGGAATTGCTTGGGGCAGCGTCCTACGCAAGTGGAGTCAGTCACTACCTTCAAAAGTTTAATTTGCCAACGTTTGTTTGAACTAGCTCACTAGTAATTACTCTGTACTAGCAACCTAACTGTACCTTCTCTCTTTCCTCCCCCTCATCCCCGCCACACTCATAACTGTGTGTGTGCTTGTCTCTTGTGTGTGCATTTGGGTATCTTAGTTTTACCGTTTCTGTAGTTATGTTTATTGTATTGGTTTACAGGTGTCTATAACTTTAATTACAGTATGGTTCTGNAGTTTTACCGTTTCTGTAGTTATGTTTATTGTATTGGTTTACAGGTGTCTATAACTTTAATTACAGTATGGTTCTGTGGAAGAAAAGGCACTCTTGCCTTATCTGCGCCACTAAAAATAAGGCTTATAAATAAATAAAAATAAATTAAATGAAATGAATCGGCAGACAGGTTGTTACTGAGCTGCTTCTTTTAAGTTGTTCAAGAGCCAAAATTTTTTTTTTGTATATTTTGAGGATATTTGGTTATGGTTACACGTAATTAGTGCTAAGTTAAGAAAAAATACTATAAAATTTGGAAAATTGCATTCATACTTTTTCTTTACGTAAAGTTTTTATACATACAAATTTCAAAATGTTATTGTTGTAATATAATATACAATGCAATATTAAAAGTTTGTTATATTTTTAAGATGGCAACACTGTAAACAAATTATTAGCTATCAAGCTACCGTTGGAGTGTCATGGCGCTATGTGCCTTGTTGAAATTATATTGTTCTTTCTTAAAACTAATAAATAGTTTATTCAAGTGATCCGGAGTATTTCTTTATAAAACCTACAGGTTATGGGCCCAGACACCTAATCTTGTATGGTTGAAGTAAAATAGTGCACGTAAATACTGCAACAACAGTTGTTTAATATCGTCGACGTAAGAAGTGTTGTTTTGAGGTTAGCACGACCAAGCGGCAGCAAGGAGAGAAGGGAAACTTGTTCAGAACGGACAAGGAAGGAAAGTTTTTTTGCAGGAAGGAAGGAAGAGCAAGATGGATGGCATGGCACATCAAAGTACAGTTATCAAACTGGAAGGCGCCAAGAACTGGAACATCTGGAAATTCCAAATGTCAGTTTTACTGCGAGGTCAAGGTTTATATGATGTGGTCGAAGGTCGCACCTTGAAGCCAGAAGTTGTTACGGAGAGATCAGCCTGGGAAAGTATGGATGCGAAGGCTCAGACCTTACTGGTCACGAGAATGTCAGAAGACGTGATGCTGCACATTATCACATGCACTACTGCTGCGGAGATGTGGCAAAAATTACAAAGTGTATATGAACAGAGAAGTGAAACAAATATTCACATAATACAACAGCGATTCTTTCAATATAAGTATGAAGAAGGTACAGAAATGTCTGTTTTCCTGTCGAAAATTCAAGAAATGCAGAATCAGTTAAAACAGATGGGTGAAGAAATCTCGGATAAATTGGTCATAACAAAAGTGTTAATGTCACTGCCCGACGGCTATAAACATTTTGTATCATCTTGGGAGTCGGCACCAGATGATAAACAAACTTATGAAAACCTGGTAGCTAGATTATTAGTCGAGGAAGAAAGATTACATGAGAAAGGAGGAGCAGCGCAGTCTTCAGCTTTCGTCGCTAAAAAGAGGGACAAGAGAAATATTAAATGTTTCAAGTGCAATAAGTTTGGACATTATGCAAGTGAATGCAGAAGTAATAATAATTCAATGGAAAATCGAGACAGTCGTAATAACCGGTCAGACAATAAATGTTTTTATTGTAATAAATCCGGCCATAACAAGAATCAGTGCCGCTTCAAGAAAAACAAGGATAGTAACGCGTTTGTGGTGTCAAACTCCTTTGAAAAACAATATCAAGAAACAGAGTGGTTAATTGGTTCCGGCGCAAGTGAACATGTGTGTTGCAAACGTGAGTTGTTTACCTCATTCACGAGTTTATCAAATAAATTCGTAATCTTGGGTGACAGAACGCAAATTAGTGCACAGGGGCGCGGACAGATGGCGGTACAAGTTTCAAATGGCAAAGAATGGATTGACACAACCATAGACAACGTGTTGTACGTGCCTGATTTAAAAACAAATTTATTCTCTGTGCAATGCGTCACTGGAAGAGGTTATGTCATGATGACAGATGAAAACTTATGCAAATTTTACAAGAAAAAAAAGTTGTTGGCAATTGCGGAACGAGCTGGAAATATGTATTACCTGAACTTTCGCTATAAATGCGGGGTAGCAAGTACTGCACAAGTCAAGTCGGACATAAATGAGTGGCATGAAAAACTTGTTCATCAAAACATGATGTACGTGAAAAATGTTCTGAAAAACAATAATGTTACCGTAAACGATAGCTGTGTTGGGAAATGCGAAAGTTGTTCAGAAGGGAAAATTCATCGTTTACCTTTTTCTAACTGAAAGTAAAACAACGAGGACGTGTGAGTTAATTCATGCAGATACCTGTGGCCCCATGGAGGAAACATCTGTGGGAGGTTCGAGGTATTTTGTGGTGCTTAAAGACGACTATTCAAAATATAGAAATGTTTACTTCGTCAAAGGAAAACATGAAGTGAAAAAATGCATCGAGAAATTTATAAACAGAGCGGAAAATGAAACTGGAAATAAAGTGAAGTATTTCAGAAGCGATAATGGACTCGAGTTTGTAAATGAGGAGGTGGAAGGATTGTTTCTCAACCGGGGAATAATACATCAACGCACAGTCCCTTACACACCTGAACAAAACGGCAAGGCAGAGAGAGAAAATAGAACACTTATTGAATCTGCTAGAACCATGCTATGCGCTAAAAATCTGCCTAAGTCATTGTGGGCGGAAGCAATTAACACGGCAGCGTATGTGTTAAATAGAACTGGGAAGAGCACTGAAGTTGATAAAACTCCATACGAACTGTGGACAAAGAAAACATTTGATATTCAAACATTAAAAATATTAGGTTCACCTGTGGTTGTCCATGTGCCTCAGAAAAAAGGAAAAAGTGGGACTCTAAAGGAGAAAAAGGAATAGTAGTTGGTTACGGAGAAGACGTAAAAGGGTACAGAATATTTTTCCCACACAGGAACACTGTAGAAGTAAAACGGGACATTGTGTGTATAGAGCAAGAAAAGACACAAGAAAAACAGTATTTAGTAACGTGTGAAGTGGAAAATTTGGTGTCAGAAGAAACCATATGTGTACCAGATACAAATGGGAGGGATGTTGATGAAGAACTGAGCTGTGAACAAGAACGGAGACCGTCAGAAAGTCAAGTCGAGACCGAAGGTAGTGATTATGAACCATGTTACAGTGGTAAAGAAACAGAAACTGAAGTCACCATCTCCTCAGAAGCTGACGATGCACTACAAAGTTCACCAGATACTCACCAAGATCAGCGGAGAAGCAAACGAGCGAGAAACCAAACGTCGTTCTACAAGTGTAACAATATTTATTCGATGGATGAGGAGCCAAAGACGTACGAAGAGGCAATGAGAAGAGAAGATGCAAGTAAGTGGAAAGAAGCTATAAGTAGGGAATTACAGACTCTAAATGAAAACAATACATGGGAGGTGTGCGATACTTCTGTAAATGAAAAGACTGTAAGCAGTAAGTGGGTTTTTAAGATAAAGAAAACTGGTAATGATATACAGTATAAAGCTAGGTTGGTAGCTAGGGGTTTTGAACAAAATGATGACTTGAATTTAAATGAGATTTATGCACCTGTGGCTAAATTGTCAACTTTCAGATTATTCACAGCCATAGCAACCGAGCGTAACTTACCTATTTACCAAATGGATGTAACTGGGGCGTTTTTATACGGGGAAATTGATGAAGAAATTTTTATTCATTTACCAGATGGGGCATATTTTGATGATAAAAATATTGTCAAGTTAAACAAATCTTTGTATGGTCTAAAAAAATCACCCAAATATTGGAATGAAAAGTTCAACTCAGTTTTAACTAGAGGAGGCTTTGTGAGGTCACAGTGTGACTCATGTCTTTATTCAAAGTGCAATGATAAAGATCAAATGTATATTCTAATATACGTTGACGATTTGTTAATTTTTGGCACAAATGAGAACCAAATTTCTGATGTCAAACTAATGTTACAGAAAGAATTTAAAATGAAAGATTTGGGTTTAGTATCTGATTTTCTTGGAATAAATGTCAAACAAAACTTAGAAAGTGGTGTAACCAAATTAAGTCAGAAAAGCTATTTAGAAAATGTATTGAGGAAATTCAAAATGGAAAACTGTAAGCCAATGTCAACCCCCATGGACCAAAATTTTAATGCTAAAATGTTTGAAAATAAGGAGTGCCAAACAGATCAAAATATTGAAAATGTATGTAGACAAATGATAGGATGCTTAATGTATGCTGTCTCAGGCACAAGACCAGATCTGTGTGTAGCTGTTTCTATATTAAGCCGATACCAAAACAATGCAAACGATGTACTGTTAACGGCTTTAAAAAGGGTATTAAGATATGTAAAACATACTATTGATTATAAATTGGTTTATAAATGTAATGATAAATCGCTAGTGGGTTACTGCGATGCTGATTGGGCAGGAGATCTCAGAGATAGAAAATCTACCACTGGCTATTGTTTCATGTATTCAAATTGTTTGATTTCATGGTGTTCGAAGAAGCAATGCTCTGTAAGTCTCTCATCAACTGAGTCTGAATACATAGCAATTAGTATGGCAGCTAGTGAAGCATGTTGGTTACAAAATTTGTTAAATGATTTTAGGGTAAAAATTGTTGACCCGACTACAATTTTTTGTGACAACCAGTCCGCAATATCGGTTGCAAATACAAGTAGTGTCAAGCGGTTAAAACATATCGATATTAGATTTCACTATATTAAAGAATTAATAATAAAAGGTAGAGTGTCTCTGAAATATGTAAAAACTGAAGAACAGTTAGCTGATATGTTTACAAAAGCCCTAAACAAAGAGTTAATTTTTAAATTCACTAATCAGTGTGGAGTAACCATGTAAATTTATTTGTGTAAAATTTAGGTAAATATTGCATTGAGGGTGGGTGTTGTAATATAATATACAATGCAATATTAAAAGTTTGTTATATTTTTAAGATGGCAACACTGTAAACAAATGATTAGCTATCAAGCTACCGTTGGAGTGTCATGGCGCTATGTGCCTTGTTGAAATTATATTGTTCTTTCTTAAAACTAATAAATAGTTTATTCAAGTGATCCGGAGTATTTCTTTATAAAACCTACAGTTATGTTAGCAAAAAGTTTTCTTTACAACTAAAATTCATCCTGAAGTAACGAGAGTGTGATGTTGCTGTTTCTTTGAAATCCGACCTTGGTTCACCAGCAGTAAGAGTATGACTTTACTCTCTTTTGACTTTAAATTTTATCTCAAAAAATAAAATTGAAATATTGGTAAACTGAATAAAAAATTTCTGAGAAAATATTTTTATGTCTTTCTGATGACATGGACAATTATTTTTAAATGTAACCTAATTTATTGGTAATATGTTTAATTTTGCAATTTCTACAAAAGGAAAAAATAAATTAAATTAAAATTTCTATAGTTTTTGTAATAAGTTTTTGAAAAATAATTTTCCACAATTGACATATTTTTTTAAACTATTTTTTTTTATATCACATTAGAAAAAAAATATTTATATAACGCTAACAACGTAGAAAATATTTTTTGGCCCTTGAACATCCTTAATGCAGGAACTAAACCACTGTCTCGTGTTTTCGTATAATAGTTTGCCTTTTCCTGGATTAGATAATAAAGTGTGTACTAATAATGAATGACTGCTTGTGAAAAATTTAAGAAGTTTGTGCTGTCCTAGAGATAGGAAGAAAATACAGTTCTATAATTTAGGCTGAACATAGGATATGCCATTTCAGTAATGAACAGAATTAAGTGTTTCATTGTGTGTGTGTGATTCCTGTTTTGCAGGCTTCAGGACACAGTAAACAATTTGAAGCAAAAGATTGCTGAAAAGGACAGACATGTATCATTAGAAAAGTCTCGACTCTCGGATGACGTAAAACGTTTGAAGTGTAACATTACTGCAGTGGAGAAGAAAGGGAATGACTTCACAAATGCGAATGACAAGAAATTTCAGCAAGTGTGGGATTTAAACACTGAGAGAGCTAAAACCTTGCTCAATAAGGTAAGATAAAGTAGTATTTTGTAGTTGGTGGTTTTGCTGAGATTGTTTTTCAATAAACAGCTTCTTAATTCCTTTCGTATGAATTTGTTCAAAAGTCATGTTGTCTATCATAATTACTAAACATGTATAATGATTTGTTTTTTGTGTTTTTATTAATAATGAGAAATGAATTAACTGAAAAGGCTTTTAGATGTTCGTACACCTTCACATAAGCCAGAGAACAAAGAAATAGTATAGTCTATTTCATCTTAGAATTCCTTTTTTTGACAGATCATGAAGAAGTAGTGACTTGTAAACAAACATGCTACGTATCCTTCCACCTGACTGTCAAAACATGTTTAGTCTGTCATGACGGACGTCACGCCTACGTACCTACATCAAAACGTGTCTCCAAGCTACTCACGCATAAATAATGAAAAAGAATTAATTTTGTTGTAGTAATTTTTTTACTAATTTATTTTTATTTTTTCTGTGCTGAAATAATATAAATTTCACAGTTTTATGAATAGTAGACATTTTAATGAGTACTTAAATCATTATTTGTACATTTTGGTACTTGAATGTACGAGGTGTCAAGATAGGTGGGCCCCTGTTAATATTGACATTCTCTACTGTGGTCTGTGGCAAAGTAAAAATTGAGAACCACTGCAATAGATTATTATAATACTAAGGAAAGTGTAACTTTGTAGATACTGACTGCAGATCGCATAATCCATGAGCAACAACTTGGCCTGGAGTGGATGCCTCCCAAACAGCGCTTGTTACAGAAGGCAGACCTTGAGTCGTACCGTTCTGCCATGCAGGTTGTCGCAGAGCTCTTTCGTCACAAAGGTTACAATACTCCTACCTGCACCAGCAGTAGAGCTTGAAAATGTGTTTGTGTACTCTGTCTGCTACGTTCACTTATGGTAGTATTTGTAAAGCATCATCAGTAGAAAACTTGTTTCGTTGGTCCATTGTAGTTCATTACGTAAACCTCCAATTGTCACTGTAAGAATTGCTTTGATGCACTAATAATGTTTTGCTCGATGTAATATATTAGCAAATTTTCTTTCAGGTTCCACATGTCCACATGGGGCTACTACATGATAAACTGGTGCTCTCCTTATGTGTAGCACTTCTAGTGTGCGTGTTGTATAGGTTCTGTGTGTGTGTGTGTGAAAGAGAGACAAGAGACACTACATCGTTAGCTGTCTTGCGCAGTTAACTGAAATACATGTGTCAGTTCCAGTAGTCATATTGTTATTATTTTTATAGGCGACAAGTTAGTGACATTGTTCCTTTGATCNCATGTGTCAGTTCCAGTAGTCATATTGTTATTATTTTTATAGGCGACAAGTTAGTGACATTGTTCCTTTGATCATTCAAAACTTGGACAAAGAAGTTGTGATTTTATAAAATTTGTTTCTAGCACTCACTGCTTTTTAAGTGTGGTTGCTGATGAAATACTCCAGTTCTCTTTAATAAATTCTGCTGTCAGTTTGACTAACGGAAAAATTATCATTGTAGTACTTACTGAAATACATAGTGTGTAACTGTTAACTTCTTTTAAAGAAGTTGCCTAGTGTGAGGTATGCTTGTGTGAGTGAGGCAAAAATTGATGAAGCACTACAGGCAATGCTGATGAGCGTATGTAAAGTGGCATTGTCTGTATGCGCAAGCCACTGAACAAGCATGCAGTGGTTTCATTGTTATTGTTGAACTTTTATTGTATGCGACTCTGAGATATAGTAGTAGTCCGAAAAAGCTATTTTTAGCTATGTTGGAAGGCAAAAAAATAATGTTTCCAATGTGCATAATGTCTTGAGAAAATCATTCCATCGTCTTGAATGTGCTTTCTTTTCATAGATAAACCTGTGGCAGACATGTTTAATAGGTTAATCTTAAGAAGGCTTTTTTTCAACCACACTGCAACACATTTCAAGCGCTAGTTAGGCGACGAACTTAAGGTCTTTTGTAGAGCGTATGTTTGATTAAAATATAATTTATCCATTCCAAAGGACAGCAGTGAATGTGTGTCTGGGATGACAATGTTCTGTTCAGAAAGTCACTCATGTCTACGTAGGAGTCCATTATCACATTCGTACTGAATTATAAACGTTTGTCGTGGTCTGCAAAAGGTACACATAAAATGCACTCTAGTAACAACAAAAATTCTAACACCATGATTATGTTCTCTATGCACACTTTTAGTAAAATGAAAAACAAATATAATTTTGGCCTAGTAGAAGAGCTTGTCGAGTTGTGTTTAACAAGCACCAAACATACCATAATAAATAATTGGTCTTGTAAATGAGGTGGTAGTTCAATGTGTTTACTAAGGAACCTCTGTCTGACATGGCCAGGGGTCCTATTCTGTTACTTCAGCTTGCTTAAAAATACTGTGAGCATCTTTATGATAAAAACAGCTAGAATGACAGTTGCTCNGTAAAATGCACTCTAGTAACAACAAAAATTCTAACACCATGATGTTCTCTATGCACACTTCTAGTAAAATGAAAAAAATATATAATTTTGGCCTAGTAGAAGTGCTTGTCGAGTTGTTGTGTTTAACAAGCACCAAACATACCATAATAAATAATTGGTCTTGTAAATGAGGTGGTAGTTCAATGTGTTTACTAAGGAACCTCTGTCTGACATGGCCAGGGGTCCTATTCTGTTACTTCAGCTTGCTTAAAAATACTGTGAGCATCTTTATGATAAAAACAGCTAGAATGACAGTTGCTCACAATTGACTATGTGTAGGGCCCCACTTTTACGGTAAATAAAATGAGCAGATTTTGTCATTTCGATTTCTCCATATCGTGAAAATAATATTTCCATTTTGTCAAATAAATTTTATAGCAAAAAAATGCATGAATTATTATTGGAACGTGAATCTATTGTTTTTGTAACTATGTCACCCAAGCTAAATGGAATTTGTTATTCTTTATTTTAATCAGTACATATTCAAGTCGAAAAATATTTAATGATAAGGATGAAACAACAACGTTACGAGAGCACACTTGTCATTAAACACACATTGTCACGTCACAGTAATTTTTGTGTGATAAATCTTGCACTTTATCGAGACATTTAAAACTGCCCAAGAACATTCACTAGCGTTTTGAGTTTTATAAGCTTTTTACATCATCTACATACAGCTTTTGTTCATTTGTAGATAACAATATTTTTATTAAATCCAGTTCAATTCAATACGTATTACTCCAACACAAATCCATAACATAACTACAAAATACTAGTAAATATTTTATTATATTTTATTATTGATAAAATAAAAATACTCCTTACATAGTAAAAATGTTTCTACACAGAAGTGGCAGGAACTTATTTGTTTTTGTTTTCTTGGTATTATGTAATGTACACATTTGCTTTTAATGCAGTTGTCTTTTTATTTTTTATGTCCTCCACTATCATCAAATCATTGTGCATACGGCATGGCAGTGTTTAAACACGTGTCTTTTCCTGTCCACTCAATGTTTACT
>NQII01000514.1:324797-385099 GCA_002778355.1 Clitarchus hookeri
AAAAAAAAAACCTTCACTTTCATGTTCACAGACACAATCTAAAATCGGTTTTGCGACGTAAGCGGCCAACTACAATCCCCACCCTCGCTCAATAGTTGCAAACGCAGTATTTGCTAGTTGTCGAGGAACTAACCACAAAGCGCAGAGTCAAGTCAGCAGTGTTTACAAATATTGCATGAATGTTTAGTGCGTAGTTATTACATTCTACAAAAAAAATATTCATCTGTGATATATATGTACAGTGAAACCTCGTTGTCGCGTGTCAATCAATTTTTTTGGATGGTCCCAACAAATATCCTATATAAACAATGTTAAAATAACCCACATACTACGCCCTTAAATCATTAATTTACCCGCATCCATTGATCAGATATTCTGTCAGAAATCCAAAATATATTTGGAACAATTGTTTATCTGTGAAATAACTATCTTAAAACTGGTATTACCAAAATTCAGTAGCACCAAGAGCAAGTAAACAGACACACCCTAACCTCAAATGCTACTTGTGTGAATCTTTTCTGCTTTGCAATAAACCCTTTGTATTAAGGACCATTATATTCTGTGCGAAGGCATTTGGTTTAGGGACAGTAGTTTCCCAAACTTGGAGAGGTGCGGAAGTTCAGTAACACATGACAGAAAATTATTTTTTTTCTTGAAAATTGCAAATTGTACTACGTACTTGAATGAAGAAATTTTCTTACAAACTGATTTCTCTTTGCGGAGAAATATCGGATTCAGTGCGACATCATTCGGTTTTCAGGCAGTAGGGTTCGGAACTCAGAATAATTTTTGAATTGGCGAGAACACTGCACAAATTTAACTTTTTCTTAAAAATGTTGCATACTTGTGCTAAGATTTTCTGTTACGCATTAAACCTTTTGTATTAAAAACCATTATATTCAGTCCGAAGACATTTGGGTCCTGAATTACAAATCTAGCCATGCCTGAGTGTAGGGGCTTTAAAATTACATTCCAAAATAAATAAACATTCAACTCAAAAAAAATACAAACGTAAACAAAAAGCTTTAAATGCTGAAATGGTTACATCATTGCATGTCTACAATGCTTACTACACAACAGACATGCTTGAAACAACAGACTCTTTCACAGAGTCAACTACAGTTGTATTGGGCTCATCTGTGTTATGCCTAGTACGCTGTTTCTACTCTGTCCACAACACAGCACTGTTAATCATTGCATATACTGCCCTCTATCAGTGCCCCATGTGCATATGGTGTTTCTAAATCACCGTTTTAGTGGTGTTCATTTTTCACTTTCCACCAGTGTATTATTTCCATTAAGAAATTTGTAGTCAATATATTAGCTTAGTGTAATACTTCATTTTAATGAATTACACAGGATGTGTATTTTATTAGTGTACAAGTCATTTCGGAAACTCTTGAAAGGTTACATTTATTTCATAGCCGTTTCTTTGGGGATGCGAGGAATGTTGTTTCATATGTTGGGATTTTTTTAGAGGCATTTTATTTTCATATCACTTTTTGGGCATATTGAATTTGAGTGCGTTTTAATTTTTGGCAGCTTTTATTTGATACTTTATATTAGAGGTCTTATATTAAGAGGCATCTTGAATTGAAAAAACGTATAGTTGAGGTAATTTTACTATGCGTCTTATTTTGGAATCAACCTATGGGATCTTTTTTTTTTTTTTTTTAATGTAAATATAGCAAATTATAGCAGTCATTGAAATTTATAGGATCTATTTAGCATTTGTAGCATTTGCTATTTTTACGCACCTCTATACATGGCATATTTAGGAAATAAATAAACATTTCATACATGGGATGTTTTTTCAAAGGTTTGATTCCAAAAGTGTGAAGAAACCGCGAATAGACTATAGCAAGTAATTTTTACTCTAATTTGTCTTGTGTTGAAATAAGGTGTGCACTAGTGTAAAGCTATGGTCAGGTGGGACATAAAACTACTTCACTTCAAACATGTTCCGATCGCAATCACTTCTTGTTCAAAGCAAACAAATTGTGGAAGTCCGTCAGAACGGCTTTTCTTCTGTGTTGCGCTCCAATTAGCTGCTATGAAGTAAATAGTTTGATTAAGAATGCTGAAATTGGCAGGATTGTTTGCATTCATTGAAATAAGTAAAAAGTCAGGTCACAAAGTAATATTTGTTCTTCTATTACAATCAAACTAATGTAAGTTGTAGTTAAAATCAAAAAATTCTCAACATGATAAGTGTTGAAAGTTATAAATAATTATGGGAGGGTTTTTTTTTCTTTCGTTCTTTCTTTCTTTCCAGGTGTGTTAACTGTTGGAAATAATTTTGTTTGCAATGTGTTTAAACATGGCTATCATGAATTTACAATAAACACGTTTAAGACCAGTCATATGGCCATTGCCGAAATTGTTCATTTGCACTTAGTGAAATATGTATTTGTTTGTCCAGACAGGGCAAAATCAGAAAGTCAGCATGATAAGTATATGAAAGCTGCTCGATCTGAGCAGGCGGAAGAACTGTTTCTGCGATTGATACTGCAGAAGTTAGCAGACGCATCTGGGTTCATGATGGAGNATCTGAGCAGGCGGAAGAACTGTTTCTGCGATTGATACTGCAGAAGTTAGCAGACGCATCTGGGTTCATGATGGAGGATCGGCTGAAAAAACTGTTGCACGACTACCCGAAACAAGAGCAGACGCTCATTACCATTGATACTGTTTTCAGTGTAAGTACAGTATTTTGTTGATGCAGTAAATTATGTTTAAAAATTGTGATTGAGAAAATTAATTACAGCAGAACTCAGTTATAACATGTCTCAAGGAGTCTGGAATAAAATGCATTAATGAAATAGTATACATTAATATGCTGACCATGGTAAAGTGACCACTTTTTAAATAAACATTTGTAAAAAAATCACTGCCCGTCAACTTTGTATATGGTACTGTTCACATAGACTTGTAGACACCCAGTTAAGTTTGCAGCATATTAAGTAAAGTTGTAAGTCTTGATAAATGCGAGTGTGATGTTTAAATTTATGGGAAATAGGTGTGTATCTTTTGCTTTATACACAAGTAGTGTTCGAGTTGAAGGTGGGGAAGTTGGGGAATTTCCTCCCTTCTATTTTTTTTTCCCAACTTCTGCATTCCTATGNGTGTTCGAGTTGAAGGTGGGGAAGTTGGGGAATTTCCTCCCTTCTATTTTTTTTTCCCAACTTCTGCATTCCTATGTTCACTCCCAACCGGGGAAAGAAAATTATCCCCTTAGAATATGTTAAAACACTTTAAATTGCATTTCTCAAAATTTNTTCACTCCCAACCGGGGAAAGAAAATTATCCCCTTAGAATATGTTAAAACACTTTAAATTGCATTTCTCAAAATTTAGTTTTATTTTCTGTGCTATTTATTGTTTATTTTGCACAATGTTGTAACTGTACTGAGCTGTTGGTAAGACGATCACCTGCTGATCTGGCATCCATCGGTTTTATCAGTGAACTCAAGGAGGAGACCATTCTCAGCAAAGGGAATTACCAAATACAGTTTTTTTTCCAGTGAGATAAATTCGCCAGTGCAGCTCTTATGCAACATAGTGTGAAAACAGCTATATGCATTACATAAATGTAAATGTGTATATTGAGAGGAGAAAAAAAATGNCCCCCCTTTTTTTTTTTTCATCCTACTTTTTTACCAATTTGAACACTGCATTAGAGAATGAATTGGCGTATTTGTAATACATGTAGGTTCCTAACAATTTCAGGTTTTTGTTTGAATGACATTGGAATAAAATTGTTAGGCCCATGAGAATTAAATTTTACGTATATAGCGGAAGGACGAAAATTTAGAAGGAATGTAGATATTAAATATGGCTTTCAGAAGTGTGCAATTAACCATGAACAGTGTATACAAGCATGTATGTATAAAATCATNTAGATATTAAATATGGCTTTCAGAAGTGTGCAATTAACCATGAACAGTGTATACAAGCATGTATGTATAAAATCATATAAACTAATTTAATTTTTAGTCTGTTTAAAAAGCCAGTTGAAAGTTAATTAAAATTGTTTGTATAACTCACAATATNAGTTGAAAGTTAATTAAAATTGTTTGTATAACTCACAATATTAAAAAAAACAGCAGTTCTACATAGAGAGATATAACACATTGCAAGTTTAACATATATAAGCAAGCACCTATAAAGAGAAATAAACTGTTATTTGCAAAAAAAAAATTTGTTTTGTCTCTTGCAACCATTTTAAACATTCCTTTATTTATCACAAACATAATTCGGCCTTACAAGCCTGAAAGTGACTTTGAAGTATAATTTTTCAAAGTTGTTCTTCAGTTTAACTTTTAAATTAATTATAATAATTTGATGCAGAAATACTGAGCTCATGTATTGTCTGAATTTTATATGACAGCAACTGTTTGGTAGTTTTAATTTGACAAGTTCAGTTAAGTACATTCTGAAGGCTTGCCCTCTCATCTGCTGTTGAAGCACTATCTTCATCTTCAGGGTCATCACCGGTAACATCAATAGATGTTTTCGTGAAGTCCATCTTTCTGATGCAGTTGACCGCAGATTTTTGCCACAGCATCCTACATTGTAGCAGTGCAAAGCATTTAGCAGGGTGATTTTTTTTTATTGGCATTGTACTATTCATAGATTTGAGAACTCTTTGACACATCAATTTCCTTATTGTGTTTGAAAATTTACATTTAAGGAATACTGAATCAGAATTTTGGCCATTAACAGTGTCTATCTCACTCCACAGGGAAAGAAGACAGTTTTGTAGTAACGACAAACAACTGTGTGTATAAAAGAGATTTTTATTTACGAGATTCCAGTGAAGTAATATTTTTAAAGTTTATTGGCAATAGTGTAGTTCAGTCCAACTCAGAAATTCTTTAAACTTTCTTTTTTGCTGAAACAAATTATAAGGAAAGAAGCAAAAACAAAAACAATTAAAATATACAAATTAAAAATGCAATATTATACAAAAATGATACCAAAAATTTAAATAAAATTCAATATTTACAACACAAATACAAGAGAAAAATCCTCAAAAACTTACAGAAAAACACTATATACATGTATCTTGATATAACTAACACAGTTGTAAGTTTATCAAAAAGAAATTACCAGATAAAGTAAACCAGAAAAATTTAAACAAAAGATAAAAACTAAAACTAAGAAGCTAAATATTTAAGGATTTAGACAAATGGCACTGTCGAAAAAGCCATGCAACACAAAAATACATAAACAAAAATACAAAAAATTAGAACAGGCCCATAAAAAAAAACAACACAATTTACAATATGCACAAGAAAGGTGACGAGACCCTCTATTACAGGCAGAAAATGGATGGAATCTGAATACGAATAATCCAGTTGCCAGTTTATCAAATACATCAGTTCAGAACCAAAACTATTAAAAAAAGGTAATAATGTAATTGCTGAAGGGAAAAAAAACTATTTTATTAAGAATTAAGATAAATAATACAGTCAAATACAACCACACCACACCCAAAGATATGAGTTAAAATAAATGACAAATGTGAAAAAGCACATGAAAAATCAACATAATTTACAAATGGCACAACTTTAGGTATGTAAATCTACTTATAATGAAAATTTTTTAAATCCAGTTCACAGCCTTGTATCACCTGAAGATGGGAGCAGTTGTCAGCTCTTGAAGTGGAGGTAAAACAGAAGTTTGTTCCATGAGTTAAGCAATTCTTTCTGAGTTAGAAAATCACTTTTATTATTCATCTGATATTAAAATCAATATTCCAGTCTATAAGTGTGGTAGTGTATAGTTTTGTAGCTAGCACGTAATCTGTTATGATGGTACTTTCTCTTTACAATACAGTTTGTTCTCCCACTGTGTATTTTGCCATACCCCTTGTGTCATTATAATTTAGCATTTTATGGGGCATCTACCAGGGCATTTTTTCCCTTTCTATGTTTATGAAGGGAATATGACATTAATGTAGGTCTGAACCTATTAGTACTTCCATTGGACTCTGAATGTTATTACTTGCCTTAAATGTATAAATATTTCAACGTGTTTGTAAAAATTATAGTTTTAAGTCATATCCGTGATAAATCTTATGAAACATTTTAAGTTGTGAATCTCTTTNCGTGTTTGTAAAAATTATAGTTTTAAGTCATATCCGTGATAAATCTTATGAAACATTTTAAGTTGTGAATCTCTTTGTTTATTATTCAGACTTTGGGTGTGACAAGCAAGAGAGACATGAGTTTGTTGAAAAAATACTTCATTCCGTACTGCTACTGCACCCAGTGTGGACTGACAGAGGAGGTGGCTGATGAAGAAATTGGGTCAGACCCTGGTTCGGAGGAAGATAACTTGCAAAGGTAAGAGAAGCTCTTGCAAATCAAAACTTTCACAGTAAAGTCTATTCATGATATGTACGCACTTTTTTCTTTTTTTTCCTGAAGCTCTGCTAAAGTTCTGCTTTCAGGTACTGATAACATATCCTTCCACAACAGACTGTCCCAGAAGTCTGGAAGTATAGCAGAAATAATCATCTAAAGAACATGCTCAATATATTCTCTATTTTGTGCTACACGCAAATGCAACCAGAGCACCCAATTCTAGAGAACACGTCCAATGATGACGGGTGTGATCTGTGCGCACACTTGAACAGTGCACGCCTGTAGATGATAGTGGGATGGAATCTTCTCCGCATACACCACGGACTTCAAGTGATCCCGGTTATAAAAGTCCAATGGGGTGAGGTCTGGGCTTGGTGCTGACAACTCCACTGGTCCCTGACATCCCATCTAATGAGCAAGAACACCATCATGCTGAAACAATGCTGGGAAAAAACCCTCTTCGTAGAGGACAGTGGGCAATGCTGCTTCTGTAAACATGTTCAAGTACGCAGCACTTGTCCCTGTTGTACGTAAAACAAATGGCCAGTAATCCAATCATTCCAAATGCCAAATCATGATTCATTCGCTGCTCTGTTCTTTTGCGGGATCCATCTAGTGAGGGTTGTTTTCTGACCAGTACGACGTGTTCTGACAATTAACCTCACCAGAGACGTAAAAGTAGGCTTAATCATGAAAGGAATGGTGCTTGGAATGTCTGGGGCCTTGTCACATTTTCGTTAGGCCCATTAAGAAAACTTTATTTATTGGTCAGGGTTATCCTCATTCAACTTTTGCAGAATGTGGAGTTTGTGTGGGTGACTTTTATGGCCGTCAACATTTTTTTTAGATGCTGCTTTGAACACCCTTTTTTCAGCGACCATTCATTGAACGGACTTTTTGGGATTTAGTACAAACTGGCCAAGAATGATTACTGATGTTTCGTCAGTGGACTGGCATAGGGTACCACTACGCCACTTACCTTTTTTGTTTTCTTTTAATTTTGCAATCAACTTAGTAACACAGGAGAATATTTTGGGCATACTTCCAGGATGCAGTCTGTTGAATTCAGCATCTACTTTTCTTTGGCTGCTACCACCAGACATCAAAATTATCTGGATATGCTTCTCTTTACTCAGCTTCATTGCTTATAAGTAATTCTGAAATGAACATGAAACAAAGATTCAGGTTATACTTTTACTTGTGTTTCCTAACTTTTGGTACATCCAGTACATGTAAACAAAAATGTTACCGTTAGGTGTGTCTGTTTCAACTGTCAAGTACTTTGTTTACATTCTTTAGCTATCTAAACAGTGCTGTTGAATTTCAAGTAACATATAAATGTTTGCAATTTATTACCAAATTTAGGTAGATTTTATGACTTTTAATAATGTCTGTATTTGGCTCAGTTGGTGATTATTTTGCAGATTATCAAAATATTTGCCTCTAATGACCTTGCTGTCGACGAGACGTTAAGCCCAACTACTAACTAAAATATCTTGTTACACTCATTTGCAAAACAATTGATCACCTTAAAGGTGTCAACACAAGGGCACGTAAGTGGGTACAGGACATGGTAGTATGTACTGTGTACAGAAAACATTTAAATATTGTGCTACGCCAAGCATGTACTCCAGGGGACCAACACTTGTAGGATGCACTAGATATGGTGTTAGATCACCCATAGCATGGAGACAGGCAGCGATATGATCAGGCATGGAGGCATACAGATGTTGGATGTTCTGAGGAAGATCTTGCCACAGCTGGTGCAACTGACCCTCCAAATCTGCCGTAGTTGCCGCTGCCTGAAGTTGCAGTCCAATCTGGTCCCAAATATTCTCAATGGGCGAGAGGTGAGGGACCTTGCTGGCCAAGGAAGCATGTTGATATCACGGTGGCAGGCCAGAGATACCCATGCTGCGTGAGGCCCGGCACACTCCTGCTGAAAATGATGGTTGTCAAGCTGCACCAGAAAGGGAAGCGCACATGGTCGCAGAATTTCCTGGAAGTATCACCACGCCATCAGGGTTCCTTCAATCACTACCAGTGGGGTGGGGGAATCGTAGGAAATGCCACCCCACACCATGACACCTCTTGTTGGGGCGGTGTACCGCTTTGCAATGAAGTGTGGATCACTGCGCTGGCCAGGACCTCTCTAGACTCGAATTCGGCAGTTGTCTGTATCCAGACAGAACCGTGATTCGTCACTGAACACTACTTTTTTCCAATCTTCAAGCTGCCATGCTTCCCATTTCTGGCAGAAGGTCACACGTACTTGGCGATACTGTGTGGCAACCTTCGTTGTACTCATGCAATTCATTCTTGTGGTAATAAATTTTTTCGGCAAATGAGCGTATTTGTGATATAGTACATTATGCTCGTTAAGTGTTAATATTTTGCCACGAGTATGTTTAACTGTTTAATGTTAGGAGATAACTGTACACAGGAATTTAATAGTGATGCACTGATTACACTTTGCTGATTACGATTACCAATGATTACTAATTAAAGGGGGGCCACGGTGGTGTAGTTATTAGACTACTCGCTTTCCACCTAGGCAAACCTGGTTTGATTCCCGGTGGGATTGCTCCCAGATTTTTGGATGTGGGAATTGTGCCGGACGATGCCGCTAGTTGGTGGGTTTTCTCTGGGATCTCTCATTTCCCATGCCCTTTCATTCCAGAGCTGCCCGAATCTCTTCACTCACTCAAATAGACAAATAAAATTATCAATATATTATAGTGATCCAATCTGAAAATGAACGAAACAAAAATCAACAAAGACAGCATAAATGTGACTAGACAACATCAGCAAAATTTGGTGATGTTATCTACCCACCATTGTCAAACTGGATCACTATAATTTGTTGATCCTTTTATTTATATGTCTATTTATTTTGACTTACTGCAGTGTGTGTTTCACTTGTTGTTTTTGCTGTTGTCGTGTTTCTGTGTCGCNATATGTCTATTTATTTTGACTTACTGCAGTGTGTGTTTCACTTGTTGTTTTTGCTGTTGTCGTGTTTCTGTGTCGGTCTGTGTCTAACTGGATCGTTGTCTCTGTTCCATGTGCTTATTTATATTATTACTAGGGATGTCACACTCGATACCTCGATACCCTCGATTCTTGAAGAATCGTATAATCGAGTATCGGAAGTCCAAAAATCAANTCGTATAATCGAGTATCGGAAGTCCAAAAATCAAAGCAATAAAAACCAATTACTACAAATACATAACCTATCACCTCTCAAAAATGGTTTAAAATTACTTGATGTATGCCAGTAATTGAATCACTCTTGGAAAATTATTTTATGCGTGAAAATATGATATTCGGAAGTAATCTGAAAATAAAACTGTACTGGCCGTGTTTAGATTTACCGTTTTGTATATTAGTATTAAGTAGCTTCAGTTCGGTCACGATTTGGTAGTTATGTTTTTAACAACTTTCGTTACATTCTAAAAACTAGGGGTATGCAGGATCAAATATATATATATATCTGTGTGCGCGTGCCTACTACTAATGTAGGCCTAGTTTAAATAATTAAATTTCACACCCTCCTATACAGTAAGTAGTTCTGTAAANCGTGCCTACTACTAATGTAGGCCTAGTTTAAATAATTAAATTTCACACCCTCCTATACAGTAAGTAGTTCTGTAAAGTAATTGTCTGTAACTAAAAGAATCACGATTTTCGGAATTGAGAATCGTCAGTGGTATCGAGATCGAGAATCGAAAAAAAGTGGAATCGTTACATCCCTAATTATTACATTTTTATTGCATTTGTATTTCTCATCCATATATTGTGTTCTTCATTTTTTGGTTACTTTTTTCGTAGTCATTGTAGACAATGGAGATCCAATCAAAATCCAAATTCAGGTGGCAATTTTTAGAAACTAGTTTCAAGTTGGCTGCCTTTATGGAATACAGATTCTAAGCATGATAGGTGCTCTTCCAATGTTTTTCTTGTCACGACAATGTTATCTAGGTAAATTTGACAGATATCTAAAGGGAGGACTTTTTCCATCAGGCATTCAAAGGTGACAGGGGCATCGCACAGCCCAAAAGGCATAACTTTGAACTGCTAGTAGGTTCCTTTCCCTTGGACACAAAATGCAGTCTTCTCTTTGTCCTCTTGGGCCACCTTGCACTGCCAGCATCAATTCTTCAAACCTTTGCAAACCTGCTAGGCTGTTCAGTGTGTCGTCTATCATTGGAAGTGGATAAGAGTCGTTCTTTGTGTTACATTATTAAGCTGGCTATAATCTACACAAAACCTCGGAGAGCCATCTTTCTTCTTAAAAAATACTATGTGTGACGACCATGNTTAAGCTGGCTATAATCTACACAAAACCTCGGAGAGCCATCTTTCTTCTTAAAAAATACTATGTGTGACGACCATGAACTAACTGATGGTTCTTTCACATCTAACTCCGTCATTTCCTTCAAAATTCTCTCAACGGTCTCATGTGAAGCTAGTGGCAGTCATCTTGGTGGCTGCTTTATGGACCTNTTAAGCTGGCTATAATCTACACAAAACCTCGGAGAGCCATCTTTCTTCTTAAAAAATACTATGTGTGACGACCATAAACTAACTGATGGTTCTTTCACATCTAACTCCTTNAAACTAACTGATGGTTCTTTCACATCTAACTCCTTCATTTCCTTCAAAATTCTCTCAACGGTCTCATGTGAAGCTAGTGGCAGTCATCTTGGTGGCTGCTTTATGGACCTGGCATCTCCTGTATCAATGTGGTGGCAGGTCACATTATCTCTTCCAAGGTCATTTGCTCCACATGAGAAGGCATCCCTATTTCTCTGCAGTAATTCAGAATCAGCCTTCTCCTGGCACGAGTTAAGGTTTTCTCTTGTTCCTACTTCCAGTACCTCCAATACTTCTGGTAGAGAACATTCTCTTTGTTTTACTCTATAATCTTGTGGAACATTTGGAAGTACCTGTGTGACCTGCTTGCAAATACACACCACAGCCCCCTCCTCAAGATGAACGACACTATCAGACAAATTTAACATTCTAACTGGAAAACTGTGAGAATTAGAAGAGACCAAAATCCTTGCTACAATGATACTACCTGGCAGGATGCCAACCCTCTCTGTTGGCTCAATTAGACCCAAACGTCTAACAAATTTTTCTTGACATCTGTCTGTAGTGACAATTTCACTAGAAGTGGGCAGCACAATGGGTTGACAACAGACTACTGAGCAGCGAACTGGTGAGGACAATTCATGTTGTGTTTACACCACCATATCTGTACTGCCTACCTGCAGCACACCACGTCGAGTATCGATACAGCACCCCAGCTTACGTAGTACATCAAGCCCTAAAATACATTGATCCTCTATTTCTGCTATGTATATATCATGCTTCAAGCTAATGTCACCAAGCTTCAAGTTATCTTTTCTCTTACCTTTAACAGATGTGATCTCACCTGTTACCGTAGTCAAATAGCGTCGTTCCATACTTTCGTTGTGCAATCACTGAGGGGAAGGCCCAAGGATGTCTGGTCTTACTACTGTTATGATCGCCCCAGTGTCAATGACCATCTGGCAAGGAACATCATTCAGTCTCCCCTCCACCAGTATTGCATCCCAATCCTGTTTCACTGACCGTACATGTAAGAACATTGGGGCCTTCCCTCCAGCAGTCACAGACTATCGCGTGCAACCCCCTTCCTCCCCCCTTCTAATATGGCATTTACAAGTTTTTTGAATGTGTTGTACTCTCACCTGCTTCTCACTTCCTATTTTCTTGCTGCTGCTTCTGTTGGCTGCTGCTGTTGTTCTGGGCAGTAGGCTCTCAAGTGCTCTAGCTGTCCACATGGCCAACACTCAGCCCATTTAGTTGGGGGACCTTGGAGCTCTATATCACGTACCCTGGAAGTGATGTTCCTCACAGCCATCTGCAACTCCTTCAATGTCTTGGTTATTCTGTCTTAGTCATCATCGTTCAGCATGACTGTCCATACTGGACGTTGGGGTGCAGGCCCCTGTCTTGCTTACCTCACCTCCAATGCTCGGTCAAGGCATCCTGCATTTTGTGGAGTGCAGCCAGATGTACTACTTGCTGTACCTCTTTGTCTGCGATGGCATAGATGAAAAAGCCAACTGCATTGATGTTGTGCACCTCCTCGGGGCACCCTTTTAGAGATAGTTGGGAAAGCTGCACGATGTCTTGCCATAGCTCGTGCAGTGGCTCTCCTAGTCACTGGATGCAGCTTCGCAGTTGGGCACGGTGGGCATATCACAGGTATCTGTAGCCAAAACGTCAAGGCCAACACCAATGTGGGGTACTCCAGTCGATGTAGCTCTGGCAGAGAGTGTACTATGCTCAGTGCAGGGCCTCTCAGTACAGCTGCGATGTAGTAAGCCTTCTGTTAGGCTGGCCAGCCATTCAGGATGGCGACCATTTCAAACTTGTGTTGGTACTCCTGCTAAGAAGTCTGACTATTGTATGGGGCGAGTTTAATTGCAACCCTGTTCCTTCCCCACTCCTGGTTGCACCACACCAATCCCATAGAGCTGACAACTATCCTCGGAGGTTGCTGTATCATTTACTTCTTGCACTGCTGCCCACTTTTCTCTGCTGCTGGTGTGGTGATAGTGGAATTCCGTTGCCGAAGAGATTCATGCAGTTCCTTCTCTAATGCATGGATACTCTGTTCCATCCTTTTGTTAACACTGTCCACTATTTAATTTACAGTGTCCGTCCTGTCGTTTATCCTGTTCACTATTTCCGTTACAAAGTCCATTCTTTCATTTACGGTGTCAATTATTTTTCTCATCCGCACAGTCAGTCCTCGTATTCGTGTTCACCAATGTGCTAATGCCTTCTATTTACCTATCTACATTCTAATTTACTGTGTCTATTTTCCTATGTACGTGATATTGTTTCATGTATATTAAACCACGTTCATTAGTTACCAGGCTATTTACATTCTCATTTGCACTTTTCACATTTTCTGTTACTGCACTACTTATTTGGTCATTTACATCCTCTTTCAAGCTAATTACACTTGCGTTCACACTAACCATTTGGCTACCTAGCCCCTCAATACTCTCAGTGCTTCTAGCTCTGCAGACATATTTCTTGTTAACATTCACTGCGATGGTTATACAAAACAGTCTTAATTTTTCGGCCTACAGCTATTACAATTAAGCAAATTTCTTAATATCTCTACTCTCTAGCCTACTGCCTAATTTTATTTACAATTAATTAATTAATTAATAATTGCCTCCGTCCCACTTAATTTATTCACACAGCTATTATTTACAGTTTACTATAGTCACTTAATCCACACTCATTATTAAAACATGTTCAGTCAGTCTGTTGCCATCATTTGAAAAGTCTTACACTCTTGCATCCAATTCAATAATCCTTATGGACCCTAGTAAAAATGTGGATTTCGTCTTTCTTTTGAAAAGTTTTTTGAATGGTACTTGCTAGGAGGGTGAGTGATGAAATGAAAAATTATTTAGGACACATGCCATTGCAGAGCTTTGTCACGAAGAAAAACACACAGGATGACATTAAAAACAGAACTCTTAACTGAATTCCTTGTGGGGTTATTTTAATTTTTTATGTTTTAAATATTTGTTGACTACAGCTAGTCTTGGCTGTTCTCTTGTATGTTTTAATGTCATCCTCTGTTTTCATTAGCAACATGTAGCTGTGCAATAGTTTACTTTTGAAGTTGTCCTATATTCGGGTATGTGCAATAAGTATAACCTTGGCTTTAAGGCAATTTCTCTACTCCTGCCTATCTTTCCTTTTTCTTGTTCTTGGTTATCAGTCCCGTCCAGGCAGGTAGCAGTCTGTCGTAAGTCATCTTTCTTGATCCTCCAAGTTGGTCCTGTTATGAAGGTAGGAATTTAACTCCATGATCACTGCTCTATGCCCTCACCGTTCTTGCATTTTGTTCTTCCCAAGTATGTGGGCATTCCACAAGCCTCTGGTTGCATGACCTCTTTAGAGTTCTTTCATATTGGCCCTACCAGTCAGGTGGAAATACAGCAGCTGTACACTGATCTAAGTGGTTCTTCCAGGCTAGCAGCAGTGTAACTGCTTCCTGCTTGTTGGTTGCCTTTCCTTTTCTTATTTTATATGCCATTCAGATAGGAATGTAAATACCTCATTTTTGCACTGCACTTTCCATGTTACGACATATCTTCTATGTCATGCAATTACTGTTCTAACTGGTCGTAGCTGCATGAGGTTTTCTTTTTCCTGCATATTGGCCCTGCCGGTGAAGTACGAATGTAACTGGGTCCTGTGTGCACTACTCCTTTTCTGTTCTTCCATTTTAGCTGTGCCTGATGTTTAGGATTCTAACCTGCATTAGACTTTAATGCCTGTTCACCTGCTTGGGACAGATAGAAGTTGATACAGACAGGTGTGAGTAATTTTTCACCTGTCCACTGGGAACGTAATAAATATTGCAAGAGAACTGGATACCGTAATTATTTGTGTATACTGCGCATAATTTCATCTGGTGGTGAAGTATGTTTCCAAGACTAGGTGCATTTCTACTGGGAGATTGCTCATCTTTCATGTAGTTTACAACATTCCCTTCTCACAATGCAAAGTCCTCATTTCACTTTGTTATCAATTGTAATTTTATACTGGCAGAGTGTTGAAAGGAACTGTAGCTAGCCTACATGCAATGCTACAGTACACATACAGGCTAAGTTTTGTATCGCAGTGCTTACAATGATTTGTTTGGGACGCAGCTGAGTGCTACCTTCGGAGCAACACAACTTCCCCCTTCACACCATGTATGCCTTCAACCATACATCACAGCTCAAGCAAAAGCAATGCCTGATCTAAGCCATCAGCAATCACATGCTGTAACTACTGCTGTATTCGTTTGTTATGTCTGTGACCTTTTATTTAAGATTTCTTGCCAATTATTTTTTGTAGTGGTGCATTGTAAATGTTTTTATATGGAAGTAGTCAAAATGCCATCTGCTTCAAGCACTAAATGCAAAGACTGAAGTGGAAACATAAGTTTTGACTGTTGAAAGTGACAGTGTTGAAAAGAGTGGTAAAAATTAAATTCAAGTTGATTTACAGTGTTGATTTCTTGTATGGGGCAGTGGTTGGCATAGTGGCTAAAGCTGTTACCTCCCCCACCAACGTGAACCATGCTTGATTCCTGACGAGGTCACTCCTGGATTTTTGCGTGTGGGAATTGTACCGTACAATGCTGCTGGACAGAAGGTTTTCTCAGGGATTCCCCACTTCTCCCAACCTTGCATTCCGGTGCTGCTCCATATCCTCCTCGCTTCACCCTCATCAGTTCTCAAGACTTAATTTTTAATAGTTGCTCAATCCTCTCCACTCAAATTCCTCTTCAATAATTTACAGTGTGACAATAATGTAAAGGACAAAATTTATTTTATTACTATTTTTTAAAATCTTTTGTTGCATTTTTGCTATAATTTAGCCGGGCAGCTTGTAAGGGTTATGGGTAGACATGAGAAAATAAGAACCTGTCAGGCAGGCACTAAAATTCCTTAAAATCAGTCTCTGATTCAAACTGTCTTCATGCTTCAAGACACGCGAGTTTTTTCTCATCTTAGTTATTTGACTCGCCGCATGTCTTGCTTGAGGGTGGTGTGCATTCAGGAATCAAATGTAGGGTTGAGTCGCTAGTGTGTTGTGCGAGGGGAAACGTGTAGTTTTTTTTGTATGAATGATGTTTGCAGGAACTGGAGTGAGCTGTGCTGGGACCAGGTAGGGGAGGCGCACCAGCAGGATGCAGCTTCAAGCACAACTGTGGAGCTGCCAGCAATCACTGGCCTGGCGTGCGACGAGCTCCTTCTTCACGATGACGGTGCCCGTGAGCCTTTAACAGACACTGGTAACACACTCCCTGCACCCGCTCTGTGGTAGAGGCTGTTCACAGTCGACTGAGCACTTTTGGAAGCCCTGCCTTACATTGTGTATTCTTCCACCACATGTAATATTAACACTGCCATGGCCCTGATCCCTTCATTCATGCATTATTCGAATGAAACTGTGAAATTACTAGAAAAGTAAATATTTAGAAAATTGGACAGTTCTTACACTTATATACATTAAAAAATTGAAAACAAAAGAACTATATCAGTACATATTCATAAATGTTCACCAAAAACTTTTAATTCAATGTTAAGACACCAAACTGCTTTTTCCGAGGAGGTAATAACCTAAGAAAATCGGTGTACACAATGGGAAAAAATCACTAAGAATCCCTAAAAATTGCAGAAAATCCCTGAAAATCACAGGAAAATTCCTGTAAATCCCTAGAAAATCCCTGATAATCTGGTAAATCACAAAAAAAGATCTCGGAATATCCCTGGAAACATTGGAAAATCATTAGAAATCTCAATAATTCTTCAGAAAAACTGGAAATTGANCAAACTGCTTTTTCCGAGGAGGTAACAACCTAAGAAAATCGGTGTACACAATGGGAAAAAATCACTAAGAATCCCTGAAAATCACAGGAAAATCACTGAAAATCACAGGAAAATCACTGAAAATCTGGTAAATCACAAAAAAAGATCTCGGAATATCCCTGGAAACATTGGAAAATCATTAGAAATCTCAATAATTCTTCAGAAAAACTGGAAATTGAAAAAAACCTAAAACTAGCCATGACTAATAAGAATTACAAAAAATGCATTAATGCAACCTTTGAATAGAGTCTGTAGACGAATCACGATCTTTGTATACTACACAAAAGTTTCTGTTCCCGAGAATTTGTTTCAAAACTATAGGAGTTGCAGAAACTGAATTTGTTCCACTGAATATTTTGCCTATCTTCCCAAGGAAAGATAGGCTTTTATTATTGTTACTTTGAGGCAAATGGCCTTGAGAAACATACAGCTAGAATGTGATTTCAGCATCAAACATTGTAACATCCTATCCAGGAAGTGTCAAAAATTCATATTAATTCATTTAAAATTCAAGATAAGCGCAGACACCGGTGCCTTACCCAAGATTCACACAAAATTCCTTGCGCCATGAGTTGGTTTGTAGCCAGCTACGCTACGGAGGTCAGCGAAAGATACGCTTATTTGATAACCTTCCAGCCTGTGTATGCGTGTCTTGACTAAGAGTATGTATGTGCCTGTGTTTGTGAGCGGTGTGTGTGTGTGTGTGTGCACGTGCGTGCGTGTGCNCCTTCCAGCCTGTGTATGCGTGTCTTGACTAAGAGTATGTATGTGCCTGTGTTTGTGAGCGGTGTGTGTGTGTGTGCACGTGCGTGCGTGTGCGTGCACACTTACTTACCTGATACTTTTAAAACTATTCACTGAGTTATACCTGACTTGATCAACTTATAAAACGCAGTAATGNCACTTACTTACCTGATACTTTTAAAACTATTCACTGAGTTATACCTGACTTGATCAACTTATAAAACGCAGTAATGATAGCTTATTTTAGTAGTGGATTCCATACCGGATAATTTGTTTTTCAAAATGGCAGTTATTCATTATTGGTGCTATGATATTTTTCACGAACTGTTCTGCCAATTTGAACCAAATATTTTATGTTCAATATTTACAATGTCAGGATGGAATTTGTTAACTTGAATCCCCAATGGTCTCTCATTTTGGGACATAACAACTTGAAAAATAATGCTTTTACATAATATTTATAGAATAACTTAAACAGTTACTGTCAAATTTGCCATATAAGTAGTGATGCTATAGGCCACTTAAAATTACATGATTTAGTTTTATTAGGCACCTTCAAAATGGCTTGTTTATAAATATTTATGATAAGTTTGCCACATTTGCCAAACCAACTATTTAAACCAATATTGGTAAGCTGATAATACCTGAAGCTAACATTTATTATGCTACAACATATCTTAATGTAGACTATTTTGTAAGATGGTGTTGCGTGAAACAATAAACTACATCATATCTTTGGATGCTCAACCGATTCCTGCCAACTTTGACGTATAATAAATACTTTCTATGGTAGGTCACCTAACATGATAAGAGTACACAATTACAGAAAATTAGACACATATTCGAATGGCAGTTTTATGAATATTTTATGTTAATATGCCATAACTGTCAACCCATTAGACACTATTTAAACAAAATTTGTATGCTGGCAGTGGCTACTCCGAAAATAAAATATGTTAAATAAAAATCTCTCTGGTCAGGTCTTTTTTTTAATTTTTGTTAAGATTAAAAAAAAAATACCTTTTACAGTACATCTTAAGAACTACTAACCTATTTGAAACCAACCTAGAATGCTCTAAAACAACTTATTATTTGCATTAATTATGTACACAAATTGAACACCTCTTTTGTCCGCCATGCTGGAAAATAAAATCTCNACAACTTATTATTTGCATTAATTATGTACACAAATTGAACACCTCTTTTGTCCGCCATGCTGGAAAATAAAATCTCAAACATTAAACTTAAATGTCATATATCAGCAAGAATCATTTTCAGCAGTCACAAGTGAACAAAGGCATGTTTTTGTTATCATGCCTATTTAAACTAAAATTGGGCTGTTTAAGTTGAGTGCATTAAATTCATTAACAGATTGCATCTTGTGTGATTAATCCTTAGTTGTGTTGTGACCACGGTGGTGCAGTGGCTGGAGCGATCGCCACCCACCTAGATGAACCGGCTTTGATTCCCGTTGAGGTCACTCCCGGATTTCCGTACGTGGGAATTGTGCCGGACAATGCCACTGGTCGTCGGGTTTTCCCAGAGATATACATTTCCCCTGCCCTTGCATTCCGGTGCTGCCCCATACTCACATCGCTTCACCTGCATCAATGCTGAAGTCCCCGATGTTAACAGCCGTCCAATCTCTCTCCACTCTGCTTAGTTACGTCCAGTAACTTATCATATCTCAGTATATTAACGTGACTTTATTTGTTGGCATCTGTAAAAATTATTCTTGGCATAGGCAGACAAAACATTTTCCAAGCATAACCAATAAGTGACATTCTTATTTCATGTAATAGATTTATTGTATATAACTTGTCCAATTCGTAGTGCTGACAAGCATCTACCCTCTAGAAAAATAGTAAATATTTAAATTTTTCATTTTATACCCAATTCTTACACTTTTAAGAAAAGTATAAATGTCAAAATCGTAAAGTGGTATCTCTTTATTACTGTTTCCTGAAAAACTAATCGTAACATTTCATATATATAGTTTTCAGTGTTTTGCTGAAGAAATTATGTAAATGTTATTTTGCACGTGCCATAATGTGCTCAAAAAAATGATATTCATTGTAACTTTATGAAAATGTTCAATTAAAATCTTTACGCTTTACACATTCACTTTATTGCACATAATACTTTCATAACACTATGATGCACTAAAGCAGNAATTAAAATCTTTACGCTTTACACATTCACTTTATTGCACATAATACTTTCATAACACTATGATGCACTAAAGCAGCACCGTTAACTTGGTTTGCAAAAATGAAAGGCTGTTGAATATACTTACTATTTTGTTGTATTTGGTTTGAAATTGTGCATAGGGCAGCATAACCTCGTTACATTTGCCTGTTAGGCACTTGCTTCTACGCAAAGGAATATTTGATTCTTTTAGCTTATTTAGATACTAGCTAATTGTAACAGTATCTTAGCAAGTATGGCATTGGTTTTGGAGTGAGGAATATATACTGTGCTTCTTTACTCATGGTTTAAAGGTTAGGAAGTGTGTTTTTTCAGCAAGAATAACATTTAACTATGCTGAGCACTCCACGCACGCACCAAAGGAGGTGGCACGCATTCGGGGGACTTGGGTTTGAATCTCGGTATGGTCCTCCTGATTCCGGGGTTTATTGGTTTCCCGAAATCACTCCAGCCAAATGCTGGGATGTTTCTTGGTTACACGAAAAAAGTCTAATATTATTGCGACAAAAAAATTACCATCGAGGCATTTCTTTAAATGTTTAGTTTATGTTGCAGTAAAATGATTAATGTGAAAAAGTTAACAATGTTAACCATTTACAGAGTCTTATATTACTATAATGCAATTATACTGTAGAAGTGTTAATGTTAATAAAGCCTCTACGCAATGTTGCCGCAACCAAAAGTTGTATTACACTGNCAATTATACTGTAGAAGTGTTAATGTTAATAAAGCCTCTACGCAATGTTGCCGCAACCAAAAGTTGTATTACACTAAAAATAACAGGAACAACAAAATTTTTTGTGTTAATGTGATATTAAAGAAATGTTCATCCATCACAAGTTTACAATAACTTGATGTAAAATGGCAGATAGTAAAATGAAACCATAGTATGAGAGCTAAATGTAGCTTATACCAACTCTTGTGCCAATTGTNGTAAAATGGCAGATAGTAAAATGAAACCATAGTATGAGAGCTAAATGTAGCTTATACCAACTCTTGTGCCAATTGTGCATATATTTAAAGAGCATAAAGTATTTCCACGTAACGAAAGAGAACTGCAGTTTGTCGTTATGTTCTGAATACACGCAATATGAAACGCAATCAGACATGTTAAGATAGAGCAGTTGGAAGAACGTCAAATACTCAAGGCGCGGGTAAAGTTCCCCTTCTAGTCTTTTTTTTTTTTTTTTTTTTCGGTGGTAATATTTCTTTTTGTGACAAAACAATTGTTCCTAATTTATTTTACATCGAAATGTTTTTTTATAAGCAAATAAAATGCATGACAATTTTTAACACAAATATTAACATCAGTTCAACACAAAATTTGTTTTGCAGCAACATAAACACCACCTTAATATTGACACAACAGTAAGGAGGTAATATTGTTACAAAATTACTTACTGTTACATTAACATTATATTACATTAACAGCAACATTCGTTACTGATGATTAACAGATTACCAAATATTACTGTTGTCACAATATTAGACTTTTTTCTATGTACACGTCCAATTCCTTCACATTCGTGCTTCCCTAAGCAGCATGCTCCGTCTTTAATGACCTTGCTAACGAGACGCTAAGCCCTACTTAACCTCCACCATGCTCTTTGCTTAACCTACATACTATGTCATAGTCACATGACTGTGATGTTGCATTATATATAACTTTTAGTTAATTTTCATGTTGAAAATTATAAATTCATATTTGCGGATATGAGAACAGTATTACAGGTTGATTGCTATACCTGGTATTTATTTCAAGAGAAATCATTATTGATGTTGCATCTTCCCTTGTTATTACACTCGTGTAACACTATGAAAGTTATCATCACTCCTCAGTATGTATATACATTATTTTTACTGATTAATAGCCACAAAGCACTCAAAACTGCAATAAAATATTTCTCTAGTTAGAATTTTTGTAAACATTATAACCTAGGCCGCAACAATGATTGGATGGGTGGAAAAAGGGGTGGAAGGGGGTACAGAAGCCCATTGACTTTACTGGTTGGTAGTCTAAAGGTGCCAGGGGTCATCAAGGTTTAAAACATCAAAACAAATGTTCTGCAATATACATAAATTTCCTCTAAAAATCAAAATTTATAGCATTAAGTAAATTACATAATTTAAAAAAAAATTTAGGTGATATGTGAGAAAAGAAAATAGCATCTTCTATGTATTTTGTATTTACATGGTATATTCTTTGCAACCATAAAAATGTGCATCTTTAAAGGCTTATTGTTTTGGTAACCCGAGCATACAGTGACGTGTATAATAATCTAACATTATAGTAAAAATTTCATCATCCAGAAATTACTATCTGGTAATAGTACGTGTTGTTTGGGAAGACCATCATTCAAGACTGCAACACATGCGTTATTTGTTTTAATTGGCAAAGGGACTGTGAAGGTAAACAGAACATTTTAGGTATTTTAAAATCTAAAGTGGTGTACTATCTTCTATTCTAAAGTGGTAAGAATGTCCGTAATGATATATTGAACTGACTTGAAGTAATGCTGTGGGAATACTGTATACTATGGTTAACACAGTTCATCATGTTGGGGAAAATGAAAATCTTAGTTGAGTGTACAGCCGTCAAAATTTTGAGCAAGGCGATTAGAATTAACATAAATTAAATAAAAACTCATGATGTTGAACTACAAGTTTATCGTGCAGTAGAACCTAAAATGAAATGTTAGAAACACCACCTACTTTTGATAATACGAACACACGACTGTAGGGGTAACGTGCCTCTGACTTGGCGCCCTTGAGTATAGGATGATGCTGCTTCCCTGGATATAACCAGTGTTCTTAAGCCCTGTGTGGAAGCAACAAATTAGTCACGCCTCACTCATCCTTGACTGTTTCTGGTTCATCCCTCTCACGATTGGGGGGTCAAGCTGGACCATGGAAAGGGAACCCTTTCTTTCACAATACAACTATGTAAGCCGGACATATTTAATGGGAAAAACAACTTCTTTGTGTGTAGTAGGTGAAAAAACACTGCTGCTCAAGTCATCAATGTGTAAAAATTAATATATTATAGTGTTGCAGAAAACCCACAAATCTAACAAAAATCCAAAACAAATTTTTTTTTTTTAAATTTAGAGTTATGGGAAATCACGAAAACTGAAATATAATCTATAAAAACAAAAATTTTTACAAGACAAAGGGAATTCATGATAAATCACTTAAAATCTAAGAAACTCCTTATGTATTGCAAATTCCCTAAAATTTGAGAAATATTATAAAGATACAAACCTTAGTATATAAATAAATGTTCAACAGTTACAAAAAAAATGTATAGTCATCACTACAAGTTGCAAGAACATCTTTGAAAATCGCAAAAAAAATTAAAAAAATTTTCTTTTTTTAATTGCTAAAAAAATCTTTGAAAATCACTGAAAATTGCAAGGAAATCTTTAAAATTCGCTCTAAATCTTTGAAAATCACAAAACAATCTTTGAAAATCCCTAAAAATTACAAGAAAATAATGGAAAATCGCTGAAAATCTTTTGAAACAACAAAAATCATTAAAAACCGTTGTAACTTGGAAAAAATCACAAAAAAAATATAAATAGGAGTACACATATTAACTTGGTTGTTGCCCCCTCAGTATTTTCTCAGTAATTACCAACTTTACTGGGCACGTTCCAGTCATCGTGCCTGTTAAAATATATGCAGATTGGAGCAGGGCATTTTTCAAAGGTTGATTTAAAGGTTCTCAATTATCTGTGAACAGCCTATAGATACATGTGTGTTTCGGCTGAAAGAGTATGATACATAAATAAGCACTAAACACATTTATAAAAATGTACAGGTTTTTGGTAGGTAGTATGCAAAAACTAAGAAACTGCAGTCCTAGATAATATTTTCTGCTGACTTTGTGAGCAAATATTTTTCCAGCGGGGTGTATAACTGTTGAGCTATTTCCAATGCTAAGGCCGGATTTCCCATGTTGCTGCCTGTAGGCCCTTGAAAAAGTGCTACCCCCTCCCGACTGTTTTTTATTTTAAATATTTCTTAATTTATTATTTTACAGTCCACAGTGATCAGACCAGGTGCGTCATCAAATTTTAAATTACTACATTAAAAGAATATAAACAAATTATTTTAATAAAAGTGATAAACAAATATTAGTTGAAAAAAAGATCAAAGTTAAGTATCTTAACTAGCTCGTAAATTTTCAAAATTTACAATGGCAACATATATTAATTTAACTTTTTTATTTGTGGCCATTTATTTTAAGCCTTCCTTTGGGCAAAGGCACTAATGTCACATGCAATATCTCAAAATACGTATGTACATGATCGTGACAATGCATTGTCAGTGCAAATGTACACCTATATCAACTAAATTAATATAATGTTACAGCCATAATTTTTTTACTTTTATTCTTATTACAAGTATTATATACTACATTATTTCTGCTAATTTTCTTTCAACAGTATTTGTTTCATCTCTAAAACCTGTGTTGGTTTACTGCTTCTANACTACATTATTTCTGCTAATTTTCTTTCAACAGTATTTGTTTCATCTCTAAAACCTGTGTTGGTTTACTGCTTCTAACAAATATGTTTCACATTTACACAGTTGTAAAGATGCCCAACTATATTTCCAGGAGATAACTGTTAATGATGTAAGAAAAGTTCCCATTTTAAGATCCAGTCCACACACATCATTCNACTATATTTCCAGGAGATAACTGTTAATGATGTAAGAAAAGTTCCCATTTTAAGATCCAGTCCACACACATCATTCTTGTAGCTTGCAGTATCAGCAAACCTTCAGTGATTCTTTCGTGTCTGTAATATCTTTTAAACCCAAGATTTGAACCCAACTTTAACTCGCTCGGCAGAGTAACACACACCCACTANCGTGTCTGTAATATCTTTTAAACCCAAGATTTGAACCCAACTTTAACTCGCTCGGCAGAGTAACACACACCCACTAGGAAATACGCGTTATTTAATCAAACCAACTTCTCCACATACTAAACAATCGTACTAGTAAATTTTCAAATCCTTTTTCAATCGAAACAGCACATTAAAATCAATTGTTAAATCACGTTTTAAGTCCCAGTGACTAAAAATCACANATCCTTTTTCAATCGAAACAGCACATTAAAATCAATTGTTAAATCACGTTTTAAGTCCCAGTGACTAAAAATCACAGTTTATGAAACTACTTAGATTTCACTTTCAAAACTTTTCTCGGGCCACGCCCTCACGAATTTCTGCTTTTTATAATAAACTCTGGTAATAAAAATCTGTTTTTAATACTTTTAAAATCCGCAAATTTCAATTCCTGATATTGTTCTACAAAGCCACTGATTATGAAATACCCGATTCTTAATTACCAAATAACTTATGTTCAATTACAAAACTTTTTCTCAGGACACGCCCTTACCAATTGTCAACTCTACACCAAACTTTGGTAATTAAAATCTATATTAAATATTTTAAAAAGCCTGTAAAATTCAAAATTACCATTTTATAATAAACAACACTAAAGTAGAGNCACGCCCTCACGAATTTCTGCTTTTTATAATAAACTCTGGTAATAAAAATCTGTTTTTAATACTTTTAAAATCCGCAAATTTCAATTCCTGATATTGTTCTACAAAGCCACTGATTATGAAATACCCGATTCTTAATTACCAAATAACTTATGNAATTTCAATTCCTGATATTGTTCTACAAAGCCACTGATTATGAAATACCCGATTCTTAATTACCAAATAACTTATATTCAATTACAAAACTTTTTCTCAGGACACGCCCTTACCAATTGTCAACTCTACACCAAACTTTAGTAATTGAAATCTATATTAAATATTTTAAAAAGCCTGTAAAATTCAAAATTACCATTTTATAATAAACAACACTAAAGTAGAGTCACTATCTAGGCAGTGCTGCCTCCCTCCTCTTTTCCTGTGCAGGCATGGGGAGGGGAGGGGAATATTTTGGGACACCTGGGCTAACTGGGGAAACTCAGTTGGCCCACTAAATGTTAGCTGTGGAGGGCAACCTCCGTAACTACAGATTGGGATGGTGCAGGGAGTTGGGAAGGGGCTAATCTTGCATCTTCCTAATCTCCCTACAGGTAAGATGAAANACAGATTGGGATGGTGCAGGGAGTTGGGAAGGGGCTAATCTTGCATCTTCCTAATCTCCCTACAGGTAAGATGAAACCCCGTTTTGGGCGGTAAAGGGCCTCTCACGGGGCTTGGACTACCTCCGCTCTGAGCTTCAGCAGTAATGAAAAATGGCGACGGACTCTGACACCTTGACTTGTGTTACAATAAATATAGCATTTGATAGAGCTGAAAACAACAAACTACACTGCTATCATTTGTCAGCTAATAGCACAGTGAAAATTGAAAACCCAAAACATGGTGAAGATCTGTAAAAAAAAAANACTGCTATCATTTGTCAGCTAATAGCACAGTGAAAATTGAAAACCCAAAACATGGTGAAGATCTGTAAAAAAAAAATGTGTCACATGCTCCACCTATACAAATTTCTCTACTCTGACAAAGACATTGGAAGCTGGCCTTGGTGGGTATCCCAACGAACCTTCTGGTGCTTCAAACACATTTTCAATAAAGATTATCCTATCCCATCCTCTGTTCTAGCAGAAATCTTTTTCTGCTTCATAAGTTTCATGCAAGTTTGCAATTCCTTTCTGTCCAGCAGTTTTTATGGTTTTCCTCTCTCCCTTTGTAGATCAATTAGGTTAGTATGGGAAGTAATCATGGCCCCAATTGTGGCCATGTTTGCCCAATCCCAGTAAAGCCGCAAGCATGCGCCCTTGTAGTTGGAATCATGCCTAGGCGTATGGGGCTCAGCCCTGAGACGTAATTAGGTCCCTTCCCCCTACCCAGGACCTCCGACCTTCCCTCTAGATTAAGGTAAGTAGAAAAAAAATTGGCTGGTACGGAGGCAACAATGACTTGTATCACACTGATCATAAGCAATTGACTCTCAAACAGTTACGAATCACTTTGCTTGGATTTATTCCAGAATCTTTATTAGTTTTGTTCTAGAACACAGATATATACAAAGCACAATAAAAACACTATTTAAAATATTTTGCATTATGCTATGTCGCCCCGTAAATAGTGCCGCTCTAGGCCCAGGCCATGTCGGCATGATGGTAAATGTGGCCCTGTTTTATGCCATAAATGTGGACTTTTCGTACATTGTGAGATAACGCACTCAAAATATTTCCTCACAAAGTAGGCAGAACTGTTATTTAGGATTGTCCTTCCTTGATTTTTCAATTCTGGCTTTCAGAAACATTTATACTGCAATTAATGAGTTCAGCTTTAATTTGTAAACCACGCTGTCTTAACGGCCCAGCCTACCAAGCCGGCAGCCGCGAAATTCAAATGGGGAATCAATGGTAAACTAAATTTCTTCTCATTGCGTCAATTTTAAAAATAACTATTTCAAACAAAAAGCATTTTGATGTGACTTTCTCAGAAAAAAATTGCTATATAAAGTTGTTTTTGAAAAAAAAAATTTATTCATCTTTTTTTTTTTTAATATAAATTTCAATATTGCATTTTAGAAAATAATATATAAAACAAAACAATTGGCAAGATGGCTTAATATAGCAACATTCCTTAAGAAATTTAATGTGGAATACTTTTTGTTTGAAATGGTTATCTTTAAAATTGATGCTATGAGATTCCTCATTTAAAGTTCACGTTGCTGGTTTCGTAGGCTGGGATGTCAAGGTAGAAGAGTGGCATCCAGTAGAGCGTTGCACCTGGCTGTACAACATGCAGATTTTGTCAAAAAGTACTACACTCACTAATAAAATTGTCAGAAAATTACTATTTATGTTGCATACGAAAAAATATTTTTCTTTGTAACTCCATAAAATATAGTGTTTTGGTAAAATATACTTAATTAATTTTTTTTATCAATTAATAAGTTTATTGCTATTAAACATTTAAGCATATTTCCTTTATGGATGCTTCAGAAAGCATCCATAATGAAAATACTCTTAAATTTTGATTAAAAATAGACAGNGTTTTGGTAACATATACTTAATTAATTTTTTTTATCAATTAATAAGTTTATTGCTATTAAACATTTAAGCATATTTCCTTTATGGATGCTTCAGAAAGCATCCATAATGAAAATACTCTTAAATTTTGATTAAAAATAGACAGACATATTAATTTATTTTTTTATGTGAGTAATTTCTGGCAAAAAAATATTTTAGTTACACAAAATATGTGCATTCTTCTTTCGTATGCAACATAAATTGTGCTTTTATAATAACTCTGGTAGCATGTGTAGTACTGTACTTAAGGCTCAGCTATACCTGTTATGCAGAAATTCTAATTTTTCGTGTCATAATTTCAGTTTCAAAGGTATTATTTCAAATGTTTGACTATGGAAAATTTACAATTTACTGGTTGTTTAATATTTCTGTATCCAATTCTCAGTGTGTGTTATTTCCTGGTTGTAAAAAGGCAAAAGTGTATTGATAAAATATAAATATTTTCCAGATTTTTGCAACTATAGATTGTTTACGGTAAAATTAGCAGTTTTGAAAGTCCTGCTTAAGATCTACTTGTGTATGCATGTTGTATATTCTTCCAACTTATGTAAAATTAATATTGCCATGGGCCTTGTCAATTTAGTCATGCGTCAGATAAGTGAAACTGGGAAATTATTATAAAAGTAAATATATTACAAATCTTTTAATTTTTACACTTTGATGAATTAAAAAAAACAGAAAGCGAAAGAAATGATTTAAGTTATCACAAATGTTTACCTAGCACTTTTCATTTGACGTTAAGATATGGAACTACTTTCCATCCTATGTTACCAACTGTCGCTCAGAGCACCCATTAAAATATTTGCAGGCAGGGGCAGTGACTTTTGTCTAAGGTTGCCTTCAAAAGTGCTCACTTTATCGTGAATAGCCTTTAGCAAATAACACACATAGAAAATTATTCACCAAAATATTAAACATTGTGAGTAGTTATTCTGAATCCAAAATTATGATGCGAAAATGAATAATTTCTGCAGGAAGGGTGTAGCCGAGCCCTAATAATGATTGCGCATGTGGTACAATCAGGTGCAGTGTTCAATTGGAAGATATTCTCTTTCAACCATAAAAGGCTGTGAATTGTGCCTGCCTGATCTGAAATCAATGTATGATGTAGCACAAAGGGTCCATCGAAAACCATTACTTTAGAGAAGGAAAACTGATATGTATATTAAATTGTTGCTTAATGTTTGTTTTCATATTACTCTTTCTTTTTACTCTCCATACACTTCTTTGCCATTAATTCAGTCATTATTTGTTTATATATATTTATTCATTTACCTAGTTTAAAGCTATTTAGATATATATTGATTTATTTTGAAACTGTTTGTTCCAGAAAATATCGGTTTCAAGCCAAGACATATTTGTATTGAACAAAATCACTCCCTTGCCATTGATGAAATTTATATTTTGAAAGCTCTAAGAGAATTTGTCGAAAAATTTAATGAACAACATACTAGGTGAGTTATTTGTGTGTTCTTTTAGTTTGTCTGCTTATAGTTAATTAATGATTTGAGTCACTGTCCATTTTGATATGCTCGGTTGCATCTATTTATTTATCGGTGATAATTAGTAACATTTAAATTTTATTTTCAGTTTTCGTTAAATATGTTTGCTTCGAATTGAAAGGTTTCCCCTTTAAATTCTGGGTAATCTGTGAATATGTGTGTTGTTTTCAGATGTAAGTTTAGAATCATTCAACATTTAACTCCCCCTGCTCCCCTTAATTGCCATGAGCANTGTGTGTTGTTTTCAGATGTAAGTTTAGAATCATTCAACATTTAACTCCCCCTGCTCCCCTTAATTGCCATGAGCAAAATCAACGATTTTAAAAGACTGGAATGCCTTCCAGTACATTTCTTGTGTGAAAATTCTTGCGGTGCAATTGACATTCTAGGAATGTCAATCTGTATGATAGAAAACATTTTCCATAAGTATTTAAGTAAATTTTAATGGATTTTCCACACAGGCACACTGTTTACATTTCTTGGACATGATTGATAGTTCTGTGGAGAGTGAAGTACTAAATTACTCGGATACCAGTGAAGGCTTNGTTTACATTTCTTGGACATGATTGATAGTTCTGTGGAGAGTGAAGTACTAAATTACTCGGATACCAGTGAAGGCTTATCTCGTTGCCAACCAGGCATGTCGATAAATGCTTACTTACAGACAGCTGGCACCTGCATCTGTATCATGTTCTCCTTGTGTTCTTATGGTCCTTGAAAGTCATTTTGGCCCCAAGGCCTAGAATAGTCCTTGAATTATGTTGGATGTTAAAAATTCCTTGAATTTTCAGTTTTCACAGAATACATAACATGAAATTATCTGTACAGAAGCTGCCTAAGGCTGCAGAGCGTTATTTAACAGTTCAGATGAGTTATGTTTTTGACTTATGAAGTGTCTGGTCAACCAATGCTTGCGAGATAACTAGAATGGTCATTTCACAGCTTTAGAACCAGTTTTGCATGCCCACTGCTTGTTTAGGCTAAACCCTTGTATTTTAACTGCTAATCCTAAGCTGATCCTGAAAAACGTATTGCATTAATAAGTGAATTGGTGATGGTAAAATACTTGTAGGCTAAGTTTATGTAGGCCAAGTTTATATATATAATAATAATAAATATTGTGAATATGTGATGTTACAATTTCAAAATTAATAGTTGGAACAGTGATCTTTAATAAATATTTGTTAATTCATATAATTTTGTCCTTGAGTTTGTACGTTTCATTGCTTGGAAAAGACTTTGGAAAGTTTTTGAATTTACATCTAAAAAATCTGTAAGAACCCTGTCACTATCACATGTTAAATAATATATTTACACCATGGCATATCACAGTTGGGGTATTTACCTCAAGAAACTGTATCATTTTTCTTTGGCATTTGTTTGTTTGTATTATCTTGGAATTTAGAATACGTATATGATTTCATTTTCCAGATTGTCCATTGCACTACACAGACAACATTTTAGCACCCAAGGGCAGTTGTGATTGCAAACATTTTCACAAATTACTGATAATATTGTGTAAAAACTCTTTATACACTCATTTGCACAAAAAATTTACCACCATGACAAATCACGCGAGTACAGCTAAGGTTACCACATACTATCCTCACAGCCCGACATGTGTCCCATTTGTTTTTTATGTAATGTGCTTGTGTGGATGTGCAACTAGGGGGTATACATGTCCCTCCATTATTCATAGCTGTAAGACACCGAATAAGGCCTTAGTAGAAGTGTGGGCCACAGAGCCAAATTCAGTGAACACGCAACATGCCCCAACAGCACATTCAGCAAGCCTTTGCCCAGCTGGATGAGNGCCACAGAGCCAAATTCAGTGAACACGCAACATGCCCCAACAGCACATTCAGCAAGCCTTTGCCCAGCTGGATGAGTTTGAGAGAGTCCGTAACATCTGCGTCTGTGAGGCATATTGGACATTTTGGTGCATTGCTCACCACTTGAACCATTCTACCTACATTGCGAGTTGGTGTTGGACGCAGTGGGAACAAGAGAGTACACACACCTGCCGACAAGGCTCGGGTCGACCCCGGCTGATTACCAGCAGGGAGGATCGTTTCATTGTGCGACAGGTGTAAGCACTCCATGGGTGTCACTGCGCACCATTCAGGGACATGTCACAGCAACTGGGGGAGGGGCCTGTCTCTACCAGCACCATTTCAAAGTAGCTAGCAGAGCAGGATCTGTTATCACAGCATCTCTTACAACTTCTACCATTACAATTTGAGCATTGCAAAACGTGTGACCTTCCAGGAACGGGCAGCATGTCAGCTTGCGGATTGGCAACAAGTGGTGTTTAGTGATAAAGCAAATGGTGTTCTGTCTGGATACAGACGATCGCCAAATTTGAGTGTGGAGGCATCTAGACCAGTACTGTGATCCATTCTTTATTGAAGAGCTGTACACTGCCCCAATGAGAGGTGTCATAGTGTGGGGTGCTATTTACTATTATTCCCGCACCCCACTGGTGGTGATTGAAGAAACCCTGATGGTGCTGTGATAATGTTCAGGAAATTCTGCCACCATGTTTGCTCCTCTTCCTGGTGCAGCTTGACAACCACATTTTCCAGCAGGATAATGCCCGGCCTCACACAGCATGGGTTTGGTCTGCCTCCGTGATTTCAACATACTTCCTTGGCCAGGGAGGTCACCAGATCTCATGCCTGATATGTGTCTTTCTGGGTGGCAGAGACGTGTTGCCATAAACTGGCGTTACCTTAGATTTTTTTATATTCAGAAAGTCCAAAAGTTATATACTGTTGTATAAAGCATTTCTTAAATAAGCAACCACTGGTAATTCATTTCACACATTCACTCGATCTTTAAACAAACTTACATGCACAACTTCTGCTTTAAAGACTACAAAAGTTGTAGAGCATTGGCAGAGAACCTTCCCTAACATACTACTTGCTTTAAAGACTGCAACATTAGTAAAGCATTGACCAACAACCCTCCATAAAATGCTACTACGTATTATTATTCTCATCTGCCAACTAGTGATGGGTCATTCATGAATAGTTTGTTCAAAATTAACTAATCATTGCGTGAACGAAATCTTACAATTTGTTTGCTACAAAAGGAGTAGATTCTTTCGAGTCTATTCAAAAGTAAAACACGAGCCGAAAGAAAGTTAAAGGTGGAGAGAATAAAAGAATCAGAAAGTCTGATTTGTTCATAAAAGAATCCGAAGTGAAGAGTCATCATAGCTTGTACAACATCTGTGAAGAGAGGGGGATGGCCTTTACAAGCATTGTGTTACTACTATCTCTGTTACTAGATACTGCCTGCACCACACTTTTGTAACTTGGCACCGGACAATGTCAAATAAGTTGACATACCTGTATACAAAATCTTCCGTGGAAATAAAATAAAAAGTCCTTCAGCAATAATTTTAACTAAAAGAATAACGGATAAAAACTATGTAAATAGGAAAAGTGCAGAAAACAAAAATCAGAGAAAATAAATACCAGAAAAGGAGAGCAAGTGATGACTCTAAAGAACTGCAGTACATGAGAACGAAATGAACTATTCTCTTGAATGAATTGTTTCACTGAACTGATCCAAATGAATTGATTCATTCATCTGAATCACTCTGCCTATCACTATTGCCAATCAGCCGCTCAGTTTACTCTGAATATTCAAAGTACCATTATACTCTAAGACACGGTTACTCAAACTGCGGGCAGCATGCGGCCTGCGGACCCATTCTTTGTGGCCTGCGCTCACTGGCTTTAGTAGATACAAGTTACCAAATTCTTATTTTTAGGGTGTCTGTTACAAAAATAAAAAAGCAATACATAATACGAATCTATTAAAAGTTAAAGTCATTAATGAAACTAGACAATATTTTTCATTATTTTATTTTAATTTGGCTTCCTTGTGTTGCATGCAATTCTCACAATATCGTTGAGGTGTTTATCAGTCAGGCGACTTCTGTACATATTTTTGATGTACTACCTCCGCACGCCATCACCGTATCGAACGAACAAGCAAACGATTTGCAAAACAATACACGACACTTTGAATTTTAAATGTCATAGAATTACCTACCTACTTTTAGTTCACAAATATTATTAATGTCAAGTGTCGTAAGTGCGGCCCACTGCGGTTTAAGTTTTTCTTAATATGGCCCCCTAAAAAAAAAGTCTGAGTACCACTGCTCTAAGACATAACCAATCAGCACCTTAACAAATAGTAAAGCCATACAATATAATAAAAAACATTACAACCTTATTCAACTGTTTACTAAATATTGTATTTTAAAGTACTATATTCTATACGAAATACATTATACACCAACAACATTACAGAGTGATTGATTTTTAACACAACAATTAATTGCTTTGTATTAACTATCTGTAATAACAAATTTTAATAGTGATAATACTGCTCAGTTCCTTGTAAAATAATATTTATCATTTATATAGGTCCTATGTATACACCACTAATTCAGTTTATTCAGTCGCAGCACCTGTTTAACCAATTCATTGTACACCCATAACAAAAGACCCTAAAATATGTATGTTCCTACAAACATGCATTTAATTAAATGCAGATATTACTGTGAAAATAAAATTAAGTAAACTGAGCACTGTACACCATTTATAGTTGCATTTTCAACCCTACTCCACATGTTAAACTTTTTTTAAGCAAGGTTCCTCTGACGGTTTGTAATGGGATTCCGTGACCGGTTCATTTCCGAAGTACAGAATTTAGGAAAACTAAAAGCTAGAAACTTAAGACACTATCCACTGCAAAGCGTATATAGCAAAGCTATTACAACCAGACCATGGAAACACTGTGCAGTTACAGTAAATCAGGAATAAATTAAAAAAACCTATCGAAAATACTTAAGCTATATAGAGCAAAAACTCGAAAAAACAAATATATGGGTTAGCAATACAAAGGAAATATAAATTAAAACTACAGATTATAATGCAGCTATAAAATAAATCTACTTAAAATGAGATTATTCCACAATCAACATACAAATAAGAAACAGAAGAGAAAGCAGAGGTTTTAAAATGAGGTTATTCCACAATCAACGTACAAATAAGAAACCTAGAAGAGAAAGCAGAGGTTTTATAACTAATCCAACGAGTAGGCCTTTAGGCAAAGGATATAAATAAACAATTAAAGTTAACTTACAGACAAAACTCTTACATGCAAAACACCTTAGTAAATACAGGCTAATTCAAAAGCTTAATGCTAACAAAAATTCAACTGAACCCAAAGTCAGAATACAAAAGGCTAGAGATAGAGAAGTTGAGGTGCCTAAACAGACGTGCCAAAATATTACGTTGAAAATTGAAATTATACTACAATTAAAAAAAGCACTACAATATAAGTTAAGTCTACATTATAATCATCTTAAATAAAGTACAAAACTCTAAAACACTAAAAGCGATATGTTAGAGAGCCAAGATTGCAAGATCACAGAAGTACGTGCAAATGCACAATGACGTCGCTGAGATTTAAAGTCTTCACGAAGCCGCGTATACACACACCTTAGGACGTAAAATTAACATGTATTTATATTTCATAGATGTTTGGCATACATATTCAATACAGTTTATAAAAACAAAATAATTACTTTAATGAAAAAAGTATACAACTTTATGTTTAAAATTTAAATAAATAATTTAATTCAAAAGAACTATTTTCCTTATTAAGGTACCAACATTAAAATGTACACAATGAAACGACCAGTCAGGTGATACAATGCTTTGGCAATGATGTTAAAAGTTGTTTTAATGCTATGGAGTTGGTGGTTCTGATTTTCGTAAACCTGTCAAAATCTAGCCAACTTGAGACAGAGAGTAGATTGCCTCACGTGTACAATGTAACTGTTTACTTATATTCACGTTGTACCATTTTCTTATTCATTTTTTACCTTGTGTCACTTAGCTAATTCACCTTGTCAATTTGTTAATCGCCAATCTAATGAAATTCAACATATTGTGTCATTTTACTTGAATCTTGCAACCCTGTGTAACTTTTTGCACTAATAATTTTTCCCTTTAACCCGAACCAATACTGTAAAGCAAGACAAATATTACATGGACCCTTACCTCAAGATAAACAATTGAATGGCTCCATCCTAGCTGTTATTTTGTGTATTTTGAAGTGTAACCAGCTGAATTTTGTATCCTTTAGCAGCTTCTATTTTCTCGATGTAAGTAGGGGTTGCCAACCAAATAAGCATTTCTGACTGCAAATTTTTCTCACTACTTTGTGATGTGGTTAACTTCTTTTACCTATGCGCACCATGATAACTATTTAGTTAGTTTCCACAGTGAACTTAGCTACTCCCTTAATGCTAGGATTCTATGTAATTCTTATCTTAAATTTTACTTTTTCACTAGCTTTGCAATGGGATGTGAAATAACTTTGCAACCCCTTATCCCTGAGAGGATGTTTGTCCTTTGCACCTTTGGCTCCGGTTAACGGAATGGTTGGGGGAGGGGGGATTTGACGTCCCACGAGCGACTTCATTCTCTCATCTAGCCTTGCCACAGCCGTAACCACCTCCTAAGAAGAGTGATTACGCCGTACACGCCACAGCATGCCTTGGAAGCCCAGGGTTGGCTTGCCCAGCTGTTGCCGGCTGCTGCGCCACAACCCACTTCGCATCACGTCGCCGCTCTCTACACCTCCAGCCTTCGGTCGCGAGAGGGGAACTTGCCGCCAGCTTCAGCCATCTTTGCCGGCTCACTAAGGCTGCTCTTTCTATGTCTCTTCTCTCTCCACATCCTGCAACCCCTGCGCTGGCCCTGTGCACTGCGTATAAATAGGGCTTACAGTCCTCAGTTCGAGGCTGTCTCACGTCAGTCATCTGCAGAATGTTAGCTTAGGAAGCTCGGCTTCCTGGGAAACACCAGAGCAGTTGTTCCTTCAACTATCATCTCTCCAGCTAGTGCTGGGGTCCGCCAGTGACGTCTTGCTCGCCAGGTCACTTGCCTAGAAACGATGGACCAACCCCTGAGGAGCCCCGTTCTACGTGATACCTGGGACCGCCAGCGACGTCTCGTTCACCAGGGAGTCACAAGAACTGTCGCCCCTTAACCTGATACTGTAACCCTCAGTGTGGTACTTGGGTCTGCCAGCAACGTCCTGTTCACCAAGCCAGTGGACTGAAGGCCAGTAGACCAGGCGACCCCCTAACCCAGCCATACTCAACCTTTTTTTCATAGGGGCCACAAATACCGTTCAGTCATAGTGTCGCGGGCCGCAAGTAAAAATTGTTTAGGTGTAAATAAATAAAAAACTTAATTTTAACATTTAACCATGTATTTACTTTTTATAAACATAAATATTTTAGGCTTTAACGAAGATAGTTTATTTAAACGTTTTGATGCGATTTTTGATACTGTGAACACTTTCTCTAAACTTTATCAAGATCTGGCTTGTTGCTGCTTGCTAACCTTATCACATCATCCAGATGAGAGTCTGCAAGTTTGTTTCTGTACACATTCTTTGTGTACTTCATTTTTGTAAAAGACGATTCGCACACGTATGTCGACCCAAAGAATGTTAATAGTATTTGAGCACTCCTTTGGACGCTTTTATATTTTTGGGGAATAATGCTCCAAAATTCCACATACTCCTTTTTTTCCCTTTTTTCTTTAAACAAAATTTCTAGGTGGGTGTCGTTTTTAAAATCGATGAATTCATCTAACAACTCTGGGTAATTACAATTCAAAATTGAAGCCAGCTCTGAGATAGTGGTTGTTTCTAAATGCCATGGATTTTCTACAAGCATCAAACATTTTTTAATTTTTCTTAGATCTTGAAACCTTTTATGAAATTCATCTAATAGTGCAGTTATATAATTTGAAATTGTAGAGCAGTTTTCCTCAAAAATGTCGATATGGTCCTCTGTTATCTTAATTATAGTTGGAAAATTGTGCGACTGTTTGTTCTGTAGTTCTTCATGATAAAGTTTTAGCTTTTCCTCAAAAGCAATTACTTTATTCGCCATCTGTGAGACTATGTTATTTTCACCTTGTAAACTCCGATTGAGGCTATTTGGTTTTTNGCAATTACTTTATTCGCCATCTGTGAGACTATGTTATTTTCACCTTGTAAACTCCGATTGAGGCTATTTGGTTTTTTGTAATGTCACATAGAAGGCTAAAAGACACCACTATCCATCATTTAGTAACTCTGGGTACACTTTATTATTTTGCTCTAAAAACAGTAAATAAAGTACCGCATTTCTTTTTTTGGAAAGATTTACTTTTCCTCTACTAAGCCATCGCACTGAGGTATGTAAAAAGACATCATTATACTCGCTTCTCAGTTCTTCCAAGAGACTTTTAAATTTTCTGTGGTTCAATTCTCTTGCTTGTATGTAATTGATAATATTGATAACCGTCTTCATCACAGCTTCAATTTCTGGATTTACAATACGTGCCGCCAAGTTTTCTTGATGGATAANTTGATAACCGTCTTCATCACAGCTTCAATTTCTGGATTTACAATACGTGCCGCCAAGTTTTCTTGATGGATAATGCAATGAAATGTAATTCGATTTGTTAAATTATATTTTTTCTTAAACAACGTAAGAAATCTATTTTCGTATCCAGTCATTGAAGGACAGCCATCGGTGCAAACACACACGATTTTTTGTATATCAATTTTATTCTGCTCTAAAAAATTGCAAATAGTATCAAGGTAATCTGTGCCTCGGGTTTGACCTTTCATTGGAAGAAATTTCAAAAAACCTTCAAAGATTAAATTATGTTCTGTACAATATCTAACAAACACCGATCATTGCGATGTTGCTGAAACGTCGGTACTGGAATCGAAAGCCAAGCTAAAAAACTTGCAGTTTGTAAGGTTTTCTAATAAGTTATCGTAGATGAATTTTGAAATGTCTTCAATACGCCTTATACAGGTTGAATCGGAGAGCTGTAGTTTTTTTATATTAGACAATATTTGTATTTTGTTGCTGAATTTATCAAAAAGTGCATTGGCCCCACTAATAAAGCATTCTTTTACAATTTCTGCATCGGTGAATGGTTTCATATGCTTACCAAGAATGTAACAAATTTGATATGATGCCATGGTTACCGCGGAGTCTTGTGATAATGCCACGGACATAACATTTTGCTGTTGTTGCAATGACTTCTTAAAAAAACTCAATTTCTCACTTCTTAAAGACGATCCAGAAGGAAACGTTTCGTTGAACGATTTGTGTTTTGTGTTAAAATGACGATAAATATTGTATTTCTTTAACATAAAACTTTCTCGGCATATCACACAATTAGCTGCATTGTTTTTGTTAGGAACAACAAAATATTCCGTTTCCCACTCGTCTTGAAACAATCTGTTTTCATCACATATTTTTCTTTTATACTTAGAAGACACTCCTGACATTATTTTGATAGAAAAATAACTATTTTACACTTAACAAAACCAATTAACTGCAATTACCAGGCGAACTTTGATAATTTGTGTGTGTCATGTAAACAAATTTAAAACAAGTGACGACAAATAAGGCAAGACGTAGGTACAGAAGTGTGAAAGCAAAAGGGGAATTCCCGCCGCTGGCTGTCTCGCTCGCGCAACCCGCAACTCTGAGTTGTGCGAGATAATACGAGAGATTGCTATATCCCAACACTGCGCGCACCGCAGTAGGGATTTATGTACTTATAGCGCCCATAGTTTCTCTGATGAGCACACAATTTAAAATGCTTGGCAATTTGATAACTCCAGGTGGGCCAATCACAAAAGCTCGGCGGGCCGCAGGTTGAGTATAGCGGCCCTAACCCCTCAGCTAGCACCCTACTCTCCATCAGGCCATGCCTGCCCCCTACTGGCCACCCACTATCTGCCTATCTGGTCTATCATCCCCCTTATGCCTCACCATATGGCTGGGCGGGGCAAAGCTGCCAATCAGGGACTAGCTCAGGCTGGGGTCCTGAAGAGTAGTGGTTCAGGTGTCAACCAGGTATACACCTGGAAGGAGGAGGCTGCTTGCCAGAGAGGGTCTGCATCCAGCTCAATTTTTAACCTCATCTGGCACGTACCACGTGCAGTTTCTCCGCTGCCTCCAACGCCGCCGAAGAAGCCACATACCTTCGCTTGTTCCACTAACATCGCTAGAGTGGTCAGACCACCTAACATCACACCTACCTATACCTCTACCTGGGTATCCACTCGCCCATCGCTCGCAAGCGTGCCTCCTATGACACAACGCTCTATTATAGAAGTGGCCAAACCCAGCAACGTAGTCCTCAAGAAAAACCTAGTACGAGTGGCGACCACTGCTTCACCGTCATCCAAGGGGAAAGAGCGTTGGTGCCACACACTAGCTGCCATACCCACTAAGGGTGCGCTTCGAGTCAAAATAATTGATAAGTATTGCTCTTGTTAACATCGAAAGTTTTCTCATATAACAAAGTCATCTGAAAATGAAAGTCTCAATGGAAAAGATGTTTAACTTCCACTGTTTTTCAAACAAAGTTTGTATTTTTTGTCCCAAGCTCCACCTTGCTGAGACAACAATCTACCAGCTTGATATTGACGAGGGTGGTGTGTGTCAAGCCATTCCTCCTAACCCTTGTTCTGTAGATAAAAGACCCAGCAACCCATGTTCTGGAGATAAAAGACCCAGCAACCCATGTTCTGAGTGAGTCAGAGGGATGGTGGAAACAACTGCCTGTGCATCAGGCACATGATGTCACCTGCTGGCACACACACACACACACACGTGGAAAGGCCGTCTAAGAGAAGGGTGACTGACCATAAAATGACGCACACAATGTGAACTTTCTGTCTCGAAAAATTCTTGTTACTTTGCCTTTCTAATCTTAATATAGCTATTTTGTNACGCACACAATGTGAACTTTCTGTCTCGAAAAATTCTTGTTACTTTGCCTTTCTAATCTTAATATAGCTATTTTGTCTTCATGCTATTTTTTTCTGTTTCATTTTGCACCCACCCACACAGAAAGCCAGATGTTGAAATCTGGATGGAGATCAAGTCTGCATGCATTGCTATTCAACATGCATCAGTTTTTTTATTTTCGTCCTCTAAAAAACTGTTTATACAGGTTACAATGTATTTCAGTTTTGAGAGTTATATGTATTCAAATTTTTTTAATGTTTTTCAGTTACAAAATGCTTTCCCACAGTTCATTAAGATTGTAAAGTACTCTGCATATATAAATTTGGTGTATCAGTTTTGTATATTATTTCAAGTCACGTGTGCATGTGAAGTTTCCCCTACATAGTGAATATAGACAGTGTCCCGTTAATAAAAAAGGTTATATTATATTTACGAGTTCATTTGTAACATTATCGTGTTAAAATTAATTCTATGACATCTTCCTGAATCTTCCTGTTCACAAACGAATATTTTTATACCAACCCAAATCATCAATTAGTCTTACATATTTTGCAAGTAAAATTAATCTTGTTTATTGCAGAATCACTGCATATATAAAAACAATCCACCATTTTTGTTTCAAGTCTATCACTGGATATCAACAGAAACAAAACATGTAAACAACTTGACGCAGAGAGTTCACAATTACGTATTTATATAAATATAGACCAACATTTTTTTTTTATTTCTCTCTTTACTTGAACTTGCATTGTTTGTTGTATTACTCTATTTACTTTTTGGACACTGTGAACTGAAATAAGTTAAAAATTGCTTTTAATTGTGCTGCGTTTCACCAATACCATTGTTCGAGTATTAGAGTAACCTAAATTTAACTTAATATAAGCAAAAAAGNAATTGTGCTGCGTTTCACCAATACCATTGTTCGAGTATTAGAGTAACCTAAATTTAACTTAATATAAGCAAAAAAGCTTTTCTGTTCACCGGCAGCACATCAGTGAATTGGCATTACATAATCAGCACATCGGCATAATTTTGTGAATCGGCGCAGCTCTAAAAACAGTTATTGCCCTGCTTAAAGTCGTCCATGTACAAAAAAACTCTCTCATCATTCTAAAATACTATGTTTTCTATTGCAAAATGCAAGCCTTGATATATTTTTATTTATCGATTTGTCCATTTTACACTAGTCAAACTATAAATTTCAACTCTTAAAAAATCCACAGCTGGCCGATGTTTGTGTTCTTCGATGATCACTGCCATTTTCTACCTGTAATGTCTTTTATATAGTTTCTAATTGTGAAAATAAGTTAATTTTGGAGCAAATAAATGTAAAAATATACGTTTGCATTGCCAACATAAGAACATTGGCCAACACACGCCTCTATGACTGAAAGATTACCCTTGTCGTCGTCCTCCTCCTCCTCGTCATCGTCGTCGCCACCATCGCCATCGTCGTTGTTATTATCATTATTATAATTATATTAATTACAATAATAATCGAGGGAACTCATCTTCACCAAGCTGATCGTTGTTTAGAAAACCTTGCTTTTATAATTGTTCTCCTTTGTTTTCATTTAATGAAAACTGGAATACACAAATTTTGGGCTCGATTTCTAAGACATTTTACATTATGTATTTGTTGAAACTGATGTGCCTCATATTTTCAAACTATGGTGATAAAGTTTTTTTTGCGTGTTAACGGATTGTTGTACGAGAAAGTGTCGTCTTGTTTCTTTTGTTTTTATTGATTTAACATTGGTGTAACTAAACTAAGCGTGAACGTGTTCAAGTTTGGGTACACACACACACACAATAATGATTTTCCAAAACATACATAACTGCTTTCTATATCCATTTGTAGGTCACTGCTTTGTTATTATATCTGAAATTTTACATAAGAAAAAAATTGTACATAGTTGTGGCGATGAACTGAACAATGTTCCTAATTTTATAAGCAGGAAATTAAACTATTTATCTATGTGTAAATGGCAGAACTGTAGAATAATAGAATTATGCAGTATGCAGGAGTGTTATAATAGTNAATTGTGCTGCGTTTCACCAATACCATTGTTCGAGTATTAGAGTAACCTAAATTTAACTTAATATAAGCAAAAAAACTTTTCTGTTCACCGGCAGCACATCAGTGAATTGGCATTACATAATCAGCACATCTGCATAATTTTGTGAATCGGCGCAGCTCTAAAAACAGTTATTGCCCTGCTTAAAGACGTCCATGTACAAAAAAACTCTCTCATCATTCTAAAATACTATGTTTTCTATTGCAAAATGCAAGCCTTGATATATTTTTATTTATCGATTTGTCCATTTTACACTAGTCAAACTATAAATTTCAACTCTTAAAAAATCCACAGCTGGCCGATGTTTGTGTTCTTCGATGATCACTGCCATTTTCTACCTGTAATGTCTTTTATATAGTTTCTAATTGTGAAAATAAGTTAATTTTGGAGCAAATAAATGTAAAAATATACGTTTGCATGGCCAACATAAGAACATTGGCCAACACACGCCTCTATGACTGAAAGATTACCCTTGTCGTCCTCCTCCTCGTCATCGTCGTCGCCACCATCGCCATCGTCGTTGTTATTATCATTATTATAATTATATTAATTACAATAATAATCGAGGGAACTCATCTTCACCAAGCTGATCGTTGTTTAGAAAACTTTGCTTTTATAATTGTTCTCCTTTGTTTTCATTTAATGAAAACTGGAATACACAAATTTTGGGCTCGATTTCTAAGACATTTTACATTATGTATTTGTTGAAACTGATGTGCCTCATATTTTCAAACTATGGTGATAAAGTTTTTTTGTGTGTTAACGGATTGTTGTACGAGAAAGTGTCGTCTTGTTTCTTTTGTTTTTATTGATTTAACATTGGCGTAACTAAACTAAGCGTGAACTTGTTCAAGTTTGGGTACACACACACACAATAATGATTTTCCAAAACATACATAACTGCTTTCTATATCCATTTGTAGGTCACTGCTTTGTTATTATATCTGAAATTTTACATAAGAAAAAAATTGTACACAGTTGTGGCCATGAACTGAACAATGTTCCTAATTTTATAAGCAGGAAATGAAACTATTTATCTATGTGTAAATGGCAGAACTGTAGAATAATAGAATTATGCAGTATGCAGGAGTGTTATAATAGTNAAACTATTTATCTATGTGTAAATGGCAGAACTGTAGAATAATAGAATTATGCAGTATGCAGGAGTGTTATAATAGTGTTCTACTGTAACTACGGTGCACTACAAACATTCAGACAGGGTGTCCACTGAAATTCCATTTTGGAATTCCCTGACTTTTCACTGTTTTCCCCATGGGTGGACACCCTGATTCAGCTATAATGTGGTATAACAAAAATATGAATTGTTGCACTTGCTCTCAGTTATACAGAAGTATGGTACTTTTTCAGTATCCCTGCCAAGCCAACATTGCTCCTGTGTAAGAAACGGACGACTGTGTCACGTCTACTCACAGCTGATGATGTCGTTCTGTATTGGAACAGATTCCTTGAAGTTTTTGATCGTGAGCGTGAAGAACTTTGGGATGCACTTTACGTAGGATTACTTAAATACAGAGAATTGCTTGAAGGTAAGTTTTGTTTTTGTTTGCATTTGTGCAAGTTATCTTAATGAGATACTTAAGCTCAGATAGAAGAACCTTATATGTGAAACGTGAAGTTACCAGTATAACTAATTACCCTATTTTTTCTGTACATATGTATGAGAGTAAATTCGATGGAGTAGACCCTACTAAAATACTGAGGTAAAAGGGACATGTGTGTTAAAATAAAATATTTATATTGCCATTATTTTCAAAAGACCCACTTAAAATACATAACGTAGGAAAGTTGACACAGTATTTTAAAATGTAGATAGAAAAAAAGAAGATATCAGTGAGTTAACGAATATGAGAATTGCCAGTGCAAGTTAAAGGATGGACAGTGTCACTGAAGTTGTGGACAATGTCTGCGGAAGGATGGATAGTGTTGAGAATATTAGTGCAAAGAAGAAGGAATGGCAGGAATTTCTTCAACAGCGGAGTTTCACTATCACCAGTCGGCAACTCTGTGGCATTGGTTTCGCGCTGCCAGGATTGAGGAAGTGGGTCGCAATCAAGCCCGCCCCTTACGATGGTCAGACATTTTCGAGGGAGTACCTCACCAGTTCAAAATTGCAGCCACACTAAATGGCTGGTGAGGCAAACAACAGACTGACAACCTTGCTGCTGTACTGAGAAGACCTGCATTGAGCATACTGCAGTCTCAGCCAGAATGACAGCGACTGGAGTACCCCACACTGATTTTGGCCTTGGAGTTACGTTTCGGTGACCGATACCTGCAACATGCCCAACTGCGAAGCTGCACCCAGTAACCAAGAGAGCCATTGCAGGAGCTATGGCAAGACATTGTGCCACTGCCTCACCTATCGCTGGAAGGGTGCCCTGAGGCGACACACGCGACATCATCGCAGTCTGCTTCATCATCGCAGTCTGCTTCATCATTGATGCCATTGCCAACACAGAGATATGGCAAACGGTAGGTCTGGCTGCACCCCACACCATGCAGGATGCCCTGGCCTGAACACTGGAAGTGGGGTCTGCACCCAGACACCTGGTATGAGCAGTAACACTGAACGAAGATGACGGCGGCATCAAGAAGAAGGCAATTGATAGAGATGCAGACAACCATGAGGTACATCGCTTCCAGGTTGTGCTGTACAGAGTTTTTCAGTAGCACCTCCCCCTCTTCTTCCTCCTACTCATACTTTTGTAGTGTTGGTGATATGGACAGCTGGGGCACCTGAGAGCCTACTGCCCACAACAGCAGCAACAGAGCGAAAATAGCCAGCAAGAGGCAGGTGAGAGTACAACACATTCGGATAACTTGTAAACACTGGTGGGGGAGGGNTTACAGATATGTTCAGTGTAAAAGGATTTGGATTCAATACTGGTGAAGGGGAGCCTGAATGATATTCCTTGCCAGATGGTTGTTGATACTGGGGCAACCATAACAGTAGTAAGACCAGACATCCTCGGGCCTTCCCCCCAGTGATCACTTGACAACATCATGTAACAATGTTATTTTACTATTGTAACAGTTGAGACCACACCAGTTAAAGGTAAGAGAAAGGTAAACGTGAAGCTTGGTGACCTTAGCATAGAGCACCATATTTACATAGCAGAAATAGAGGATGAATGTCTTTTGGGGCTTGATGTACTACATAGGCTGGGGTGTCGTATCGATACTTGACTTGGTGTGCTACGGGTAGGCAGTACAGAGTTTGTGGTGTCAACACGGCATGATTTGTCCTCGCTAATGAGCTACCCAGTAGTCGTTTGTCAACCCTCTGTGCTACCTGCTTCTAGTGAAATTGTCATTACAGGCAAGCATACAGCTTGTATATCATATCTCGGAAAATGATGAATAGATACCCATAAAGTCAGCTAGATATGTAATACCATGCTAGGTCATATTAACATACCCTATTTAAATGGCACTACACTTATTTTCAACATGGCATCTATATAAATATGTAAGGTTAATTTTATATAAACCAAACAGTTTGACCAGTGTAGACCAATCTTGGTATGCTGAAAGTATCAACTATGTACAAGCAATAAGTATGCTAATACCTATCTTCTTTCTTCCACCATTTTGAAAGGTAGTGTGACATGAAAAAATATTGTTTTTGTATCATATTTCAGGAAGCACTGAGCCGATTCCTACCAAATTTGGCAAACAAGTATTTTATTACTATGGTAGGCCATGCAAACTGTTATTTTAAGTGGGTCAGACACTTTTTGAAAATGATGAAATATAAATACTGTATTGTATTTCAACATGTTCCTTTTATCCATGTCCTAGAGTAAGGCCTACTTCATCAAATTTATTCACATACGAAAGTAGAGGAAGCTAGGCTAATTAGTTATTGGCAACATCTTGTTGTATCTTGAGGTAAGGCGAGTCTTTGTACAAATTACTTACAGGTATACAAAATTCACGTGCCGAAACAAGTAAAATGTCTTTTTCACAGTCCTTGGTATTATACTTTCCTACATTTTTGGTTCTTTCTTTATTGCATTACTTTTTTTCTTTTTACACTTTCCTGCATTTTGCANTGGGTCAGACACTTTTTGAAAATGATGAAATATAAATACTGTATTGTATTTCAACATGTTCCTTTTAAAGTTTTCTCCTGGTCTCTTGTAAAGTGTAAAGAAGGAGTTTCACAGCACACCGTAAAAATGTTTCTCAAAAAAATAATTTTAATATTTTTTGTTAATATTTTGTAGAGTTGTGCGAGTGGGACCTATTGTTTAACAAAAGGAAAATTAAAAATATTTTACTAAGTTTTATAAACCCAAATATAAAGAAAAAAAATTTGTGCTATAGCTCAACCTAAATAAAAGTTAAATGAAATTTTTAATATTTAAAAAAGTGCTTCTTAAATGTATAACTAAACATATTTTGGCACATTATCAATTAAAACTCAATTTTAAATACAGAATCAAACTAGTGTGGTACCATCAGTTGTTGTTTAGAGAGTTCTGTATTTTAATTAATGATTTAAAGATGTTGGGGCAGCCATCGCAGCGGGTAATCATGAAGAAAATGGAATTTGAGCTCTCTTTATTATAGCAGCAATAATCTAAAATATTTATATTAAGCAGAAATCAAAAATAAGTTTAGTTAACGTAACAGTTCTGGGATTGTTTCAAGTTTAGCTTTGTGTGGTTATTTTTTAAATATTCTAATAAAAACTAACAAGGGGATGCCCAAAATATTTTCTTTCGTTATTCAACAAAACAAACATTTAATAAGTACTCAAATATTTGTTGAACTCAAATTTTTCATTTCTTAAGACTTTCAGCGACCAGATTTCTTACCAAAAGCGAATATGAAATTTCTATTTTTTCCTTATTGTTATAACATACCAAATATTCGCACGACCCTAATATTTTTGTTGACTTTTTTCAGACCGCCATACACTAAATGAAAAAACTAAACGCCTGAGGGTGCAGAATGCAGAACTTAAGCGACTGTTGCGTGCGCAAATGAAAGAGAAGGTAAGTAGTAATTTTGTTTAATATTTGCTCTAATAGTTATAGCTTACAGTTACATTTATTTCAATGTCCTTATTTCTGGTAATAAGAATATTCCATACTTACATCATCCAATGGTTCAGTCCATATATGTGCAAAATAAATAGAGGCAAGCAAATTCCATAAATGATGGTAATTTCTGTGAAATTTTGTGTGACAATTGTGAAAAAAAAACGAAATATATTGTAACGTTGGACACTACAGTTACACCGGCTATAAGTTGCCACTGCTAGCTCAGAGGTAGTACACGAGACTCAGTAAAATGGACGCCAATTACATATGAAATAAAGTAAAGTTCTGGTGTATTTTGTTCCATACTTTTATTTACTATTTACGTGACACAGTTCACATACGAAGTTCAGATATGCAGAGTACAAAACGTTCACAGATAAATAGACACGTGCAGAATAGAGCCACAGTCGTTTACTAATTATTATGTTTCTTACAAACTGGCCCGAAGAAATCAGAAATGCAGCGACCTCCCACACCGGCGGAGGAATATTATAGCAAGTTCAAGTTTGCCCGATGTGGGGGTTAGCGTTATGCCCGACGCGGCCTAGGCGAGCATTCTACCACTGAACTGAATGGCGACTGACTTCCAACTGACTTCGCCGCTGACTGACTTCCAACTGAACTCCAACTGCCCAGAAGGGCGACTGCCTTCCAACTGCCCTTTGCCGCCAACTGACTTGAAGGGCGACAGGCACACGTGTCTTTGTGCTGCCTATCACCCCCCTCTCCACAGATAAGGGCCTGGCCACGCACGCTCTCGCTCTCCACACGTTATCGAAACTGCATCGTACAAAACTAAAACTGTTGACGCAGTCTGAAAAAAGCTAATAATGCTGACGCTACTGAAAACTACAACATTCAAAACAAAACTGCAAACGTATAACCGATAAACGTACTATCACGGTAAAACGAACCACCGCGTCTTTAATTTCAAATCCCGATAAAAAATATTACGAAACTTACCAAAGCGAAAGAAAATGAAACACGTGTTCCGAAAATTAAGAATACTGCATCATTACAATATGTTTTTAACACAAATGAATGTGTAATTTATTAGATGGCAACTCGCCATTTTTGCCATGTTCGTAAGTTTTTTAATATTGTGGCATACCAGTTATGGACAGTGACATTACTGCACCTGTATTTTACCACTAGTCAACATATTTAATTGATTTTGATGGTAACCTTGACAAAGGAGGTGAATAAAGTCAGGTGCGTGCTTTGCTGGTGGTTAATATATTTAGATTAGACCCATTTGTAAGTAGTACAGAGCTTGCCAAGTGAACCGCTATGCAGTACAACCAAAATAAATACAAAAAATTTTTTTACTGCCTATCTCTTTCAAACTTGCAACAACCTTTTTAAAAAAAGTTTTTTATGGGTTTTCAAAAAAGGGTTTTTACTTTGAAAGGTTGTTATTACTACGATATTAGAATTGAGAATTAACTGCGCATAGATTTTAATTATAGTGAAACCCCTTATTTATACATTTCAAGGGGACAAAGAAAAAAAGTGTAAATTGTGGAAAAGTTCTAAAATTTTGTGTAGTACATACCTCATTTCCTGTATCTCTCATTTCTTCTGCAGTAAACACTTTCCAGTTATGAAAAATTTTAAATACAATTACAAATATTGAATAACATCATTCTTCACCCCACACACAAAACTAATTATGCCAGATTTTTATCTAAATTAAATAAAGCTTTATCCACCAACATTGCCAATGTAAATTAAATAAAAAAAGGTCAGTCTTCAACTCGTACATAAAAATTACGTCAGATTTTGTCAAAATAAATAAAGCATAATCCACTACTAATATAAGCAAAATAAAAAAAAATCACTCATGAAGATTTTCTATTTATTCGCACTTTGAATCCTTCCCATATTTAAGTTTTGTCTCATTTGGCCCACAATGTGCAGCATTTTCTGTGATGGTTTCACGGTTATTGATAATCGCATTAAGCGTGCTAACTGGAATGCACAGTTCTTTTGCAAGATAAACGCTTGTATTCACACGCTTGTTGAATTTCGATATTATTTTTAGTTTATCTGCAACCAAAATTGTTGTACGTGCTTTTACATTCTTCATTACTTTCCACAAATTAGTAGTTCAAAAATAAAAAAAGAGTAGGTCTGACGTTAGGTTTGTTTGGGTGGCGTTGCTCTCTGCTCTGGAGAGCAATTCGAGATCCTGCTAGGTGCAAGAAAGGAGCATAAAGAGCAGTTGCTCTCAATAATGGCGACCAGAACAACACAGAGCAAAAATTTTGTGAGTTGTTTTTAAAATAGCACGTAGATGAGAGCTTGGGAATATGTTAGAAGCAGTTATCGCTCAAAATTATTTGTCCGGTGAAGAAGATAATGAAGTAGATGTTCAACATGCCTACTTAGCATTAATTAATTATGACGGACAATAAACAGGTTTGTAAAAGATTCCGCCATATAATTGGTGTTTGGCCTAAACTTGAGCTATCCTAAACCAACTCACCGTTTTGAAAGTACAGAGGGTCAAAAGAGATACAAATATAATGGCTTACTTTCCATGATAAACTTGATTTCATTGTTTTCATTAGTAATAATGTATCCTTCAGCACTTCTTAGAGGATGTGCAAACATCTTCACACCACGATTCTTTACCAGAATCAATTTTTATTTACAAACCTGGGAGTGGGTTTGTAAATAAAAATTTAACTTCCTCAACGCCAAGCAGACCGTCCACATCAACGAGCAGGTAAAGATAAACATGTTTTATATTTTGAACCTTTGGCGGCAACGTCTTTGCTCTCACCCTGCGCCTTCTGCTTTACCTCGGTGAGCAAGAGCAGAAGGTGCTGCTCTTTGAGAGCAGAAAGTGCAATGCTCCTGCCACCAAAACACCAAACCAAAAATGTTTCCGGTTTCACGAGCGCTAGAGAGCATGAAAAGAGCAGAAGTAGCAGAAAGATCATACCACACGAACACACTTGTCATGTTTAAATTAAAACAACATACTGCAGACATATTTATTTACCAGACACCAGCTAGATACACATTAACCTTTATCATATAGAACAAAACACACAGATTTAATGTGAATTCAGCAGTCACAGTGTTACCACTTGCGCTTTTGGAAGGAAAAATATTCACAGGCAGCCATCTTGCTTTGAGGTGCATTTCAGGCACACAATCTAAAATACAGTGTTCACACGTACACTAAGTTACCAGATGTTACCCCATTGAACATCTCGTACGCAATTAAAAAATTAATTTCAGCACAGGTTTACGAACTAGTGGTTATATGTGACAGAGAAACAAAGATGTAAATATACCATTTGTAAGTGTTTTGCAAAGCGTTAATAGTGAGAATTTAACAAATTTTGTGATGCAGTTTGAGGAAAAGTGTTGCATTACTTCTTATGGCACATAAACGGGACATGAAGATAATGGTACACAACCATGGGAAAACCTAAATACCAACAACGTAAATAAGAGGTCTCGCTGTACTTCAACATTAATCTTCTTTGTAGTTGTATTCTATAATGTGTTTTCAGAATAATTCTTGCAATATAGATATAAGCACNATGCAGTTTGAGGAAAAGTGTTGCATTACTTCTTATGGCACATAAACGGGACATGAAGATAATGGTACACAACCACGGGAAAACCTAAATACCAACAACGTAAATAAGAGTTCAACATTAATCTTCTTTGTAGTTGTATTCTATAATGTGTTTTCAGAATAATTCTTGCAATATAGATATAAGCACGGCCATAGACAATCACGTATCTAACAGTGTTAGCAAGTTGATGCCCCTAGTGATGCATTTAGTTCTTGAAGTGGCTACAAAAGCACTGTACCAAACTAGTATTGCTGGTATAAGGATAACGCCATAGAGATATTAACGCTATTTTAGTGCTTTCCCATTTTTAGAAAAAAATTGTGATTCTCCTCTCTATGCTTGCTGTGTAAAACAGCACTACTTTTGTTGCAGTGCTCTGTGGTTGGGTTCATGAACTAAATGGGTCAACAAGGGCGTCAAATTTTCAAGCTAGTGTCCAAACCTGTCTTCTATGGACATGGATATAAGTACATTATTGAATGTATTATTATTGGGGTTATGGACATACAGCATTGCAGAGCTTTGTTGTAAATATAATATAAAACACATACAACAAAAATGTAACGTTTTAATTAAATTGAGCTGATATTTAAACAAATAAAGAATTCTGTACAAGGAAATCAATGAGTATCTACAAAAAAAATTAAAGACAAGAAAAAGTAATTAAATTAATAAGAATATTGCACATGCATATACAATGAAGACAACACAGACAAACAGGATTGTCAAACAGATGCAACATTTTGAGAATTGAAATTTGTTTGCATCTTCAAGAATATATATATATAGTGTTCTGTGTCATTTTTTTTTTAGTTTTATACAGCTTACAATAAAGCTTGATTGGTAATTCATAGGTCCGAAATAAGTGTTCATTCATTGTACAATGTGTGGCACCAGTGTCCAGTATATAACATTTTAAATTCAAAGATGAATTTATCATCTAACTAGTAATTCTTCTGAATAAGTGTTGCATTTTTTTTAGAATAAAGTTTGTTAAGTAACTGTTATAGTGCCATAACTTTACACAAAACTGTTGTGATGTTTTTAGAATGAAGATAAATCTGTCAAACCACCAGCAGAATTTATTCCACCACATGATGAAGTTAGAATGACAACAAAAACAGTAAATCTACAGAAAAGATCAAAAAAATTTACATTTTAAATTTGGAAATTTTTACGTAAGCTTATTGTGCTGTTTGCTAGAACTTATATAACAAATTTTTCTATGCAAATGTATTGCTACTTGCTGTAAAGTGATAATTAAGGCAGACTTATCTATGTAGTTTTATGAAATGAACATGATGCATTATTTATACCAAATGTGTACAACAGATTGATTTTTGGGCAGTTTGTAAATTATGGGACAGTTAATTCAGTGATAAAAGGTAAGATTTTATTCCTTTTGTTTTTGTAGGTTGGATGTGCAGATTCAGAGATTTAATTGTTCCAATTCAATTTTATTCTGATTCTGATTTTTTTTCTATGGTGTAAAATCAGCATGATTTTTAAATGAAAAATAATTTTATTCAGTATTCTAAATAAAATTATACCCTACAAGTGTATACTCTATCTTCCTTGTCGCCAAAAATATTTGAATAAACAGTGGTGTGCAAGTTTTACCATGGACAGAGTCCATTTTCAGTGGTTTTTAGGAAAATCACAGAATTTGTTACTAAAATATTAATTTACCTCAGGAGATGCAAATTGTTTGAATAAAAAATATATCTGGGGACCTGATTCCGGACAAACTTTGTCGACAAACTATTTAGCGTTACATCACCACATGTGAATCTCATCTAACTTAATGATGTCATGCTTCCTTTGTCTGAATTTCTCCTATATTCACAACATAAAGAGTCAAGATGGTAGATACGTAAGTAAAATACTCCAAAAACTATTTATATTCGTTTAACTGAAAATGTTGGGACCTGTAAAATGTATTTCTAAGCTACATGACATTTAATGCTAGTATGACTAAATTAATAATATTCTTATAGCATAAAATACATTAGAAGCCTGGAATACCACAGCTCGTTATACCGTAGATTTGGTTATACCACGGGTCACTTTATTTCCCCCTGCCTGAATAAATAGGTGAGATGAAATAGCTGAAGAAGGTTGGAGAACGGGATGCATCTCAGGACAAGCTCTATACGCCTTAGGTCACGTTTATTATGTTTAAAAGGGACGCATGCATCGCGGCTATAACATGGTTGTCTGGTGCCATGGCCACAATTGTAGCNTGGTTGTCTGGTGCCATGGCCACAATTGTAGCCATGGGGACACCTCGTAGGAAGAAGGGTCTAGATGGAAGGGCACAGCAAACCAGGCAAAGTGGAGAGGGCCTGGGAAAATCTGTGCTACAGTCGCAGAGGATAAATGTAATTTCCTTTGACTGGATTAGGGCTGGAGAAAGTAGGGTAAGTTGTTAGTTAGCAATGATAGACTTTTGTGGGTTCAGTGCAGGGTGATATGAAATGAGTGCACTGCTCGGATGTAACCAGGGTCGCACTATGTGGCCCTGGTGTTGAACCTTGTCTGAAGGGTGTGCATAAGAATAAATACCCGCGAGAGACGTGACGAGCGAGGAGTGGCTGGAGCTGGCCGCATGGAGGTGGAAGCCTCCCCTGATGCGCCGCGAGTGTGCGCGTACAGTGCCTGCCAGCAAGGGAGGAAAGGATTTGACTCACTTGTGAATAGGAACGGTACAGAGGCGGAAAGAGCGGCATCAGTCGACGCTACGGTACACCAGAGGCTGAGACTTATATATGTATGCAACAGCGCTCGTGGCAAATCAGGTTAATAAAGGTTTACAGCTCGGTAAGTGAACACTAAAGGTTGAACACATACACATTTGAAAAGTGAACAATGTACNAGAGGTGGAAAGAGCGGCATCAGTCGACGCTACGGTACACCAGAGGCTGAGGCTTATATATGTATGCAACAGCGCTCGTGGCGAATCCGGTTAATAAAGGTTTACAGCTCGGTAAGTGAACACTAAAGGTTGAACACATACACATTTGAAAAGTGAACAATGTACATGTGAGGCAACTAGACAAGGTTTAACAAAATCACATACACAAGGTGGGTTATGATTAAAGTTTTACATGTGGTATTATGAACAATTAATAGTGTGTTTTAGCAAGAAGCTTGGTACAGTTGTGTTTTAAGACAAGTGAGTACATTGGAATGAGTTTAGTTTACATGGAAATAAACTCTTTGAGAAAAGGTACAGCGTACAAGTTTTTGAATGGGTTGATCCATTCTAGCGAGAGGTGCATTACTAAAGGCTGTTTACAATAAACTAAGCACTTTTGAAAGCCCTGATAAAAATCTATCTTCATGCATATACTTAGTGTATTCTTCTACCAAATGTAAAATTAACATTGCTCTAGGGTTGTGAGAGAGTTTATTGGTTTGGGGCTTTTAACAACGTGGTCTTGAGAGCCCTTGAGGGTGAAATGAGGTGACAATAGAGCAGCACCAGAATGCAAGGGCAGGGGAAATGAGATAACCCTGAGTATTGCTCTAGGCCTGATCACTTGATTCACGCATTGGCTAAGTGAAAGTGTAAAATAATTAGAGAAGAAAATAATTTACAAATTTGCCTATTCTTGCACTTATACGTATTAAAAAAAAGCAAAGCAGAAGAAATATTTTAGAGTTCATAAATGTTTACCTAACACAAGGAATTCAACGTTTAAAACATGGAACTACTTTCCATCTATCATGACCAACTGTACAGGGTGCATGCCCTTCAAAATATAGGCAGTTAATGGCAGGGACATTTTCCAATCTGTATGCTTGCAGTAATTTTTCCCAAATTCTTTAACTTGTGGCTTTTGNGTAGTGTATTCTTCTACCAAATGTAAAATTAACATTACTCTAGGGTTGTGAGAGAGTTTATTGGTTTGGGGCTTTTAACAACGTGGTCTTGAGAGCCCTTGAGGGTGAAATGAGGTGACAATAAAGCAGCACCAGAATGCAAGGGCAGGGGAAATTAGATAACCCTGAGTATTGCTCTAGGCCTGATCACTTTATTCACGCATTGGCTAAGTGAAAGTGTAAAATAATTAGAGAAGAAAATAATTTACAAATTTGCCTGTTCTTGCACTTATACGTATTAAAAAAAAGCAAAGCAGAAGAAATATTTTAAGAGTTCATAAATGTTTATCTAACACTAGGAATTCAACGTTTAAAACATGGAACTACTTTCCCTCCATTATGACCAACTGTACAGGGTGCATGCCCTTCAAAATATATGCAGTTAATGGCAGGGACATTTTCCAATCTGTATGCTTGCAGTAATTTTTCCCAAATTCTTTAACTTGTGGCTTTTGAAAGACCAGATGCACCAAATTTTTGCACTCTGAGACACTGTAAAGCTAAGTCTCTAATAACTTGTTGCCAAATAAATAATACTGGAGTGCCAGTGTCTATTAATAACTTGAGTGGTCTACTTCTGTAAGTTACATCTACTGTCTAATCTGTGTCATTGTCAGACATTGTTGCAAGTATGTACTTTACTACGGACTGTAACTTGTAGCTAGTCCAGTCCCAGGCAGTGATGGTAAGTCGAGGGAAAGGAAAAACTTGGGATACTTATAAAGGAAAAGGGTAAACGGGAATTTTTTACAATATCAAGTAGGGATTCAAGGAAATTTCAACCATATAGTGAGATCATATTAAGTGGTTACAGGAATTGCCATTCATCTTATTAGAGCTGCAATAGTTGGTTATAGGCAGTTATGCTTTATTGATGTGGAAATTGATAACTAATTGAAATGTGGAATAAAATAGGCTCCAGAAACATTTTACTGAAAAGCTTTCAACAGAGGAAGAATTTAGACTTCAAGACAAGAGAGAAGGAGACAACAGCACTAATGTTGAAAATTAAGTTTTTTGACTTTTTTTTTGTAAAGTGTCAATTCATTTTTTAGTTTTGAAAAAACATCAATTGTTTATAGTTGTACTTTGTAGGCTTATGCTTTCAATACATTCCAGTGTTTTTTTTTTTTTTCCGCTGAAATGTAACTTGTGGAAAATTTTCTTTAAAAAAAGGAAATGTTGATAATCAGAATGGAAAATTAGTTTTTGTCCTGTTAGCATTACTGGTCCTAGGGCTGTTTAACTTGCCATCCTCGTCTATAGTGTCATGTGATGTCTTATTTTGTTTGCTCTTATTTGGACCCTCTCGTACTACATGTCCTGACTACCCACAACCGAAACATTGCTTCTGCCCTCTTATGGCAATCCTTTATCGTGTTACCTACCTTGTGGCAGAAGAAGTATTTGTCTCTTGTCACTTTGAGCTGCGAACACCGACTTCCTGCTCGTGGAGCCCCTGTGCTTACTCATGTGTTTGTATACTTATGAAATTAAATTTGAATTAAATAAAAATATGGAATAAGTTTTTATGATATTAAAATTATAATTAATATTAAGAGTTTTGAAAGGAAGAAATAAATAACCAGGTGTTGAGGTACCACCACCGTACTCGTGTACCCCACGGCAGCTGGAAACCCTGAGCGAACAGCAGAATCGGCCATAAAGAAAGGGAGGAGAGGGGAACTTATACAATCTGGCTTATTTTTCCTGAAGGCAGCATCCATCAGCGAGGAAGCTGCTCCAGTAAGATCTGATATCTTTTAATGTAACAGTTTCCCTGTGGTTTGTGAGGGAAATGAAAACAGTTTTGTTAAAATCCATCCCGTACCAATCAGAGAATTTTGTCTGCTCAGGTAGGGTTAGTAGGCAGGGCTATTGCAAGTGATTTCTGTAATTACGAAAACTATTTTTAGGTGTGGGATGAAATAACTTCTAAACTGCTTAACCAACTTTATAGTATAGAAGTCTGCCAACTCGCTGGATGACTGTGGACTAAGCAGCAGTAGTTCCTNATTTTTAGGTGTGGGATGAAATAACTTCTAAACTGCTTAACCAACTTTATAGTATAGAAGTCTGCCAACTCGCTGGATGACTGTGGACTAAGCAGCAGTAGTTCCTCGGCCGGTGTGGGCACCATGTTTGGGCTGGCGGTGCTGTCTGTCATCGTAGCTGGTGTGTCTGTGAACTGAGGGGACAGTGCAGCACCTGGGACGTCCTCATTGGCAGTGGTAGCTGTTCTTCTNTAGCTGGTGTGTCTGTGAACTGAGGGGACAGTGCAGCACCTGGGACGTCCTCATTGGCAGTGGTAGCTGTTCTTCTCCCGATACGTTTGCGGATGCTTGAAGCTAGCTGTTAACACAGACGGACGGCATCAGTTTATACAGAGAACCACCATCTGTTGTATGAACACGGACACACAAAATATTCACGAGTATAACTCGCATCTTTTGCAGTCCCGACACATGAACACACACAGTACACGCAAGTCCCACGTCAGAGTCATTCTACACCAGGGACATTGGTGCGACATACCGGCCTTCAGACAGCAGATTTCGTCCATCGTGGTAGATTCCAGCATGAAGTGCACACGCAATATCTTACAGAAATTTCCAGTGATCGTTTAGGCAACATCCCACTTGCAAGGATTTTTCGTATAGTTCGGAATTATCACCACATACGCAGAGGAACGAGGTGCAGCCACCTAGTGATCATCACAGTCCTGTTGGCCACACGGACTCGGGAAACGAATGAATGGTACAGTAACAACTCATGTTCTATTGACATGCCTCGTAAGTTTTATTAGCCTCACTACGAGGACACATGATACGAGCGTCTATGTGTCGCTGGGCACTAGGTAGCACCAGTGCATCGAACCTCGTTTCTCACGCCAGCAGGCTAGCACCGTCGTAACACACTCGACTGGACTGTCTTACTTCAACTCAACAACACAGTGTTGCCAGTTCAACCACCCAAAAATCCACAGTTGCCACAACTCTGTTCCACACAATTCCACTCACAATTTCAGAATGCAACCTTGCACATAATCGCATGCAATTAGGGCTATATATTATAACATTTTTACTACAGAAAATTACATAATTTTCTGATAATTTAATTTTATTCCTTTCAGAATATAATTTTAACTTGGGGTCAACGTTGTATGATTTATGAACGACAACTTTCTAGAATAAAACACTCTAGGAATGCTAGTATATAGAGATTGGTCAATCCAGTTCATATTAGAAAGTACCGTAAGTATATATAGTGAGAAATGGAGCATTTTGTAAGATTTCAATCGGAGGTGGATATTCCAACTAATTCCACACAGTCATTGATTCCACAGAAAAATATACGTACCAACAGGAATTCCACGTGGTTTGGCAAGACTGCAACTGACTGCCTCGCGGCTCGGCGACTTGGCATGTCCTCCGCTGCTATGCGAAGAACGCTGACACGTCACGTTACAGCACTTCCTTGAGTCGTGCACTCTATATTCGGTGCCTCATAAAATGAATATACTCAGTGCAGTGTACATTACCATACACACCAAAACTATTTCTTACTACGAAATATTATAATTTATCGATAAAATACAAGTTCAAGTTCAATTTAAATTGAAATAAGATACTTTTATAGCAACCGCTTATAATAAGTTACTTACTTAGGAAACAACCAAACACTTCATATATGGGGTTGTGACTGTCTCACACCCACATATATCAAATTTTTCGTCACCCATGACTTGTGGGCACCCTCGCCTGCCTGCTGTCAACAAAGAACGAGGCCGTCATAAGCTTACCTGTGTTTTGGTCTGCTTCTGTGGACAACTGACATCAAACTATGTGCGCGGGACCGGCGGCTACCTCCCTTTCCCCTCTACACCACTTACTCGCCTGCCGGCGATGTGGGACTTGCAGGGAATGACATATTTTATTTCTCCACCAATCAACTTCCCCAACGTTCATAGAAGAAATTAGAAGGTTTAGTGTTTCGAAAGAGTGGAAGACCAGCATGATTTTTGTATGTAAGACTGTCTTCCTGATTTCCTCAATCGGAGAGTCAGAAGNGGGGGGGGTCCTTGTAAAAACTATGGTGAACCATAAATGCTTAAAGTTATGTAAAAACTTTTATAACATTTCTTTTTTTAAATTTAAAATCTAAATGTTGTTTTTAATAGTCATTTATTGGGCTTTTTAGCATGAAATTGTACTTACACATCATTTTTGTATAGTTGCTAAAAAAAAAATATGGGGTAAAATCTGTCACACGCTGCATTTTTTTTCAGTAGTAACTGCTATTTTTCTCACGTTCTTTTTTTGAAAGTTTTTGCAAAACGTGCGACAAGATTTGAAAGACGTGACTGTTACATGTGGTTGATAGAAGTCCGTTGCAGGGTGATTTTGCAAAATTTTGAATAAAAAAGTGTAAATATAACGCAAATGAATATATCATGGCCACTCTTATAGAAACAGATATGTAAACATACATAAGAAGCTGCTAATAATAATAAGATGAAACACACTGTAGTCTTTTAAAAAGTTTCAGCGATATGGTACTCAAACATCCACCCCAGCATTCATACATGCTTCAATTCTAGGTCACGTTGCTTTTTAGCAGCCCTCCACAATAGCGCTCTCTCTCTCTCTCTCTCTTTCTCTCTTTCTCTCTTTCTCTCTCTCTCTCTCTCTCTTTTCTCCCCCTCTCCATCCCCTCTATCATCACCCTATCTCTCTCCTCTATACCTGATGCACAAGATATGACAAATGCGTTCCTAAATAAATCAAATGGCTTTAAGTGAAGAGAGCATACTGGACATCCAACTTTATTTTACAATAAAAACAAAACTGAGATTAAGAAACCGTACCCTAGCACTGAAATGAGAAGAATCTAACTCATGCATTAAGAACATCCGTTGTCTTGTGATTTGTAAACTTTTTTTTTTTCTTTTTTTCTTTTTTTCTAGTTTTTTTTTCTTTCTTTCTTTCAGAACAGGAGTTTTCCTTAAGTATTTCCTGTAAACCTTGGTGAAGGTATATGATCTCCCACTTAAATCTCACTAATAATTCAGGCCAGGAAAATTGATTGAAAACATTTGCCAATAGTGTAAATTCTCTATATTACTTCTCGTTACCATATGCAAATCTTTTAACAGTACGGACTACAGCCAGAGTTCAATTTTGTTGTAGGAATGACTGACAGAATAAAAGTCGTACTAGACAACCTGTTGGTGCGATGGTCTGCCATGTATGAACACGGAAGGAACAGAGCATTCCTGGCCTACATCCTCCAAATCATTGGTCTTCATTATTTCTTAAAGCATTTTCCTTTGTGCTTATAATGACATTATTTTTGACCTGTGTCCACCACGCCAACGAGACCCAGCTGACCAGACCTCAACCTACCGCTTTATTAACACCACTTACAAATTACGTTATTGCTTCCCC
>NQII01000514.1:385238-399176 GCA_002778355.1 Clitarchus hookeri
TCACCCCTAATCCTTTAGAGGTAGAGATCATCGCTAGCTTACCTCTGCATTTTCCCCCACGTGTCCCTTTTCTCACGCATCTTACTCGAGGAGGGGGGGTGCGGCAATTCCGCCCGTCACCGTCAGTCTTTCCTCACGTATCTCAATTATAGGCGCCTCTGTGACGCTTCCAGACGACGCCCGCCTTCCCACGTATCTCATTCAGGGTGCGTCTGCGATATTCTAGCCACCGCCCACCTTCCCACGTGTCTCGACTGTCTGTCCATTTCCGGGCCGGTTGGCCTCGCTGTAAACGCCTATCACCCAACTAAATTGGGGAAAACTAGCTTAAGATGGCGGGGGTATGAAAGCGGCGCTTCTGAATAATAGCAAAATGTGGCATGCGTAAACGACATTCATTACTTTATCTCGCCCAGTTAAATCACTGGCCGTCATGGCTTTTCCATAAATGACTTTTCCATAAATGAAATCAGAATTTGCCAACTATTCTGCAGTCACGCCTGTACGAAAACACGCATCACTGGAATGTGTGTCCCATCGCAGACTATTCAATGTACCTTTGATTGAGACACTACAACAGATTATATTAAACTTACTGTATAAATGTATATAAAGTAGCAGCTGGAGATTCTCTTAGTTTGCATTATGGCAGTACATCGTAGGCCGTAATGTTCTAAACTGTGCTACTTCCTCCACCGAGAACTCGTATTGTAACATTGTGATGGGGCAAAAACATAAATAGCACTCCCAATCATTTAATAAGCTCCAATGAATACAATGAAAACTGATTACAATACAGAAAGCATTATTGAACAAATTATAAAATTCCATTTAAAATCATTTTATAATCTAACATCTTCATGACAAAATGTGGCCACCTAATTAACATCTCTCAAATTACTGGCCGTAAGATTTAACAATAAATATAATTTAAAAAAGCTTCACCAACGTTATGGGGGCACTCGGAAGGAGCCAAACAAAGCCCCGCTGCATAAAATACAAACACATTAAAATAGATTATCATTAAAAAAGAAATGCTGAATACAAAATACAAAGGCACTGATGCCAATTAAGGCCCTAATTTCACTGGCTGGTGGATCACCAAACTCGTTAACTAAGCTGACGCAAGTAAAGCGGTACCATTTTACCCACGATAACTGGATCACACCGCAACTATGCAAGTTAATCCAAATAAAATTGTGAATGGTCTCCTAAAACTAAATTTTGCATACATAACCACAGCGCAACCTCAACTATCATGCACTAGCCCAACCTATACGCATAATCTAAAAACTAAATTGGCATTATTAAATCACTACGACGACCCATCTGCTACCTTGCCCCAACGGCCGTAGAACTCGTACAAAATTAAAGTGAGAAGTCCGTAAGTTGTTAGTGGCAGCGACTATCGGGCTAAGTCATTCTAGCAGGAACAGACGAAAGCTGCATCAGCAGACAAGCAGAATGGACGAGAAAAGTGGCCAGTACAGCTGCGCAGCGTCTTAAATAAAGTTGTCTGATGTCGCAGACTGCCAAACGCGCATACGCGGAAGTGGGGAAAAACTAGAACAGGTACCACAGAGAAGGAAAGGGAAGGGAAACCGAGTCACGAACGCAAGCGGAGTGACGACCACGCACGGAAAGCGTTCCAAATCGAAGAGCACGCACAGGGAACCTCGCAAAACAAGTCTAGTGCCATATAAGAAATGTCTCCAAACAGTTGAGAAAACACAGTACAGTACAGTACAGATTACAATTCACTCGAAGATACAGAAGATCAAAGTCAACCAAAAACATATAAGTTCTTGAGTAAATTACAAATAAAGAAATATAAGGAACATCATGAACCAACATCAATGTTGTTGTTGTTCCGCAGAATTCATATTCAGAAATGGATCCACCCGGGTGGAAGTCCAAAACACGAGACGAGAGAGGGCCGACTTCTTTACGGCGTGCCACAGCGCCTGGGAGTCTGGCAACTAGTCAGGTAGCTGCGGCGGGAGAGAGGTCTGAGCAATGGCGGTTACGCATGTTCAATCGCGATATCCCTCATCCAGCAGCACAAAGAAGGTCGTACTTAATGCCCGCGAACAGGAACTCAGCCAGAAACAAACAAAAACAACATTGTGTTGGGAATAGGGATAAAATAAAAGGGATGGGAAACCTACGCGCTGACAGTGACAAAAACCAAAACACCAGAACTAAGTTACAAAAAACTTTTACAAAATCATTAAATCATAAGTAGTTCTTGGGTTTCTTATTGCGGTACAATTAGTTAACGTGACAGCCAAGGAACCATGTTGATGGAAATGGAAATGTAAAACTGTAAAACAGATAAAAAAAAAAAAAAAACACATGATTTCACAAATTAATCCGATTAATTTTAAGTGTCCCACTGCTGTGACATGGTGATGTAGAGCATGTGACCACCCGGTAACGGGAAGAAGCCAGAGCGCCGAAGAGGAAGGGAGGGATCAGGACACCAGCGCTGCCAATAACGCACGGGCAGACCTTGAGGCCGCCACACGATGCAGACTTCCTGTGGACAGCAACGTCTGATGCCGGCCCTAAGGTGCTGGACACCAGGGAACATTCTCGTTTTACACCATGTTAAGGCAGTTCAAGTGCCCAGAAATGTTTCCATGTATTTTACGGTTTTGTGCAATAATATCAATAAGAAACTAATAAAAAAAGTAAAATAATTTAGAAAAATTACTTTTACCTACTTTTTAACAAAGAATTGTAAGCCTTTTACCCTTAAATTTTGTACAAAACAAATTTTAAAAAAGTTGTACGAGAACAATGTAACTTTCATCATATTACTATCCGATGTAATATCTCAGAACCATAAAATACTCTGAAGATTTAGAAAGTCATTCTTGGCACTTGAACGCCCATAGGCGACCCTGATACGTGCCCAGGCTGACGTGATGAAAGCAATGTAACTGTGTTACAAAGTCTTCCTAGAAAGGCAGAGGCTGTGATAGTGGCAAATGGCGCACCTACGTCATATTGACATCATAACAGCTCCAGTTACGCTCGAGTGTCCGGTCATTAATGGCAATATAGGATTTACCATGTGTACTTACCACAAAAACAAAATCTGTAAAAATTCTTCCAGGTGAACTGCATTATTCCAAGTACTGTCTCAGTGTGCCGTTATTATGTAATAAATTTATATTAAATGAACTTTAATGTTTTTTATATGAATGCAGACATCTTCATAGAGTCCAACCGAACTTCTTAGACACATTAGCAGATGTAGTAATTATCATCGAGTTTGACATTTCTGCTCACCCCGCCCACCAACTGTAAATGAGTGTAAAAGGCGAGTGTAGTAATGAGACGACATAATTTGTTCTTCATGAAAAAGTATTAAATTGTATGCACTGTGGTGTAGATGAGATGAAGTAGGATAAAGATGTCCATTATGACGCAGTCTGGGTTCTAAGGTTTTTATCAGGATTGTTCCGCTATCAGACAGATCTCTAAAGCCGTACTTGACCCGAGTTGAGTTGAGAGAATTGGGTGGCTCTTAACCATGCTGATGAGGGTGAAATTAGGTGAGTAAGGAGCAGCGCCAGAATAAAAGGACGAGGAAAATGGGAGATCCCCAAGAAAACCCGCCGACCAGCGGCATTATCCAGTACGATTCCCACTTGTGAAAATCCGGGAGTAGCCCAGCCAGGCATCGAGCGTGGTTCGCCTTGGTGGGAGGCGAGCAGTGTAACAGCTCAGCCATCGAAGCCCCTAAACCCGCACTTTTCTGTAGCACAACTACTGGTGTGTGAGACGCACAACAGGATAAATTTTCTCGGTCAGATATAAAAAATCATTAAAAATATTTCTTAACTTTGTTCAGTATTGAGAAGGAAGACAACTTTGTCTCTGAGAAAGGTTATGGTTCATTCTCTTTTATCTTTATATAAGCATTTGAAAAAATGTTTACAATAGACATACATACAAGGGTTTTTGAAAACTTGCAAGACATTTTCGTACATGATTCATTCTGAAAATGAGGTGCAATACGNGACTTCCTGTGGACAGCAACGTCTGATGCCGGCCCTAAGGTGCTGGACACCAGGGAACATTCTCGTTTTACACCACGTTAAGGCAGTTCAAGTGCCCAGAAATGTTTCCATGTATTTTACGGTTTTGTGCAATAATATCAATAAGAAACTAATAAAAAAAGTAAAATAATTTAGAAAAATAACTTTTACCTACTTTTTAACAAAGAATTGTAAGCCTTTTAACCTTAAATTTTGTGCAAAACAAATTTCAAAAAAGTTGTACGAGAACAATGTAACTTTCATCATATTACTATCCGATGTAATATCTCAGAACCATAAAATACTCTGAAGATTTAGAAAGTCATTCTTGGCACTTGAACGCCCATAGGCGACCCCGATATGTGCCCAGGCTGACGTGATGAAAGCAATGCAACTGTGTTACAAAGTCTTCCTACAAAGTTAGAGGCTGTGATAGTGGCAAATGGCGCACCTACGTCATATTGACATCATAACAGCTCCAGTTACGCTCGAGTGTCCGGTCATTAATGGCAATATAGGATTTACCATGTGTACTTACCACAAAAACAAAATCTGTAAAAATTCTTCCAGGTGAACTGCATTATTCCAAGTACTGTCTCAGTGTGCCGTTATTATGTAATAAATTTATATTAAATGAACTTTAATGTTTTTTATATGAATGCAGACATCTTCATAGAGTCCAACCGAACTTCTTAGACACATTAGCAGATGTAGTAATTATCATCGAGTTTGACATTTCTGCTCACCCCGCCCACCAACTGTAAATGAGTGTAAAAGGCGAGTGTAGTAATGAGACGACATAATTTGTTCTTCATGAAAAAGTATTAAATTGTATGCACTGTGGTGTAGATGAGATGAAGTAGGATAAAGATGTCCATTATGACGCAGTCTGGGTTCTCAGACTTTTATCAGGATTGTTCTGCTATCAGACAGATCTCTAAAGCCGTACTTGACCCGAGTTGAGTTGAGAGAATTGGGTGGCTCTTAAACATGCTGATGAGGGTGAAATTAGGTGAGTAAGGAGCAGCGCCAGAATAAAAGGACGAGGAAAATGGGAGATCCCCAAGAAAACCCGCCGACCAGCGGCATTATCCAGTACGATTCCCACTTGTGAAAATCCGGGAGTAACCCAGCCAGGGATCGAGCGTGGTTCGCCTTGGTGGGAGGCGAGCGGTGTAACAGCTCAGCCATCGAAGCCCCTAAACCCGCACTTTTCTGTAGCACAATTACTGGTGTGTGAGACGCACAACAGGATAAATTTTCTCGGTCAGATATAAAAAATCATTAAAAATATTCCTTAACTTTGTTCAGTATTGAGAAGGAAGACAACTTTGTCTCTGAGAAAGGTTATGGTTCATTCTCTTTTATCTTTATATAAGCATTTGAAAAAATGTTTACAATATACATACATACAAGGGTTTTTGAAAACTTGCAAGACATTTTCGTACATGATTCATTCTGAAAATGAGGTGCAATACGNACATACATACAAGGGTTTTTGAAAACTTGCAAGACATTTTCGTACATGATTCATTCTGAAAATGAGGTGCAATACGCAAAGCTTAAGTCAGTTGCTGAAAGAGATATCCACCCTTGAAAATCAATTTTTTAAACTGCGTTTTTGGTAATGTCATAAACAGCTTGGAATTAAATTCCGATTCGAGGAACAATGTATTGTGATAACAAAATTTTCAACATACCGTAAACTGGAGATACTTTGCACCTGCTGGAGTAACTTTGCACCACTCAAAATCTTTGTTTTCCTGCTATTTGGTAAAGTAACAAAGTACTATATCTAGGTATTTTAAATTTGTGATGTTATCTACCCAGGTAATGTTCGCTACCGCTTCAACAAATGGCTACAAAACAAACATTTAGAGTGGTTCAAAGTTACCCTAGCAGGTGCAAAGTAACCCTTGTTTACGTTATGGAAAAACCTTTTACTTTTGCCTTGAAACTATACCCAATCTAAACTACTTCTGTAGTGAAGTTGATAAGTGGCGTACACAATTTTTAAACATTTTGAGAAAATCTGATTGTTTCGTGAGATAACTGCAATGATAGCTTGATAAAAACATTCAATCATTTGGAAACTAACAGTCGTAATGTTTTTTTCTTCCTAAAATGGTACTTTTATCTTAAACTTTTAAATAGTATAAGTTTTAAAAAAGTTATTTTAACACAAAGTTTTGTTTCAGCAAAAACGTCATGTTGCAATTTCTTTGAAGTCGACTTATTGAGTCGACTGCGGTAAGGACTTGACTTCTGGCTATTTTTGCTTTGATTTTTATCACATAAGTAGAAATTGAAATATAGGTGACCAATGTACCAAATTTCTAAGAAAATATTCTTTGTGACGTTCTGATTGCACTGCCAATTATTTTGAGCTGTGACGTATCATATTAATTGTACTCAGTTTTGAAATTTTTACGAAAAAATGTGTAAACATAAAATTTGTGTTGTTACTTTCATTTTAGTGATTTTTCCACCATTGTCATGCTTTTTTTTTAAGGCTATTAGTTGGAACAAATGCCACACGGTTGGTTCAGTTGGGCCGACTTCCGTAGCGTCATTTGCTACACACGGGTTTGAGTCCCGGGCAAGGTAAGGGTGTATTTGTGAACGTTTGAACGGGTAACCCTCTTCGGGATCACTTCACTAAACTGCCCAAAACTGTCTGTAAAGTTAGAACAAAAAAGATTTACAACTTGGTTAGTCACTGGTCATTAAACTTGGTTAATCGCTTTGCATTTACATCACAACTAAAAAAAATTTTTTATGTAGAAAATAATTTCTGACTCTTGAACTTGTATTCCAGTATAAAAGTTACAGAAAGTATTGTATAATTCAGGATCAATCAACTCTGTCCAGAAAAAAGGTTGGTCATTGTGCTTGAAAAGGACCCTACGGTGTTCCAGAAGTATTCCGAAGGGCGTGTCCCATTCCGCGTGTTCCACTTGACAGCCAAATGTAAAACAGAAGGATGAAACACCCTTCACAGTGAGCAAAGACGCCATCAGCTATAGATGCGTGATCGCTGCTTTGTCCACCTGGCTCGACTTCTGTGCGACAGAACACAGGTTCATTCTGGAAGGAAACTGGTTGTCGGCGAGTGTGTTTGGCGCATCAACATAGACAGCCATACCCTTTCCCAGAACATTTTTGTTTACAATGTTTTATAAGTATTTATTCATGATGGCACTCACTGCTCCAGTCTGCCTGGCACGCGAACTGGGTTGCGGTATATTGCACGTTTTTAAAACAAGCCATTTAATGTGTCCACTATCTGTTTGCACGCCAAAATAAATAATACTTCAGATCAGGATGGAATACAACTTTCAACAGGTCATACTTATTATTGCAAATGCTGTTTTGAAGCTTTTCAACATGGCCAAAAACGAAGTTTTCAGAATTATAGCTTAAAATATGCTGGGTAAATTCCTGTGAACTTTGGTACAGATTTCCCACAAATTAAATTATAGTGTTACCGCTCAGTTAGTGCCATAGTTACATGCAGTACGACGAGAAACAGCTCCAAATAGACGGGTAGAGATGTGCAGGAGCGATAAGGGCGCCATTGCAGCTACGCGCACGGCTCTGAATTGGCGTGCAGTGTTCTCTTCACGTTGCGTGTACCAATGACACTCAAAAATGAAATGAAAATCCGTATATGGTTTCCGCAGATCATGTATGGATGAAAGGAGGTTGGTGCTAATCGAAGCCGGCTGTCCTACCCAAGGGACAGACCTGTCACTCCGGCCAACCAGAAGAATGTATGAGGTGGGACGAGATGGGGGTGGAGACGCAGCTGAATGAAGATGGGACAGGATAAGAGAGAGCCTCTAGAAAATCCCCACTCTAGTAAACTATTCACTCTCATAGTTCTTTGTTGGCTTCCATCAAATTGTACAGCGCAATTAACCTTTATAGTGTTAATTTATGTTCCATGCCCCTTAATTATAAAATACCGCTTACATTATAATATGTGGTGTCAATTAGTTTACACCTGCACGGGTAGATGTGCATAGTTGTGGTGGATGTAGCATACGTATATTAAAATTCCTCATTTCCCTGACCACTGTTGCTACTTGTTGCAAGCAATATGTAAACATGCTGTAATAAATATTCTTTGTAATATAGAAACATGCACACATAACACATGTCTGACAGGTTTTCAGTCGATTACACAGNCTTTGTAATATAGAAACATGCACACATAACACATGTCTGACAGGTTTTCAGTCGATTACACAGTGGCCCCGAGGGGTCCGATGTCGGCCCAAATAACTGGCTTTGGAGGCCTGTCGGCCCAAGTCCCTACCTGAGCAAGTGGGAAACATAGCGGGCATTACCTATGGCTAGTGTGTTTTCTCTGGCTTCTCCTCTTTTCCCCCACATAAAGGCGTTTTCCAGCGCTCCTCCTTAAGNAGTGGCCCCGAGGGGTCCGATGTCGGCCCAAATAACTGGCTTTGGAGGCCTGTCGGCCCAAGTCCCTACCTGAGCATGTGGGAAACATAGCGGACATTACCTATGGCTAGTGTGTTTTCTCTGGCTTCTCCTCTTTTCCCCCCACATAAAGGCGTTTTCCAGCGCTCCTCCTTAAGAGACGTCAGTCTACTGACACCATCCTCAAACGCTGTCGTCACATCTCGTTCATAAGCTTTATTATTTAAACGTAATTAAGTCTCTTAATTTTTGAGGCACTGTTTTAGGGGAAGCATGATTTCATATCAGTAAAACTACTACTGTTTTTATGACTTCATTTATTCAGCGGAAAATAAAATAGATATACATTTCTCGCAAATCTGAGTATGTACTTGATAAACAAACCAGGCTACTACATCATTCAGCGATTTTTGTGCAATAGCCAAGAGTATAGTTGCAGTGTAAGTTGTTCCCACACTCGTATCCGGACGGATAGCTCAGACCTCCAAGCAGACGACAGCCGTCTCCTTCTCCTGCAAAATTAAGTAAATGTTCTTCACAAAGCTGCACTGTGTAGTTGCTTTAGATTCAATGCAATACACACAGACACAAGCAGTTGTTGGTGCACTGGAGGTGGTTGTCGTGTTTGTTACAGTCGTTTATCAGAAGTTACATTAAATGCGTTATTTGTATCTCTGGAATATGTTAGGTGACTGAAAAACACAGGCTGCGCTTACCTGGAAACACTAGAAACAAATATAAAGAAGCAAAAAACACCGCAATTTCATTNCTGAAAAACACAGGCTGCGCTTACCTGGAAACACTAGAAACAAATATAAAGAAGCAAAAAACACCGCAATTTCATAAACAAGACATCACTCTACATTCTTTGAAACAACTTCCTTTATTTGTATTTTAATCAATTTATGAATAGTTAATCTCTTGTGTTTAATGAACTGATCATGTTTGTCAAGGTATATGGGTTACCAAATGATAAGCAAGTATTATATCAAGTATGTTTTTAATGTGAACTATATGATATTGTATGAACNTATATGGGTTACCAAATGATAAGCAAGTATTATATCAAGTATGTTTTTAATGTGAACTATATGATATTGTATGAACGTTTAGATCAAGTAATTGGTTTGTAGTGCTACAAGCTATAAACATATAGGATGTGAATAATAATTGTTTCAAGCAACCTACATATAGGCTAATCTGTATTTAGAAGTTAAATGTTTTGGTAGACTTTTCGAAGAAGAAGAGGGGAGGAGGGTTAGTTACGGGACTTTTCCAATTCCTAGGTATGAAAGTCGTTTACGAGTATACGCTGTTATTGTGTATTTAATTGAATAACACCAATNACTTTTCCAATTCCTAGGTATGAAAGTCGTTTACGAGTATACGCTGTTATTGTGTATTTAATTGAATAACACCAACACACTGCTGCTTTTGACCAGAAAAGAAAGTGTGTATTCCTGTATATACAGTATCTATAAATATGTGTATGACTTTGAAAATAATGCAGTACGTTATAAGCAAAACCTCTGAATATATATAGTCTTTCGATTAATATATCTCTGAAACTGTTTGAGCTATATACTTCCAATTTGACATGTGTGTCACCTTTTTCGGACGGATTTAAGAAGAGTAAAATTTGGGGATTAGAGAATGGGAGGCTTTTTACCATGTATTGCATCATCATAATTTCACCCGATAGAGCCCCAAATAAAATGTACGCAGATAACAGTTCCACTAAATTTTTCTTCTTCAGTTTTTACTGCGGAGCTGGGTGCCGTACAAAAAAAAATACTGTCATAAGAAATTGGAAAACGAAACACCCCGGTGAGCTGCTGCTAGTTTGTTAAATGCTCTCAGATTGTTCTGCCGTCCATACACGTTTGAAAGCAGCTTTACTACTTTAAGAGAAATTTTAATGAACGGACAAAATAAAGGTGTAATTTCAAAACGTATAGATACAATCAAAAAATTTCAGTTTCAATTTAATTGGATAGTTATGGTTCTATTGTCGTGCTGATGGCCGAGACCAGTCTTCTAGTGTCCTCGTCTACAAAGTGTAAAGAATGTATATAAATAAGTAGGTCAACAGTTAGATCATTGAAAACGGAGCAAGTTGCTCAGAGAAGCAGTGATGGGGAAGGAATCGGCCATGGCCTGTAGTAGGGTTTATTGGGAAGTTCAATGATTTTAGTTCAGCAACTAATTATTTTCACCGTCAGGGTGCACTGGTGTCGCGCGTGTGCCGGATTTTCCCGTTTTGTATGTAATTAAATGGGATAATTGTAATTTTTATAAAATAAAAACAATTGTTTAAAAATCTACCGATCTGTACTGTGTTTAAATCTAAGTAAAGAATAAACTTTGTACTAGAATGTAAATACAGAACGAAATATGTCCATATGTTGTATAGTATTCTGTCGTAATTAACAAAACGTTGGCTTACACAATTACTTTATTAAAATACTAGCGGCCTGGCTTTGCCCGGGTACAATTTAGTTTTTACAGCGATACACTAATAAATAAATTGGGAAAAGACAATTACAATATGATATGATAGTAAATTAATAAACTACTGTCATATATAACATAAATACATATATACATGTCACGCCTGTCTCCCAGAGGGGTAGGCAGAGATTGTGGTCCTCCATTTACCACGATCCTAACATACCTACCTCCTTCGCTTTATCCGCATTCATACATCTCTAATATAACCATATTATATGATAGTGGTTTAAAAAATTTCTTTGTATACATGCACACAAAGATTTCTGTTTGACGTGACACGCGAAAGGGCTACGTATAGTTGTTCGTGTGAAAAACATGCTCCACTCAAATCCACTCCAGCCACATTGTGTTTGACCCTGTGCCTTATTTATGGTCATACCAAAACAAACCTGTTGGAAATTGGACTCTTTTAAAATTAAAAGGTAAATCCTAGGGAATCATTGGTATTCTAGGTATTAAAACATTTTCTCCAGTACCGCAGCCAGTTAGAATAGTACCTTCAATGAGAACTTTTTAAACTATTTATTTGTAGTCGAGTCCCGTTGCATAATTTTGGTGGATTTATATTTTGCAATGAAATTATGGGAGCTCCACTTTAAAAATCAGTTTGTGTGGTGGCATGCCAGAAGGATTCAGTGAATTAAGAAATTCTGTGAGATAGTGTACGCTTCTTCACTGTCGAGTACTGTATAGACTGGGTAATAGACTTGTGTTTGCGCATTGAATTTTGCAAGCACTGATTCATTAATTTTTTCGACTTTTTCATTAGTAGGCGATAATATCGTTCTTTTTTTAACTTGATAGTGACTGGCGTGAACCACGCGTCCACGAGCTCCTTGTGCCCACTCTGACCATCACAGTCACAACTACTACACCAGCTACATCGGGCCGCACCAACTACATCAGGCCAAGAGTGCGTAGTGCAGGTCGACAAGAACGGAACTTGCACCTTCTTGCCAACAAGGTTTATGCAACTCAAGAGAACACCCTACTCCTTTATTACAAGAGGTAACTCTTTTAATAAATAAGTAGGCAATCCGAAACTGTGTTTACCCTAAAGCCACAGTTGTTGGGCGCACTGGCAATTTGTTGTTGCATTGTAGCAGCTTGCGCAGCGACCTACGATGCAACGCACCACCAAGTGGCTTTGAACTGGCTTGTAGGCCGAAGCTGAAGTGATAAGTGCCCCAAAATGTCGCCAGTAGTGTGCAGCATTTTTACAAACACATTAAACAGTCACCACATTCACAACTACAGTCAGGTGTGTGTTTTATTGTATTAAGAGCAATCAAGCATGGCATTCCACACCCCTTTGCCACGGTGGACTCGTCTATCCCTTCACGAGACAGCCACCTGGCAACACTAGCCAGTGAAATTCAGACACATCACAGGAAGTGAAATGCAAACGCTTTTTACGAGAAATGTGATATTGTGTTTAATGTGTATGTGTAAAAGATTAATTATGTTTTCACAAAGGGAGATTGCCTACAAAGGCCTCCATCCTTTTAATGTGTAATTTAGTGTGGTGACACGCCCCCATTAACTTCACAACTTCAATCTTAACATACATTTGTTAATAAATGGAAGTGTCACCAATGTGTTCATCTAATTTATACAATTTTTCATCATTGCAATCATATCACAGAGTGTTCATGCTATGTTTCATCATTCGCCGTTTGACTTGGGGTTCTCGTCACTTGTGACGGAAACCGAGATCACTCTGCCAGTTCGTCTCAGCACTCAGACCAGACCAGCAGTGTTGGTCGCCCGCTCTACGAGCCCCTAAGTACCATCATTTGGGCCATAATCACTTCACTGCAATATTAAATGAATTAATCGGAACATTTCTTTTAAGTACCAAGGGAAGAGCCACTCGCTCTCTCACCAGAGAGCTTATCGCTATCACGTATCAACATAATACCACCTTTATTTCCTGCTAAAGTCACCGACAGGCCGTAAGTGCTGGGTCCATTTTCATGCATTATTCACCTGTAAGCAAGCACAGTGAATAAAGCAATTTACAAAGTTAAACGTGTGTCGATTAATTGTAGGTTCGGTTTCCGCCCAAAACACTCAACGACCCATGCCATCGCGAGAACGACTAGGATGCTCGAAACCGGTTTCGCCAAAGGTTAGATCAGGGGGATACTCCTCCTCGACCTTGAAAAAGCATTCGATTCGGTCCGGCACGACATCCTTAAGGCCGAACTCAGGTATATGGACCTCCCGATCTCGCTCCTACATGTGCTGCGCTCCTTTTTTGTGAACCGGACTTTAGGTCACCGAGTGGAAGAAGACCTTTCCACACCACAACCTATCGGAGCAGGAGTACCCCAGGGTTCTATTCTTAGCCCCATCTTGTTCATCCTGTTCATTAGACTTATGCCCACGCCACAGAACATAAAACTCTCGCTGTACGCAGACGACATCGCGATAGTAGCCACCACTCCCACCAAACGAGAACTGTGCCACCACCTGAACAATGCTTTCGGTTCCCTCAAACGTTTCTTCGAAGCAAGGGGAATCAAGTTAAACGCCGATAAGACCACCGCCGTACTTATCACGTGCCGAAGGGAAGAATATCCCCCAAACATTCGCCTTGATGGCAGAGACATCCCGTGGCAACCATCCGCCAAGTATCTAGGAGTCATTCTAGACAAGCGCCGGAAGTACGGCGAACACACAGAAGGCGTGTGCGGGAAAGCGAAGTCAGCGCTGTTCGCCCTGGCCTGCGTACTCCGACCCAGCTCACCCCTCGCCGAGAAGAACCGAGTGTGCCTCCTCTTTATATACATTTTCACGATTATCACCTATGCGTCGCCCGTCTGGTGCCACACAAAGTCGACCCACCTCCGTCCACTATTCAACCTCTATCACCAAGCCCTCCGCCTTGTCATGGGCAAACCGCGACAACACCTCGTCGTGCTCTAAT
>NQII01000514.1:403788-453375 GCA_002778355.1 Clitarchus hookeri
TCACTCATTTTGGTCAGAAATGAAAACTTTTCATTGAACCTGTTGTAGGCCTCCTGCCGTTTTTCTAATTCGGATACGAGTCTATCAATGAGGACGAGAAATGTGTTAACCCTGAAAGTATCACTCGCAGTCATTCTCATTTCTTCATCGGGTGTTTCATCATTTTTTTTTTTTTTTTTTTTTTTTTTCCTTTTCAGTTGTATTTTTCCCATGTCTTTTGTATACTGCTTCGACACGCTTAATTCCATCGCCTTTTCTTCGAAATACTTAAAATTTTCTCGTTCAGCTGCGAAAAACTTGCAAAGAGATTCGTAAAGATCGGCAACAGTGATCAAATCTACGGTAGAAGCCTGAATTTGTACATTCACTTGGNAGCTACGAAAAACTTGCAAAGAGATTCGTAAAGATCGGCAACAGTGATCAAATCTACGGTAGAAGCCTGAATTTGTACATTCACTTTGTTTATTCTTTCCAAAAAAAAACATTCCACGCAACAACCATTACCGCCGTTTCCAGTTTTTCTAAATTCAAAAGTATTCCCGTCGCTTCGTTTCGCGTTACAGGCTTTTCGGTACAATCATCCTTGGTTTATTCCAAAGTTTTAAGGACTTCGTGCCAACAATCTCTCAAACTTCTACATGCGTCCCCTCTAGCTGACCAACGTGTCAGATTTACTCTATTTAGCGTTTTCCCTTTCCCGATTTCAGTCATTAATTTTTGCCAGCGCTGTGTTGAACTTACAAAAAAAACGTAGATTTCTTTAAGCAACATGAAGAAGTGACAAGCTTCTGTGCAAGATTCAGCAGCCGCAGTTACCCTAAATTTAAAGAGTGGGCAGAGCAAGGAACGAAAAAAGTAAAAGGTGCTTGGCTTTGAATTTGAGCCTGTAAGCCATTGTACACACCAGACATGTTCGCAGCATTATCAAATGATTGTCCACTTCAGTTTTCAATATTTATGCCCAGTGTTTTGAGTTCCGAAATAATGGCAGAAAACATTTCTTCAGCTTTATGTCCCACTGAGGGCAAAAACTTGAGAAATCTTTCACATGGTTCGCCTGTTTCCAAAACGTATCTAATGACGAAGGTAAGTTGGTCCACATGTGCTATATCTGGTGTTGAATCGATGATTAAGGAAAAATATTTCGCCCTTCTTATCTCGTCTCCAATGTGTTTTAAGACTTTATGACCCATCAAGATAATAAACTCATCGCAAACGGTCTTTGATAAATAACTGGTACTTCCAGATCCTTGATTCCCAAATCGTTCAATATGACTGGCTAAAAAAGGATCGAATTCAGCTAACAGTTCCAAAATCATACAATAATTTCCGTTATGCGGATCACCGAACTTTTCATTTTTTCCTCTGAAAGCGAGGCCTCTTGAACACAGTCGCTTCACTACGGCAACAACCCTCTTCAGAACGTTTCTCCAATAAGTAATTTCTTCATCAATCTGGACATGCAGTAAATTATCGAGTCGGCCATCAATCTCACTTCTAACTTTCAAACTAAGGATACTAGATTTATGACGCGCAGAGTTTTCATGCTGAGCTACTCGGTGTTCTGCATTTTTCCAGTCATTAAATCCTTCGTTCTCAAACTGAGTCTTATTCTCCAATGGACCGAATGCCAAACAGGGCCCGCAATATACAGATCTTTTACTTTCAGAATAAACCAGCCAATTTCGGTCATTCACTTCATTATTTTTCATTTTTCTTTGGAAGATACTCACTGGCAAGAAACGACGCTGATCAGCATATATTTTTTCACTTTTAGAGAAGTCACAAGACTTGTTTTGATCGAAGCCGTACCTTGCGATAATCTCCCTTAAGGTATCGTTGATTTCGCATAAAGCTGGATCTTTGTTTAGATTTATTGTTGTTTGAACTTGGTCATTACTTAACGTCTGATTCTGATACGCATCTTCAATTGTTATACTTATTGATGATTCCTCTACCACCTCTACGTCAAAAACATAAATATCCGTTTTTTTTTCAAAAGTAGATGGTTCAACAGATGACTGTTGTTGTTGGGCCGCAGAGTTCAAATCCGTTTCATATTTTTCAGATTGTATTGTGCCAGTGTATGTTGTTGAAGTTCCTGGTCTTTCAACACTACTTCCACTTCCACTTAAAAAAAACTGTCCATTTTTATCGTTTTACGGATAATCTGTTCTTGTTCTTTTTTTTTTATTATAGCCTTCTTTTTATACTCATCTCCACTAAGTCGCTTTCTCCCATCAATCATTCTAAAAATTTCTTGGATTCCAAGAACTGAAATTAAAAAAAATACATTGGGAGTTTTATTTCTCGTACATTCTTTGTTCATACTTCAGACATTGAATAATTACCTAACATAAGTACAAGAAGTTTATTTAAGTATGATATAACAAAAAAATCGAAATTTCTTTGAATAGCTTCCGAAACAGCTATTATCAAGTTAAATTAAGTCTTACCTATTCGTTACGGATGATTTATTGTAATATATTATGATTACTTACCTACTATAAGTTTCTTGGCACCGGTGATATTATGCTATGAAATTATTCTACAATCCACAAAACACTTTGAAAAATTACAGCACACAACCACAAAAAGTAAATACGGGACAGGACTTCCCCGTTTGTATCGCCGGCCGCGGCTCTATTCTATCTCTCTCAAACTCAATGCCACCATNAATACGGGACAGGACTTCCCCGTTTGTATCGCCGGCCGCGGCTCTATTCTATCTCTCTCAAACTCAATGCCACCACGCGGCGTATCTACAACAGCACGACCCCGCTTCGGCTCCCGCGGAGGCCACGCGCGCTGCGCTCGTGCAGTCAATTCGGCCAGAGACACTTAGCGAACAGCCATGTCACTCGTTCCCGCGCCGCAACCAAAAGNAATACGGGACAGGACTTCCCCGTTTGTATCGCCGGCCGCGGCTCTATTCTATCTCTCTCAAACTCAATGCCACCATGCGGCGTATCTACAACAGCACGACCCCGCTTCGGCTCCCGCGGAGGCCACGCGCGTTGCGCTCGTGCAGTCAATTCGGCCAGAGACACTTAGCGAACAGCCATGTCACTCGTTCCCGCGCCGCAACCAAAAGCGACTACTCAAATTGTAGAAAAATTTATCTAAGTGGTGAAACATATTACATGTTGACTTGTTTGTGTGAACCTAATAACATCTAATATATAAAATTCTCCCGTCACAGTGTTAGTCACTGAACTCCTCCGAAACGGCTAGACCGATTTTTATGAAATTTTTTATGTATACTCGGTAGGTCTGAGAATAGATTTATATCTATTTTTTACACCCCTAAGTAATAAGGGTGGCCACCCCCAAACAATTTTTTTTTATTGTTTGAACAAAATTTTTATTTTTTATTTTTTTATGATGTGGCATCAAAAAATACATACCCTCCTAAATTTTCACCCTTCTACCACCAACCCTTATTTTTTTATAGCGATATTAGTAATTTAATAAATTTTACCCTAGGTCGATAACTGATAAATTATCATCGATCACTTATCGATCTAGGTTACAATTTATTCCCACGTCCACAGAGGGTCACTGTGTCGTTTTGTTGCAAACGGCCCAGTCCTAGTATGTATATATATATATATATATATACATATATCTATAACGAATTTGTCGTCTGTATGTTAAACAGATCGGAAATTAAGTTTATATCGCATTTGGGAAGACACTGAGATAACCCTCCCGGCTTGGAATGCAAGGGCGTGAAGTATGGTAGGNTAAGTTTATATCGCATTTGGGAAGACACTGAGATAACCCTCCCGGCTTGGAATGCAAGGGCGTGAAGTATGGTAGGGGTAGACTATGAGAAAACTCCTCATGAATCCTCGATCCTCATTGCCCAAAAATGAGTCATTTAGCCACATGGTGAAGTCATTAAAAAAACTTTGGGAAATTTGAGACATTTTTTTAGGGAAAATGGGAAATTTTGACGTTTTTGGGGGGAAACGGAATATTTCGAGGGAAAAACGGGAAAAAANAAGTTTATATCGCATTTGGGAAGACACTGAGATAACCCTCCCGGCTTGGAATGCAAGGGCGTGAAGTATGGTAGGAGTAGACTATGAGAAAACTCCTCATGAATCCTCGATCCTCATTGCCCAAAAATGAGTCATTTAGCCACATGGTGAAGTCATTAAAAAAACTTTGGGAAATTTGAGAAATTTTTTTAGGGAAAATGGGAAATTTTGACGTTTTTGGGGGGAAACGGAATATTTCGAGGGAAAAACGGGAAAAAANATTTTTTTAGGGAAAATGGGAAATTTTGACGTTTTTGGGGGGAAACGGAATATTTCGAGGGAAAAACGGGAAAAAACACTGCTGACTCAGGAGATGCTAGCGGCTCCCCACTCCCTGCCAGGTGCCAGGTGTGCTAGAACCGGTCATTTATAGCTACTCCTTACTGTTTCTATATTTAAAAGTTTAATTTTTTTTCCCCCCCTCGTCGCCACGCTAAATTGCTTTATTAATTCACACGACTGTTAGCTCATACCAGTTTGGTGGCATAAAATATCCTTGTGTGCGCTTGGTGTTTGGTGGCCATGTTTAAAATTTGTTGCTTCCTCTGTCGCTTAAATGGGCCACGACATTATTACAATACGAGGGAACATTGTACTTTCATACTACAGTTTTCACGTCTCTCCAGGAAAAACTAGCACTTACGAGTGCCACCTCGAAAGCATGCCACTTAGGTGTCATGTACGGCTTCCCAGTTCACGTTGTTACAATTAAAACCTGAAAAGCAACACCGGTTGGGGCAGAAATGAACCCTGTGTATGTTACGAAAATAACGTTCATAAATAACTGGTACCATTATGCAAAAAAGGAAATTTGCACAATTTCACGGAATAATTGTGTTTGACTGACACTGTGAGGTTGCTGCAATTTTTACGTCTGATGCCAGTAACTCCACCCAAGCTACAATAAAAGCCAATAGGTAGAGTTACCTGTTTTTCGCGAAAAGATTTCAGAACAAATCGTGTTCCAAAACACCATAGTTCAGAACCACTTTGGTGATTGGATCATTTTAATTGTTTCGCATCTTATCTGTCTGTCCGCGAATCACGGATGGTTAGTATCGGAGAAACTTAATTCTGATTGGCTCAGTCAAGTAACAGACACTCTACACACAAAGCCAAATGGCCAATAGTCAAAGGAAGACTGCAAGTGTGCACATAGCATATTGAAGTCTAGTCTCCACATAAATCATTTCGCGAAAAAAGAAAAAAAAAAGGTGGCCCTAGCAATAGGGAATCCGAGATGGTGGGCGTGAACACGATGTGTGGTCGACATCGAGGTGAAAAGCAGTGGAGATAGTCAGCGACTGTCTTCCCAGGGCAGCGATCTGAGAGTGATGATTTGGGGTTAGTGTCTTCACGCCAGGGTGAGAGAGCGAACCCGGTGCCCGCCTTACGTCCTTTTGCTCCCTCAGACCTTCAGCCTATCATCAACATCAACCCACAACCCTTAACCGCTCGCGCTACATCACACATTTATTTTTAATATAGACTGCACACTGAGAGAAAGGTTTGTTTCAGCCAACAAAATATTTGTTTGTATAGGGCCAAAAATATATTTTGTTGCCATAATAAAATATTTTGTTGAGTAAACAAAACTTTAAAACCATCAAAATTAACATTGTTCATCTGACAAAATACGCGCTTGTATAAACGAAACCTGTCGTGTTGGGCGAAGAAAAATTGACTGTAAACAGGATATTTAGTTGAATCAACTGTGTATATTTGATTGCCCACAGCAACACCAGAATTGTTATGTGAATGACGTTAGAAACACATCTCCAAAAGTCCATTACCAGGATTAGCAGTCATACATTGAATACCAAATCTATAGAATAAAGAAAGAAGAACNACATCTCCAAAAGTCCATTACCAGGATTAGCAGTCATACATTGAATACCAAATCTATAGAATAAAGAAAGAAGAACATAACTTTCTTGGGCTTGGGTTACTTGCTTTACAAATACATTGTCATCTTTAGCAACATCAGTACTAAAACCACCAATATTACGGAAAACAGGTCTTGAATGATATTTTCTCTTGTAATAACGTGCAGGACGTATACTGGATGTGAACCACTGATTCAGTTCGCAAGTACGTCTGAACAGGTACGCGGCGACACTAGCAATGCAAACTCCGTGGCACCACTCCGTAACTTTAGGCGTTTATTTGTATTTTTGGGGCATTTGGGATAGTAACAGTGTTTGTTATTGTACTTATTCATGCTGAAAAATGGTATAAACATCCTAATAAAATAAGTTCAACAGGAAAGTAAAATGTAAAGCTGTAAAACTTGAAACATTTATTTACGCACGTTGACCAGTGTTTGAACTGTATGTATTTAGAAACATCGTCGCTAAGTCACTTTAACCGAGGTTGCTGGGCGTAGTGTTTGGGCACATGCGATCTAGGTTCGGATCTCGGTCGAGCTATAGTTCTCTATATATTAACCAAAACTGTTTATTGTTCGTAGAACCTAACAATCTTCAGTTGCACCAACCAAATCTTAATTTGGGGCAACCAAAAAGAATAACAAAATATTTCATTTCCTCTATACAAATAGTTTCGTGGCATCAAACTAACACCACTCTTCACCTGTGGTATACAGAGTGGTTCATAGGGTCTGAGTTACCTCTCTGGTGCAGACTATGGGCGTCTTGGATGTTGAATAGGGTAAACAATAATGTAATCACTCTGTGTTTCAAATGTACTAGGTTATATTTTTGGCAATAAAAATACAAACATAGCTATTTACTCCGAGACGGTACCTTGCGAGTTGGGAGCCTTAAGGGCTGATTAAAGTACTCATGCTTACGTTTCTGACGTCTTGAAGGATGCTAGGCGTCGGGTATGTCCCTGAGCGACGACGCTAGTACTTAGCTGTATTTGTTGTTCTGGGTGTGCCAGCGGTANGCTAGGCGTCGGGTATGTCCCTGAGCGACGACGCTAGTACTTAGCTGTATTTGTTGTTCTGGGTGTGCCAGCGGTAGGTTGAGGTCTGGTAAGTTGGGTGGCCCTTTCACAGGCCCTCGGTTGGCTTGTTCTCGTTGATGGCTCACCATGACTGACTGACTCCACGATACGACTGACTGACTCTTCTCTCGGCATGGTGCTCTTCGTTCAGGCTACCACTCGACTCCCATTCTCGGTATCACACTCTGCATCCCGATGTGGTACTCCTGGCGAGCCCCCACCTGACTATCGCCATCTGGCGCCATCTACTTCCTCTCAGGGTGGCGCCCCTCATTATGGGGTTGCCACTCGATTCCCTGGCTCGGTCTCGCGCTTCGCATCCCGACTTGGTGATACAACTTTTCTATTCCTGTCACACGACTGACTAATCTCGCATTCGGTATGGTGCTCCTGGCGAGCCCTCACCCATCTGTCGGCTCGCGGTGCGGCCGCCGCACAACTGAATCTACATCACTGATTCTGCTGGGATCCTAACCCTGGCCTCGGTTGACTGACTCACCCGACTGCCTTGTGTCGCTGCATGGTGATACGACTGATCTCGACGAGGGGCTCAAGCGAGCCNCCTACAGCCAAACACTGTCAGCTCTTCTTACTCGTCTAACTAGAGGTGTGTTGGCACCATTCTCGCTTACCTCTGCATTTTCGCAGCGCATGTCAATGTTCTCACATGGTTTTGCTCGGGGTGGGGGAGGGGACCAGTGGCACAACCTTGACACGTGTTAACTGCATATCCATCCTCTGAGGCCGGCCTGTTCTCGCAGCACGTGTTAATGGGCGGTACATGTACTGGTGGCCTCAAGCGAGGGGGGATGGCAGGAAGGGGGTGTCAGCGGCGCTTCTAACAACTAACAATGCAGCATATGTCTAAACAAACTGTTTGATTCAACAATACTTTTTTCTCCGTATGAAATAAATTTGTAATACTTGTTGGACTAATCAATAATTCTGTGACTCCCCTCCACGTAAAGAAGTATACCCCCCAATATGAGAGTATAACAACATAAACATGACAGGAAGGCTGTTGTATGTAATGTCAATAAACTGNAAGTATACCCCCCAATATGAGAGTATAACAACATAAACATGACAGGAAGGCTGTTGTATGTAATGTCAATAAACTGCTTGTTTTCCGCAGGAGCAGGTAAGAACTATGATCCCCGAGCAGATCGGTCCAGTCTAAAAATCCTATGCTGTTTGCCGCTCGGTTTGTCATGTGGAATAGCCACATGATTCTTCCCCACACAGTTTGTGTCTAGATGCATGCGTAGACTGGTGGCTGGCACTAGTGACAATAAGTGACTTCTGTATTGTTTGAGTGGTTTTATAAACATACATTTTAGTTAACAGTTTCCTGCGCTTCCATTATAACTAGCAATGTCTAACTCGTAATATTTTTAAAAATAATTTTATAATTGCATTATTGAAATTTATTAAAGTTGTAAGCTTATATGGAAAATCAAGAGTGATGACTACAAAAAAAACTTCCGTGCGTTTATTTATGTACGCACGTTAGAAGTTATACTTCTTTGGCATAACTAAAATAAAATTTTATTACCTATGCAAATAATTTATGTAAGTAGGANACGTTAGAAGTTATACTTCTTTGGCATAACTAAAATAAAATTTTATTACCTATGCAAATAATTTATGTAAGTAGGAAAAACTATAAAATTACCGAATAAAGACATTAAATACAATTAATAAAGGTTTGATTAAAGAACATAATTAAATTACCCTCAACTTCCCAAAGGAAGTATAACTTCAAATATATATATTTGAAAGAAAAGACGCTTTCAGAGCTAGTAAAGCCGTTCCAAGAAGCCTTCGTCCTTTCTCAAATAATTCTTAAAATCATAATAAAATACAGGAAACCTTTTTTAATGTGAAAACTATTCCCTTATTTTGAGACACCGTGGTTGGCGTAGCGGCGAGAGCATTCGCCACCTAACAAGGTGAACTGGATTCGATTTCTGGCGAGGTTACTCCCGGATTCTTGCATGTTGGAATTGTGCCGGAGGATGCCGCTGGTCAGCGGGTATTCTCGGAGATCTCCCATTTCCCCCCACCCTTGTATTCCGGCGCTGCTCCATATCCACCTCGCTTCACACTCAGTCTCTCAAAGACTAGTTGCTGAGAGCCGCCCAGACCTCTCCACTTCCTTCCTTCAAGCCATTACCTCATTCAAAATTTAGGTTTATTACCCTTGTGATTTTTTTTCTTCACTGAATAAACCTAACCAATCAAGTTATCATTCATCTTGGAACGTAAACAAACTGGTTGTATAAAATTAATATCAAGGGGAAAACGTTCGTTAAAATTTAGTTGTCGGAATATCAGTATTTGNAACAAACTGGTTGTATAAAATTAATATCAAGGGGAAAACGTTCGTTAAAATTTAGTTGTCGGAATATCAGTATTTGAACATCTTCCCCATTCGGGAAACATCTTATCGAATATCTGCTTTGATCTCGCCCCGGGGTACATAAATAAATTCCCTTTCTTCGAGGCACTAACTCTCAATGAAATCCACTGACTGTTTATTATCGCTGTCCCTCTGAAATAGCTAAACTAACAGTGAATGTCGTTTCAGTGGTAACGTCATCGTGAACGCACGAATACAGAACTAAAGCGGTGGAAACACGGCTGAAGCGAACTCACCCAGTTGAGTGACGCAAGATGAACAGCAGCCACAGAAGGAGCTGTGAGGTTTCAATATCTGATTGCTGTTGCACTCGATGTTCGTGTCGCATACCACAGTGCTGCAATAGTTTTGTCGGCAGACCAGGGACTGCACCTCCAGCGCTGCAGCCGCCAGCAATACTACCACCAGGCAAAATGCGTGCTTCATTGTAGCGGCAATCCTGAAACAGTCAACGTAACGCACATCCTTTCAGATCGAACATAACCTTTATTGACACTCACTGAGGATACAATCAACCTCAGAGCACTCTAGTTCAAAAGTTTAAAGTTCTAATCCAAAGATTGAAAGTGAATTCTTTATTATTAAATACCTTTCATGTACATAATTTTTAATGTAATTTAGATCTTTGCCAGCAGAGCTGAATAGAGATTTCCTTCATCTTGTTATTAAATTATTTTCTTGGAATGTATAATTTTACCTCAGATCTTTATTTAATATTTTATTATTCCAGCTATTGATTTAATGTGTTTCAACTGTGTGGGGAATAAATTTCTTATAAATAACGCCCTCTTACAGTAATTGCATATAAGAAGAAATAAGAGAACGGATTTGATTTTTTGGAGTTTTTTGATAAACTTTTAGAATTCGCTAAGCTTTTCTTAATGGTGGAATTTTCAAGGTTAGTGTCGTAGTCGCCGATCATCAAGAGACCCCAATACTGAAAATCCAGTATTGCTGAAAGAATATCAGCATTTGTAACTAAAAGTCGTATAAAAAGTGTGCCCCAGCCATCCGACCCTCCTTAACAACCTAATCACCGCAGCCGGACCATGCGTACTAAGGACTTCATACATACCGCCTGCCACCTTTCTGCGCCGACTTCTCAGAAATCCTCTCCTTCCCTTCTCCAAACCTTTCTGTTTGCTCCAAACGGATGCGGCAATAGACATAATAATTTTCGTGCACAGGTGGGTATGTTAATCGGTTCGGCAGCTGAAAGGCATGATTTTATGCTGCTTTTATGCATCCAAATCGTATCGTGCATAAATATGCGGCATAAAGTCGTGCGTTTTAAAGGAATAAATGGGGCAATTTATGCACTGTCGTGCGTAGAATCTGCCGCGTCTTATTGTAAAATTTGTAGTCTTGCAGAAAATGCACCTGTAAGAAAAGTAGTACGACTTGACAAAAAACAATATGAGTAATTATTAATGGTAGGTTCACCCAGAAGGCTGCAAACTGGGGATGAAGGGACGAGCTGGCGGCCATCTTGGCTGATGTCACGCCAAAACGTTCTGCTCTGTCATACCTCGCCAATGGCAGGCATCTTGGAATTTTCCTTTTTTCGCTTGAAATTTTTCCTTTTCCTTTGCTATAATTCCTTCCAATCTCTTCACGCTCTTGCATTCCTCTTCTTTGTTATCACGCTCTGGCATTTCCTGCTGCTCTGTCTCCCATGTCCATCCTCTCTTTCGTCCATTCTATCCCTTGGGAGTTTTCTCACATTCCTTCTGGCCTACTTTATTTTCACATCCTCCATCTTGGATGTTCCCTCATCACCGTCGTCTGCTGTAGGCGACCATCTTTAATTCCCGCCCCCAGTTGGCAGCTGTAGGCAGCCACATTTGAAACCCGCGCCNCGTCTGCTGTAGGCGACCATCTTTAATTCCCGCCCCCAGTTGGCAGCTGTAGGCAGCCACATTTGAAACCCGCGCCCGCCTGCAGTGTGTGTGGAATTCCCGCACCTGCCACCTCGGTGCGGGAGGTTCTACTGTTCGCAGCTAGGAGCGCTGGTATCAATGCGACCATTTTGTATGTCTGCAAAAGCACGCTAGCATCGGGGAGGTGAATTACCCACTCTTCTGACCTCAGTCCGACATCTAGACCACACGACTACCATTGCATGGGGAGTGTTACGAGAAGAAATAACATTTACTCGCATCGGTCTACGCACTTGCCAGTCCACATATAAGCTTAGTTAGCTGTACTGTCCGAACTGTCGAGCGTACGTGAGCGCAATTCTATGTGGCTCCTGGGTCCCCGCCATGGAGGCCAGGCATGCCAGAACTACCATACATCGTACCGCGCAAGTCAAGTACGCCCTAAGTCCACTTATAAGCATAGTTGGCTGTACTTTCCGAACTTTTTAAAATGATGCCACCAAATTCATAACATAGTCATCAACGCCGACAACGAAACGGACCACAGAGCAAGTACGCCTCAATCCCTCTTGTAAGCATATAGTTGGCTAATATTTCTGAACCGTTTAAGATATAGTCACCAAATTCATAAAATAGCAATCGCCCCCGACGATGAACTGGGCAGCAGGGTCAAGCACACCCTAAGCCCACTTATCATCATAGTTTCCTACCATTTCCCACCCACCGAAGTTATAGGCACCAAATTCATATCATAGGCATCGCCTCTGATAACAAACAGGGTGTAGGTACAAGTATACTTTAAGCCCTCTTTTAAGCATAGTTGCCCGACATTTCTTACCCACCGAAGCTACGACCACATAATTAATATTACAGACATCACTTCCGACTGCAATCAAGGAGATTAGAACAAGTAGGTCTTAAGCCCTGTTATAAGCATATTTGGTCAGTATTTCCAAACCTTTGAAGTTCGGGAACATGCAACAACCATCCACGCATGTGGATTGCATGTGGATTGCGTCGCAAAGTTACTGTTGCATGTAGGAGTGTAGAGTCTGAAATAGCATACACATATGCATAGGCCTGCACACACTCTACAATAACCCACCGCCGCCCTTGTCGTCTACTACTGCAGGTGTCAACCAACTCGGATCCTCCTCAGCGACAGCTAGCTTCCCTTCGCCCATCGACAAACATGATGTATAAATAAATTTGAAAATGTATACAGATTTAAATGTTAGCATGGGAAACAAGCAACTGTATGCGAAAAAATCAAGACATTTACAAATGTGCTGCGTGCATTATGTAAATAGTCGGGGTAATGGTAAATACGTATATTGTAATCCAAACTAACACTGTTAGTTCAACACAAGGACTGGAGGCCCAAGCCATCGTTAGCATGGGTAACCCTTAACAACCAGCCATATATTGAAAACATAAAGATTATACAAATGCACCGATAACAAGACATACATAGTCGCAGGTTACATTAAAACATGTACGCATTAATATAAATAACACCATCAGCATAATGCAAGTGTCAGGCAAACCGAGTCTCATATCAAACAATAAAGGACTGGCATATATGCAAGTACATCACGACCATGATGTCATAATGAGTCACAATATATATTAAAAAATACCCGATGGAGCCACAGTACATAATAGTGATAGTAGTTAGCAATTAAGAATTGTAAAACAAGGACATGGGGCTGGGGACACGGGGACTGACGGCGGCCATATTGGATGAGGTTCACGAGTCAATCTCCTGCTCTATCATTCCTTCCAGATTGCGGCGATTTTTTAGCCAGTAATGGTGGCCATATTTCCATTCAGTACCGGCAGTCATCTTGTTTACTTCGTCGTACTCTTGCATTAACTGTGGTTTTCTCCGAGTCTTCCCCAATTCGATTATTATCACATTCCTCCCTACTAGATATTTCACGCTATTGCATTCCGTCCTACCTGTCCCTACTTCATGCTCTCGCATTCCACACGAGTTGTTTTCACCGACTCCTCCAGAATTCGGTTATTGAGCCAATCCTTCCTACCAGATGTTAGTTCACGCTCTCCAATTCCTGGCATCCCTACTTCATGCTGTATCATTCCCTCCTACCAGGTATGTCTTCCCCAAGTCCCTGTCAGGATGCCACAACTCGCATCATGCACATCTCGCCCCTGCCAGTCCCTGCCAAGGCGACCTGACTGCTGGCCCTACTTCACACACTAGCATTCCTCCTCCCTATGTCATGTTCTCACATTCCATGCGGGCATACGCGTTTATACGAGGCTCTCGAAAGGGTCTCGTCTCTGATTTGCTACGCGAGGGAGATCCTTCCGATCTCTCTTCATGTCACATCTTAGCTGGGACAATTCTCATACCTACAAGCATAGTTGGATGTAATTTCCGCCCCATTTAAGATAGTCACCAAATTCGTAACATATGCATCACCCCCGACAACGAAAATGATCGCCGGGTCATTTATGCCCAAAGCACACTTATAAGTATAGTTGGTTGTAATTTCCGAACAATTTAAGATACAGATGCCAAATTCGTAACATAGACATCACCCCCAACAACGAAAATGATCGCAGGGTCATTTATGCCCTAAGCACTATTATAAACATAGTTGGCTGTAATTTCCTAACTGTTTAAGATATAGTCACTAAATTCAAAACACAAGCATCACCTCCCGACAAAGAAAAGGTCGCAAGTGACATGTGTGCCCTGAGTATACTTACAAAAAAAACGATCGATGAAGCTACAATCAATAGTAGTGATATTAGTGGTGCTATCACGCCACGAAGTTTATTAAATNAAAAAAAACGATCGATGAAGCTACAATCAATAGTAGTGATATTAGTGGTGCTATCACGCCACGAAGTTTATTAAATGCTAAAATGCACACCGACATGAGAAAGAACGAATGCTCACAAGGACCAACTACAAAAATGACCACATTATGACAAGTGCGATGTGCATAACACATCTTGCAAATATGGTTTTCCTTTGCTTGCCACAAAACAGCATACATTTAAACCATTAGTCGCGCAAGAGAGACGTCATTGCTACGTGCTGATGCAAACAGATATCAAAAAATAATTAAAGCAAATTGTTATAAGCATTTAACAACCTATATNAGTCATACACAGTACACACTTTCCTTTGCAAGAGGAATTCAGCTATACAGTACAAGGTAACAATTTATTTAGTTTGAATACATCAAGCAGTAAATATTAGCGTCGCTAGAAATGGGTCACCCTTAAGAACCAGCCATAGAATGAAAAAAATAAAGGTGTTTATATTTGCAATGTTAACAAGAAATACATAGCCGTGGGTTACAGTAAAACACATATGTTTTAATATAAGTAAATGCTGACAGCCTAATGCAAGGTTCGGTGAAATAAAGTGTAAAATATATGAAACTGTCCTATACATAAAAAAATCACACGAGCATCGTACATTATGCTAGGCGAAAAATTACCATTGTGAAGTGTGTGTTAGCGATAAGAGGTAAACAATGCTACACGCTGATGAAAACAGATAGAATAAATAATATGTAAATGAAAATTAGTTATAAGCACTTACCAACCAGAAAAATCACATATTACACGAGTATCGGATGCTGTACGATATATTTTAGATGCCAGACAAGGCCAGACCCTCCCGGCCAGTACAACAAAATAGCAAACAACTTCCTTACGAACCGACTAAAACGAAACCATCAAATTGAGAGTAGAGACAACACTAGCAGCAGTAGAACACATCCGACCCGACTGATTATGTGCGACCACTAACCTCGTGGATAAACTGTAAAACACCCCAAGCGATGGACCGTGCGCGAGCACCGAACGCAGGCCTTGGCATGACGAAGCGAGGGTGCATAGGATTAGCCGAGATAGACAGGTTAGGCTCCGGGGTGGCAGGTCGGCTGAAGGAATATTTTAGCATGGGATGGCATACGAATGAGGACTGCGTGTTCCTTGGCCTCACTTATTTGAGCATACCTAAATAACGGCTTCGCGATAATTATAATGTGTTGCTGCTGTTTCACATTAAGGATATGGACTTGTGACATGTGTACGATGGCCATGTCAATATGTACATTGTACATGACATTATCGGATTTCAAGAGCCTGTGTTCTTTGTTCTAAACAGACAGGTTTGGATTTTAGGTGATCATAAAAGACTGACCATTATATACTGGCAGGTACCAACGTGGATTCGATCAATTCATCATTGACCATCGAGAATTAGTTACAGCATATAGAAATTCGGGCAGAATGGCCTCAAGCTACATCTTGACAAAGACGAAGATGGAGGTTGTCTCGTACCAAGAAACGGTGTAACTTGCGATGCTGGTAGAAGAATAATTCAAGATGTTGGCGATCCCAAACAATCAGAAGATGCTGCTAATAAACGTTTCGTCCTCGAAACTGGTAAAGGCATCATCTCGGAATTATGGAATGTGTTGACTAATCAGAGAAAATTCCTTCGCACTTACTTGTCTGAGCCAGGGGCGAAGATGGATTGTGTGAAGACTGAGATCGTTCGTGATTTGATAGCAATAGACGAGCACATAGCCAGTGTTAAAAGGCAAATTACCTACAGAGTGAATTTGGCATGTGCACAAAATTAAGATAATCTAAATGTGCTGAAAGATTCCATAGAGCAAACATTCGCTAACTCAATATCCTCCCTCGCTACTAAAGTGGATATTCAAAACCATTGCAAAGACATATTTGGTATCTGCCGCAAACACCTGGAAAGTATCAAAAAATATTTATAGGAGACTCACGACTAAACATATAAATGAAAGCAACAATAACAATTTGTATTAAGTACGATGATGGACATGGCTAGCGAACTGCATCGAGCGATACAGTCGGTTCGCTCGAAGTATTTGCTCGCCATGCGAGATATACTTTTGCGCGACCTTATAAATGAAGATGTCTTTAAGCCCATTAATCGCCATATTGATGTCATCAGGAAGAGCGACGGAGTGCTGATAGTCATGAAGACCGAAGTCGACAATACTGCTGAGCCCATAAATAAAATGAGTCATGATGATGTACAAATTGATCAGGATAAAGGATAGGATGTGGATTGGGCACAAAATAAAAAGATATGGAATAAAGCCCTGAAATCAAATGCTATATGTCGATAGTACCTACAATCATACACATAATATCATAATAAAGATACGTTGTACGGTGTATGTAGACATAATGATAAATTGTTCGTTATTGCTGATAAAATAGAGTATATGCCTGGTGGGATAATCCAAGTAGGCGATTACAAGACACATGGAACAACCAGGCTATATGAACTTCTATTTTGTAAGGAGCCCAGGGAGTTTACAGAACGATCTGCTGGAATAAAAGACATTGCTAGACCTAACACACATGCTTTACCAATATATTAATCCCAATACTGGTGCTCAAAAAAAATTAAGATCACAAAAAAATCGACATTCTCGCAGACCTCTTCAGTGGCCTAGCACTGAAAAGTGGGCATAGTCTGAAGAAGATAGACATTGATAAAAACATTGACTACATTTTTTGAGATGAACAAAATGAACTGGTGGATAGACTACGACTACTGGTCGCTTTGCAAAGGGTTGGAATTTACTCGCACACCAACGAGATTATATCAATAGTCGAAGAACTGAAGGAGCGAGGCTACATACGATGAGTCGGATCGGAATCGCCCACGAAGTGCATGCATCCACCAGGTGTAATTACCGCAATCGGAATGTCTTGATTTGTGGGATAAACGACCTGTTTCAAGCCGACCTCGTAGAGATGATACAATATGACCGGGTCAACAAGGGCTACAAATGCACGTTGACAGACATCGATGCCTATAGCAAATTCGTCTGGGGCATGCCAGTCATGTCGAAGAATGCAGATGTCACCGATGACATGGCAGATGTGTAGCATGAAGGACACATTCCGACTAACTTGCAAACCGACCACGGCAAGGAATTCCACAATGCAAAGTTCAAGGCCCTGATGAAGAAACATAACCTAAATCATTATTTCATGTACATCAATCTCAAACTATATATCGTCGAGAGGTTCAAAAGGATTCTACAGGGCAAGATGTGGAAGCATTTCTCGGCGAATGGCATCTACAAGTTACTTGAGCTACTTCCGAATCTCGTCCGCGAGTATTATTCTACCTTACATTCTACCACTCAAATGAAGCCCGAAGTTGTCAAGGACAACTCCCTGGTTCAGACTGTCTATGCTGTTCCGAAGAGGAAGGACCCATGCAAGCCTAAAGCCAATATCGGCGACCTGGTGTGTATCTCCAAACAGAAAGGCGTAATCGAGAAAGGGTTCACAGCGAATTGGAGCCCCGAACTGTTTTGTGTGCGACGTATATGCAAGTATGTTCCGAGGACCTACTATCTCGAAGATCTGAACACACCCATCCATGGCAGTTTCTACACCGAGGAGATCCAGCGGACGGAGTTTCCAGATGTGTATTTTTCGAGAAGGTACTTTAACAGTGTACCTTCAAGAGCTTATGTGTTTCCTCATTACATTATAATTTTTTTTTACTATGTTGATATTTATTTATTTTGTAAAAGATTGACCTTAAAAAGTAGTAGAGATTAATTATACTCCAGGTTTGGAAGAGAGTGTTGTCGACAAATAAAGTGAGGGAATGGATGGCATAGGGGCTCTCTGGTGGTAGATGCTAAAAAAAAGTAATATCTAACATAGTATATCGTGCGCAATACTGGAAACACATGTGTTAAAGTCGTAATTTAGGGGCAAATGGCAATATTCCATTTATTGGTATGGGTCGAGGCATACTTTCTGTTAGGTAGGTCCAATTATTAATTTTGTTGTGAGGAGGGGTGGAGGTGGGTGTGTTTTTTAGGGTTTTGTGTTGAGGTAACCATTTTATTCTATTTTTAAGAATTGTTTTACATTTTTCTCGATTTTAAATTTTAAGGTCACAGGGGTAAATTACGTAGGTCAAGGTCATGGGTCAAAATCAAGCATTCATATCATAAGTAAAGGTCAATGCCAAGGTCATATGTCAATGTTATATGTCAAGGTCAAATGTCTAGGACATATTCCAAGGTCAATGGCCAAAGTCATCGTTTAAGATCATAGGTCAAGAGCAATGTCAAGGGTTAGGGTCATATGGAAAGTGTCAATGTCATGGTTCAAGGTCATCGGTCACAGGGTTGTTGAAGGGGTTAAAATGGGCGAGTGTTATTAATTATTTTTAATTTTTTATTGTTTCATATTTTTATTAAAATATTTTTATTAAAATAATGTCTAGAGTTATGGGTTGTTGCAATGGCCGGGCGTGCTGCGGAGTGCTGAGGAGGGAGATGATCGAGGCCACCGTATGTTATTTTCTCATACCGCTTGAGACGCAAAATGAATTGCGCGGTATATGCACCTTAGTAAAAATTTCTACTGATATTTATAGTAGATAAAATCTTTGCTTTCGAAAACTTACTGATGATAACAAATACTGGTGCAAACTTGACGACCTGTTCGCGCTCCCTAACTCCTTTGAATTTTCTTTTTTCTCTGTCATTAGACAATGCATGTCGCAGCTGGTACATTTCCAGACATATTTCAGTTAGGATACAAATTAGACGTTATCTTAACGATAAATTTTAATGTAAGATTTCGAAATTTTTTATTTGCAACACTAACAATGCGCTCTCTCATCCTGCCCAAGTTTAGTTAGGCAACTTGTATGTTAATTAGCTGCCATGCACTTTGACCACAAAAGCGAAGGAACACGATACTCAGTTCACTTCTAACTTGAAAGTTCTTATATCGTTCAGGTTCTCGAATCGAATACTGTAACAATACTTGTAAAAATTAATAGAAAGTAACTTTAGCTCAATCGGCGACAAAAATTTTTTATTTTCTGGATGAATAGCTTTGGTATTCCAAGTCCAAAACAGAACTTTTTAACTTTAAGGGGGAATTTGAACTTGTTTCAATTTAAACATTTATGAAATTAATAGTATTTTATAGTTTTTAATGACGAAAGCACTCCCTTTATTACTTTTCTCATTAAAATGTCTCTTCTTAGTAATTCATTTCTCACTAATTTACTATCATCCAGGAACTCAACTCTTATCAACAGAGATAAAATAAATGTAAAAATTTTAAAAAGGGTTTTATTCACATTTGTTAAATGTAATATAAATTACCATGCGAACACATACATTGATTTTACATTTTAATACAAACAAAACCAAACTGTTACTAAATAAATGCGTGATTTAATATATATAAATGCTACAACAAATTTAAGATGTCAATAAATAACACATTCCCAGGAACAAATATTGTTAATATAGCACTCATTGACATTAAAACGTCCCACATAGAACGAATTATCAATTGCAGGTATAAGTTTGTATACTCTACCATTATGTATATAATTGCAACTAATTTACTTTTTTCTACGGCTAGATGGATAAAAATCCCATCAAGGACCGCCAACACGGTTTTAATTAGGGAAATTCGAGGTGTTGTAGGATAAAGCTGTGTGTAATGTAATAAGTGTGCTGGTTGAGTGAACTTCAGTCAGTATATAGCACTCCTCGGTGACGTATCCGGCACAAGCATGAAAAACTTACAGAGTTCGAGAGAGTTCGAGAGAGAGCAAGTCGTTGAGCTACCGGAGGCAGGGTGGTCGTTGAGTCGAATTTCTCGCCATCTGGACAGCTGTGGTCATACTACGTGATAGTGCTGGGTAGACTAAGAGACACGTAAATGCCGGGAAAACTCTAGCGACCAACAATGACAATCAGAGAAGCGGGCATTTTCGTCGCCCGGCGGGGTCGCGGTGACTGAGCGGTTAGATTGCTCGCCTCCCACAAAGGCGGTTCAATCCTTGGCCAGGTCACTCCGGGTTTTCGGGAGTGGGATTCGTGCTGGACGACGCCGCTGGTCGGCGGGTTTACTCGGGGATCACCGGTTTCCCCCGCCCTTGCATTCCGGCGCTAGATGCTCCATTCTCACCTTATTTCACTCTCATCGGCTCTCAAGATCTCGGTGTTCAGAGGCTGTGTCACCCCTTACATAGAAATCATTAGTTCATTATAACAAAAGAGTCAGGGTCACTACTGAAAATGTTTCCTCACATTTCATGTTCCTGTGCAAATGTTTGTACCAGATTTTTAATAGGTGTTCCCTGGTTGTGATAAAAAGGTGATGGCATATTTATATAAGTAATTTGGTATTAAGTTGCATACATATTCGTTAGTAGTTCATATATTATGTATGTAATGATGAGTAAAGTAATTAGCTAAGCTTCTATTGTAACTTTGAATCAGGAAGAAATAAATAAATAATTCAGGAGCGGGGTGTGACGGGTTTTTAAGAGCCGCCCAAATCTCAACTCCACTCGACGCCCAGCGTGAGCGAACAAAAGCAAGAACGTCTTTTTCAACCATCTAGAGACGTGTAGCGGCATAAACAATATATGACCTGTTTTTCCACCAGAAATATTGCGAGGTGCGAATTGCTGAGGGAAAATTGCATCCTCGAAGTCACTTTCGTTGTATGCCATTGACACCCGACAACAGATATTTCGTTTGCAGTTTTATCGTAATTGTGTGGCATGGACGGGTAAGGAACAACTATACACTGCCTTAAGTGACGAGTACGAATCCTTGCCTTGTATGCAATGGGTCATTATTGTAAGTGAAAACAGGGAACCTTTATTAGCAGACATCTACAAACACACATGTAAAATAACATTTTAACACACCTGTAAATACTTTTGTAAAATAACATAAATTAAGATTATATTAAATAAAACTACAATTGTACTTGTAAACGATTATAAAGTCATATTTTTCACAATATTAAAGAGGCTATATATAATAAATAGTCAAATCTGTCTGAATATAAATTCACAACATTGATATTTAAGTAACCATCTCATGTTTCAAAAACGCCCTGTAGTAAAATTAGGTTAAAATTAATTCAAATCGCAGATCTTTAAACTCTTTTTAAGTGGTATAACTGCACAAAATTTATGTGGTGTAAAANTTAAAATTAATTCAAATCGCAGATCTTTAAACTCTTTTTAAGTGGTATAACTGCACAAAATTTATGTGGTGTAAAACATAATAAAATTTTTACTACTTTATTAAAGTGATGACATCGCGAAATACTGAACCAAATACGAATTAACAATGAAACCTCGTGAATCTAGGTCTACTTATCACATTATGTTGCGTTNGCGAAATACTGAACCAAATACGAATTAACAATGAAACCTCGTGAATCTAGGTCTACTTATCACATTATATTGCGTTTATATTAGAAAACAATTTAAAGGAATTTTTTTGTATATAGTCATATTCTTACGAAATAATGTAGCTAAATAAAAATCAAGGTGGCAAGGATTGAAATAATAATAATATATTTTCTATATATGTATGTGCATGTTGTTCATATCACATAACTTCGTGTTCTAAAGATTTGGAACTCCACTATTATGAGTTAGATATAATAAAGAAAGTGAATGCTCCAAATACTGCAAAATTATTATGGAAGATATAATCGACTTTCTAAAGCATCATTTCACAAGAGATAAACAATTAAACATGATGAAAATACATATGAAAATAATACTAGAGAATGTGCTTTGTAAGTGTGGTAAAAATATGGGCAAGAAAACTGTTACTATTATTATAATGCATCCATCACACGAAAGAAAAATAACGCTGACGATACTTAACTGCAACGTGTTGACTTTATAAAGGAAATACAAATATTTATTTCCAGTACATAAGAATACAAGGAATAAAAAATTACATATTTTAAGAATGTGTTCCCATGGATTTACGAAGACGGAAAAATGTTAGTCAACGTAAATAAAGAACAGTAAATACAGAACATAGCATGCATGATATTAAATAATGTAGAGGCGATAATTGATATTTTGTAAAATAAAGAGCTTCTTATACCTTAATTAAAATATCAGTAACTAATAGTATTTTTTTTTTTTTTGGNGATATTTTGTAAAATAAAGAGCTTCTTATACCTTAATTAAAATATCAGTAACTAATAGTATTTTTTTTTTTTTTGGAATTTAGAAAAGAATATACGGCAAAAATTAAAGGGTTTCTTTGAAAAAATATTAATTAAATATGAAACGTATTGATTAGCTACTCATGAAATGAAATATACAATTAAACAAACAGAGTTTAAAGTACCTAATAAAGACATTTAAAATACGTGACATTAGAATTAATATTTTGGTAAGATTTGCAGTAAAATTTTAATTGTGATAAATAATATATATTAAAGTGATTTATTATGTTATTTAATTACAAAAATTGTAGATGGTAACGAAATAGAATGTTTATCTCATAGTGCAAGTAGACTAAATAGATAGAGAAAATTTTCCAAAAAATACGTACTCAAAAACTGCAATAATGCCCTGAGTGTTTTTATATATTATATGTTCTATTGATTGTTTAATATGAAAGATAAATGTTTTTAAAGAAACGTCAGGTAAATAATATGAAGTAGATTTCTGACAACATGAACTTGAAGATTCTCATCAAATCACTTTATTGATAACTGTAACTTACCTGACAAAAACTCTGCAAAATGTTTTTTGGAGATTTTAGGTATGTTAAGAAGAAAAAATATTGACAATTATGAAGACTAGAGGCTTATCTGGAAGACAGGTTTCTTCCGATTAATTGTGCTGTGTTTTACTTCTAATGGGCTTCCCGAGAAGCAAATACATCGTCGCGTTAAATGACGTTCCGAGGTTAGTGAGAAAAAAAAATGTGTTCCCGAGTTACGTGACTTACCTACTGTTTATAAACGCTGTTTTTACGCGTATTGAAAGTTTTTTTTCTTTTGATGTATGTACGCTTATCGTGATGGAATGATGTGCTTCTGAGATAACCCCGTTGCGCATTTATTGAAAATAATAAGTTACAGACTAAATGTCATTGTTTACACAAGATGCTGCCTTTGACCGTGGCATAACAACTAAGCACTGTTAGCGAAAATAAAACAGAATTTCCCATCAGTACTTACCGCTATCGTGGAAAATTTCAGTTTAGGTAGTTTCTGGTTTAAACCTAATGCAGTAGGCGATAAGAGTAGGTTTCTTGCTCTCACTATCGGTATTTTCCTAATTTACCTAATTTTACAGTGCGGAGAAATATGAGTAGAGGTATTATGGGGATTTTGGCACATCCGGACCTGACATCAGAACAACGGAACTGTTCGTGCTCTGTCATTTCGGTCGGCGGCCACAATGAATACATATGACTTTGACATTGACCATGACCTTGACCTGGTTGACCTTTGACCTTGAGTCCGGTGATGTTTGACATTGAAAACCGATAATATCCAAAAAAAAATCCTAAAAAATACTAAATAATTATTTCTAAATTATAAAAAAATATATTAGAAATATGAAAAAATTTCTTTCAAAAACTCAAATTTCCTAAGGTTTCATACACCCTTCTTCACCCATACTCATTCCACTATCTTGGTAGGTGCAGTACACCATCTTCGTAGGCATCACAGCTACTGTCCGCCATCTAGGTCGGAGCAGTCCGCCATATTTGTAGTAGTCACAGGTAGCGTCCGCCATCTTGTTTTTTTCGTTTGTAATTTGTTAATACATTTCTAGAGTTTGTCTCTCGCATTCGTTCTAGTGCTTGCTTGTTTTTTTTTTTCGTTTGTCATTTGTTTTACATTGTTGGTGCTGTCACCAGCACCGCACTCAGCAGATGACTGACCCCCTTCACTCCGCTTTTGAATATATTTTATTGACAAATTGCCATACCCCTAGTTCTCATTGGCCGATTGCCCAACACTTTCCAATATATTTATTTGCTCCGCCAATGTTTCTCATTGGCGAATTGCTCAGGTGTTTTCGTAAACCTTCGTTCCGAACAAGGGGTGGCCTATTGAAATCGCGAGGGCGGACTATTTGCCCCCTTAAAATTTCTTTATAAGAAGTACCCCTAGCCCCCTAGGGAAAGCAGTCTTTTCTATTGTTATAGTTCCTTTTTCGCTATTTCAAGACGAGACACCAGTGACAATTTAGAAACTGGCATAGTTTCAAAACACTGTCTAATTTACGATAGCCATGTTGTCAAGTGAAGAAAAAAATAACAGCAACAGGAAGGCAGAAGAAAATGGATATAATATCATCAACATTTTTTAAGTTGGAGTAAAACTATGAAGCGTTTCATAAATATATATATAAACATTCTTAACGTTGTGTGTGTAGNCATTTTTTAAGTTGGAGTAAAACTATGAAGCGTTTCATAAATATATATATAAACATTCTTAACGTTGTGTGTGTATTTTTTTTTTTGTATTAAAGAAAAAAAATTACTCTTTGTTTTTTCACATTTGATGTAATCAACATAATAAATATTTATTATTTTATTTATATTTTTGTGCCAAGTATTACAAGAATTATTAACTTAACATATAGATATGTACAACTCAGCGATTTAAAACGACATATATATATTATTATACACCTCTTCAATATAACATTGTAGATATGACCAAGCATGTAATTTATACTCTCAACGTTATAACACAGGCCATATCAGCCNTCTTCAATATAACATTGTAGATATGACCAAGCATGTAATTTATACTCTCAACGTTATAACACAGGCCATATCAGCCAGAGAAGTGAACAAACACTACATTTAGTATATCTATTATAGAGGATGATTACTTAGTATTATCATTCATTTCGCTTAGAAACTGTTCCAATTACAAGGGACTTTGCTCATTCCAAATACTTTCTTTCCACACACGGAAACTACAACGGACGTGAATTGAACATATAGATACAACTTTGATCATTCCAAATACTAGCTTTCTACAGAGAAATAAACAACAAAGGTAGTGTTTGTTCACTTCTCTGGTTGATATGGCTATGTTATAACGTTGAGAGTATAAATTACATGCTTGGTCGTGTCTATGACGTTTTCGTGCATAGGTGATTGATAATTTATATGCATTTTTAACTAGCTGAGTTGTACAGAACTGTATGTTCAGTTCACTTCCCGTGTTGTTTCCTTCTGTGTAGAAAGCAAGTATTTGGAATGAACAAAGACGCTTATAATTGGAACAGTTTCTAAGCAAAATTAATTATAATGCTAAATAATCATCCTCTATAATAGTTATACTAAATGTAGTGTTTGTTCGCTTCTCTGGTTGATATGGCCTGTGTTATAACATTGAGAGTATAAATTTTATACTTTGTCGTGTCTACGACGTTTTCGTACAGAGGTGATTGATAATATATATGCAGTTTTAACTCTTGACGTGGTCGAGGTTACCCAGGGCTGCTTGAGTGTTGAATTGCTAGGCGCCATAACTCAGTGGAGAGTTAATGATGAGGGTCGTTCGGTCGACCGCCCAGGGAGCCCTGGAGTCCTCTTACAGTTTGCAGATGATGTTGTCACGTACTTATTGTTACACTATCTATACCTTATGACGAGACTGAAGGCCGTCTCATACGCCTGAAATATACTACAAAATTGTGGTTGGTGCTACAAAGGGTGTAATTCCCTACAATTAATCGACACACATTTGACTTTGTGAAGCGGTTTATTCACTGTGCTTGCTTACATGTAAATAGTGAAAGAAAACAGACCCAGCACTTACGGCTTGCCGTTGACCTTGGAGTGAAATAAAAGTCGTATTATGTTGATACGCGATAGCTTTAAGCTCTCTGGTGAGAGTGCGGGTGGCTCTCCCCTCGGTACAGTAAAGAGATAAAACAAATTTTCCAGTTAATTAAAGTTAATATTGCAGTGAAGTGNTATGTTGATACGCGATAGCTTTAAGCTCTCTGGTGAGAGTGCGGGTGGCTCTCCCCTCGGTACAGTAAAGAGATAAAACAAATTTTCCAGTTAATTAAAGTTAATATTGCAGTGAAGTGATTACAGCATAAATGATGGTACCGAGGGGGCTCGCGGAGCGGACGACCAACGCCGCCGTTGTAGCTCGAGTGCTGAGACGAACTGCTCGAGTGGCATCGGCTTCCATCACGAGTGACGAGAACAAAAGTCAAACACCGAATGATGAAACATAACATGAACACTATGTGATATTACTGCAATGGTGAAAAATTGTATAAATTAAATGAAATACATTGGTGATACCCCCATTGATTAACTAATGTCTGTTAAGGTGCAAGTAGTGGATTTTACGGGGCGTGTCACCACACTAAATGACATGTTACAAGGACGGAGGCCTTTATAGGCAATCTCCGTTTTTGACAACAAAATTACTCTTGTATAAATAAGCATTAACATATTATTACATTTTCTTGAAAAACGTGTTTGTATTTCACTTCATATGATGTGTTAGAATTTCACTGGCTACAGTGTTGCCGGGTGGCTGTCTCCTGAAGGGATGGACGAGTCCACCTGGGCAAAGGGGTGTNTGGCAAATGGCAATGTTTGAGGAAGATATGATAAAGAGGTTTATGTGTTTTTTCTTTTGTTGGAAGACAGAATTTTCCTGTCACAATAAGACATTGATAGCATTTAACTCAAACGAATATATTTAAAGTTTGCAATATATATGCCACTTTATAGTTGCTAGGTTAAAAATGTACAAAAATAAGTTGCTATTTTTATTTAGTAAACAGGATCGAAATTAAAAATTTATATAATAATTAAAATAAGAAAATTAGGAAGGTGATTCGTATTACTGGGTTGTTTAATTATACATGTAATGACGTACCCCACAGTATGTTGGAGTCAAGACACCAAATAAAAATAAAAGCTAAAGCTTTTTTGACTATTTGAACTTTTCGTACAATCCATAGAAGAAGAACTCTTATCATTTTAAACCACTAATAAAAAATTGTTAACCTGGGCTGTTTTTATCCTTAGGCAACACGTATTCCAAATATACTAGGTTTAATCACCAATCGTAAGTCTCGCCGATCGCAAATGTCACCTCCCCCCTCCCCCTTACTCGCTGAAAAAATTGAGCTTTACACCCCTAGATCCCATTATCTAATTATTCTACAACATAGGAATTCTTATAAGTGCAAAAGTTCGAATAACTCGTTCCTAAGACAGATAAACAGAAAATAAGTATACATAAATAATCTTACATTGCGTGTCGATGAAGGATAATATTTANGTTCCTAAGACAGATAAACAGAAAATAAGTATACATAAATAATCTTACATTGCGTGTCGATGAAGGATAATATTTATACCTTCATGGACTTTATTTAACAGGAAGACAAATTTTCGTCAGAATATTTGAAGGGTTAGGTAAATATTTTTTGAATAATTGGGTACACTGACCTGAAATATTAACATGGCCATCATTATGATAATANGTTCCTAAGACAGATAAACAGAAAATAAGTATACATAAATAATCTTACATTGCGTGTCGATGAAGGATAATATTTCTACCTTCATGGACTTTATTTAACAGGAAAACAAATTTTCGTCAGAATATTTAAAGGGTTAGGTAAATATTTTTTGAATAATTGGGTACACTGACCTGAAATATTAACATGGCCATCATTATGATAATANAAGGGTTAGGTAAATATTTTTTGAATAATTGGGTACACTGACCTGAAATATTAACATGGCCATCATTATGATAATAAGTGTCTGAGTTACTACAAACTCATAAGTTTACATGGCCTACCATAATGCTGCCTGTGTGAAAAATTTGGTGGAAATGGATTGATTGGTTTTCTAAATATGACATAAAAACATTATTTCCTANATGCTGCCTGTGTGAAAAATTTGGTGGAAATGGATTGATTGGTTTTCTAAATATGACATAAAAACATTATTTCCTAAATCAGGTCTATCTTACAAAATTGCTTAAATAGAGTTTCTGTACACGATGTTTCTAATAAGTACTGTTAGCAAAATNAATCAGGTCTATCTTACAAAATTGCTTAAATAGAGTTTCTGTACACGATGTTTCTAATAAGTACTGTTAGCAAAATAAGTTAGACTGAATTAGTTAAATGGTAGGTTAAATCTGTAGTTGTGCAAAATTGGGTGAAAATAAGTTGAATTGTTCCGGAAATATGGCACAATATTCAATTTACTCGCTTGACACTATTTTGCAAAAAAAATCTGGCAAAAGATGATCTCTGTATGCATAAATTATGTTTGTAATTAATACTGTTAGCATACAAAATTTGANAAATCTGGCAAAAGATGATCTCTGTATGCATAAATTATGTTTGTAATTAATACTGTTAGCATACAAAATTTGATTTAATTTTGTTGAAATTTTTATAGATGTAACAAATTAATCTAAATTAATTATGTAAACCTCATTAAAACATGCCTGCTGCACATAAAAAAGGTGAATTTACATACCCTACTGTAGCATTACTTGCGTGAAATTCTTATATGAATCGGTTGGCTGCATCTCGAGATATGGCATAAAACCTCAATTTTTCTTGTGACGATCATCATAAATCGATGACAAAAATGTTATGCATTAGCGCATTCGATGATTGTCGTAGATACAATATACAAAGTTAAAGTTTAATTTGTTGCACAGTTCCGTAGATATAGCACACCAAACTGAATTTTTTTATAGGTGCCATTCGGAAAATAAGAGACTTGCACTCTTAAAACATATAAATTAATATGGCCTACCACAGTACAACTTCTTCGCAACATTTGAAAGAAATCGGTTGATTGTTTCCCGAGTGACGACAAAAACTGTATTATTTAATGTGGGGCTATCTTACAAAACGGCTGAGAAATGAGGCTTTGCATATACAATTTTGATGGGTATAATTGATATTGCCAGCATACAAGTTAAGTTGAAATTTGTTTTGTAGTTTCGTAGATAAAACATTCTGAGCTAAAAAAAATTAATGGCCACCATTTTAAAAATATTGTGTCTCACCCTCTCAGAGTTTATCAGTTTATATGGACCACCATATTGCTACTTGTATGCCAAATTTCTTAGAAATCAGTTGTTTTTCGGAGATATCACGTAATTTTAATTTGCCATGTGATACTATTTTACGAAATGGCTGACAAAAGAGATTTTGTGTGGACACGTTTGATGGTAAAATAAATACAGCCAGCTCACAAATTTCATTGGAATTAATTACACGGTTTCGATGCCATAACACACCAAACTAAAATAACTATNTACAGCCAGCTCACAAATTTCATTGGAATTAATTACACGGTTTCGATGCCATAACACACCAAACTAAAATAACTAAATGACCGCCATTTTGAAAATAAGTGTCTGGCATACCTAAAACACATCCTTTAATATTACCTACCTCAGTACTACTTGTTTGCGATATTTGGTAGGAATCAGTCAATTGTTTCCCAGGATATTACATTAAAACTTTATTTATTCGCTTGGCACTATCTTACAAAATGGACGACAAAAGATGCTCCCAGTAAACGCATTTGATGCTTGTTTTATATACTCTCAGCATACAAAGTTAAGTTGGAATTGATTAAATGGTTTCGACGATATAGCATACTATAGTTTAATAGTTAGATAACCACCATTTTGAAACATATTTGTACATATAAACTGTCACAGTACTACTTGTTTGCCAAATTGATAGTGGTCAGTCAACTATTTCCAAGATATTACACAAAAACTTAATTAATTCATGTACATGTACGTTACAACTGGCGGACAAACGTGGTTGATGTCAAAGATAGTCAGAGTACAAAATTTAATTTAAATTAGTCAACCGGTATGATAGTTATACCAAATAAACCTAAAATATTTGCATTGCTGCAATTTTGCAAATAAGTGCCTAATTAAGTTCAGTTACTTACGTTTACGTGGCCACCTTAGTACTACTGACGTCCCAAATTTGGCGGAAAATGGTAGAGTCGTTTTCAAGATATAATGAAAAAACTTTATTTTTTATGGGGCGCTATCTTTCAAGGTGTCTGACGAACAACAATATTCACTTCTCAATTCAATACTTACAACTTGCGCGATCAGATTACAAAATTTGGTTTAAATCGACTCAATGGTTTCCAAGATATGAGATATCACGCTAAATTTTAAAATGGCAGTTATTTTGAAAGTAAATACTCGGCGTAGTTTTAAAAGTCATATGTACTTACTAAGTACCGAGTTTGGTGAATTTTGGTTCACGCGTTCAAAAATTGAAAAGTTGTGGGCCACACACACACAAAAGCACGCGCAGAAACACACACATACACAAACACACTCATACACACAGACATGAAAGTGATATCATAAAGTCTTTCTTTCCTTCGAAAAGTAGGCTAAAAAGCATAAAATACCACAAACACGTAAATAACCACGAGCATGATAGCACTTCTAAAAACTTTCAGCCAATAACTCTCATATAAATCTTAATTAATGAACACCTTCTGAAGTGTGGCTAAATATATGTTTAGTAACCAATATTTGCCACATAAGGCACGCAACCACCTGGCGACATAACTACAGGATCTGCTACACAAGCCGTACTCATTGAGGTGATCGCCTGCCTAGCGATCGAAATACGATTCATCTTGTTTGAAAATGCGTTTTTCGTCGAAACTATTAAACACGTTTCCAAAAGATTTACCTACGAAAAGAAAGCACATCCCAGGCGATGACGTAATGGTACTTTAAATACATCGCNTTTCCAAAAGATTTACCTACGAAAAGAAAGCACATCCCAGGCGATGACGTAATGGTACTTTAAATACATCGCGCACACACAGTAAACATAATATTCATGCCATCCAACATGCTGAACAGGAATTTTTCATGCTGCTATTTCAGAATATATACTCTATTCACGGTTTCTTCACACTTTTTTAATCAACCCTTTGNAGGAATTTTTCATGCTGCTATTTCAGAATATATACTCTATTCACGGTTTCTTCACACTTTTTTAATCAACCCTTTAAAAAATCACCCCATTTGCGACGTGTTTGGTTGTTTCCTAAACATGCCACGTGTCACAAACGTTCTATACTTCTGTTTACATGAAAATATCTTATTTTAGGTCAAATTTAATTTTTTTACATTCACTTTATCTGTAAATTACAATATTTAATTTATATTTTTTTTAAATGAAAACAGGGAGAGAATAAGTGTATTGGTAATGCTAAGGAGGAAAAAGTAATCATAAAAAATACCATTCAAGTGAGATGAACGTGTTTGATTAAATCTTAAATATGTAAAATACTTTTGCCAATTTGAATTTAGTGGAACTGCATTACAAATTGGTTAGAGGAAGTATAAATACATCTGTAAGCACTTGTTTACAAATCAATTTTCTAACCTAAAATCCAAACCATGCCGTTTACGCTAGACGTGTTGGCAGAAAAGCAGTTCAGTGTTGGGAAAAGGGAGATTGGTTGCACTCAGCCAGCGAGAACCTCATCTTTAGTCCATGATACCAACCAGATACATTCGAAACTACGATAGAGGCACGCATTGGCCTTTGCTACAGAGCCACGTCCAATAAAATTACAGGGTCACCGCTTAAAGTCACGTTCAGGCGAGTCGTCGAAGGAAAGACTGCACGTTGAGTTGAGCGCCTTGCGCGTAGAGGTGATACCGCTTTACATACGTCTCTCGGCGTCGCCCGTAGTGCTTCAACGATATTTGTCTTACGCAAACGTGGCCCTCACTAGGCGACCGCCTTAAGGCACACTTTTCCTTTCGCGATGAGATTTGATGCTTGGCATTTTGCTTTCATAGAGGCGACTGCCATACGAAAAAGAGTATTTAAAGTAAGCGTTATGTTTATTGTGCACATGTTCAGTTCTCCGAAGATCTCGAGGCCGGAGAGGAAGGGAGATAGTAGGTGAAACTGCAGAACCACACGAAAAGTAGAAGAATCCATAGCAGAGAGGAATGGTGCAAACCATTCTTACAAAACTTTCTGTATGTGTCAAATTAGATTTGCTCCGGTAACCTAGGGGATGAATCACTAGACATTGACGACAGTTTTAAAAGAAGTATTTGAATCAAAATGGATCGCGCTTTATTGAGAACTTTCGATGTCAAAGTTGGAAGAACTCTCTGCCCATATATGCACATAATTTAATGTAAAAACTGGTTTGACCTTTTTGTACTTGTTTCAATAGTTCTGCAGTGTCGTAACCAAATTGGAGGACATTGGAAATAGTTTCTTTTTTAATTTACTGACAACATAAATGAAAGAATCTTGGTAAATTCGAACCTATTTTTGTTTCTTACAATTCGAAATAATTTCTTGGTAAACGCATGAATATTAGATCCTTGGAAATTTTAATGTTCTATTTTCCAAATTTCCTACGTAAGGATGCACTGTGGTGAACAATAATTAGCTACGCAAGGACTTTCAAAACTGCTTATTTAATCGCCAACGCAGTACATTACAATACAGTATATGGGGCTACTGTATGGTACAATAAACCGTTATACACACAGAATGCCCTACAGGGAGTCAGTATGCTGCTCCACAAAACAGTAAGGAATGCGTACCGTGCAGTTTGTAGTAATGTCCTACCTTCGTTGTTGGGAGTAACCACAGCTTTCCAAGTTAATTCCCGTGAAACGTTTATGTGGATTTAAAATTTTTCACATTAAATACAGTATGCGAGGCATTAATAAATGCGTAACAGGTTAATTAAAATCTACATATTTTTGGAAACTCTTATGGAACAAGAAGTTACTGATAAAACTAATGAGCCTACTTTCCTCTGCATTAGTGCAAATAATGTTTAATGATTCTCAAAATCTTAGATGGTAAGTAGGTTTCAACGTCACATTGACAGCAATGTCATTAGAGATCAAACCAGAAACATATGCAACAGTAGTGCGACAGTTACAAATACACACGTGCCTTACCCGGGACTCGAACCCAGTAAACCCAGTACCATACTATTAGAAGCAACAAACTACATTAAGGCGGTAGTATTCCGATCATCAACTTCAGATGCAATCAGTCTAATGTTTTGAATGATAAGGTTTACTAACCTGAAATATTATCGGGGCCGTCATTTTGTAAATAAGTGTCTGAGCCACTTAAAGCACGTAAAACAGTAGCATTAATTGTGCGAAGAATTTGGTGGAAATCCGTTGATTTGTTCCCGATATATGGGATATAAACTTCATTTTTACATTCGGCGCTATGGTATGAAAAGGTCTAAAAAAGAGCTCCTGCTCTGTAAATGAAAAAAAAACAGGCCTCTTTCTCTTTTGAACTAATTTTCTAAAGTATGTTAATCTATAGTATATGACAGAATAATAGATTGTCTGTCTAAATATAAATTACTCAATACATCTCAGCATGGATTTCTGATGGGCATGAGTACAAAGTCAGCTATTGATGAATTTGTAGAACCAGTCACAGAGTACAGAGACAGGTCAGAGGACATGCTTGGAGTGTTCCATGACTTGGCTAAAGCATTCGACACTGTCGATAATCAATTAATTCAGATAAACGTTATAATCTAGTGATAATAGGTAATTTCAAAGATTTAATATAATCATATTTAACAAACAGAAGACATCTAGTTCAAGTAAAAAACATATTTCATACTATAGAGCATTTCCACTCTAGAACTGTAAACGTACATGTTCCACAGGACACGGTGCTGGGTTCACTTCCGTTTTTGATACATGTTGACGATATATATCTACAAATACCCGATGCACCTGTAATTTCACTTCCAGATGATACAGATATTATAATTACGTTCACCAAATATTGTAAGCTAGAAGACATAGCTAGCAACATCCTATACACACTGAACTCTTGGTTTTCCTCAAACAATATGTTATTAAATCTGGATAAAACAAATTGTATTTGTTTCTCTATTAATAAAATATTAAGAACTAGACATTTTCGTAAATAATACTAAAATTATGTCAGTCAAGCACACCCGTTTCCTTGGCATTGTAACTGTCAATTCTCTGTCATGGAAGAAGCATACGAAATGGTTATTGAAAACATTAAACAGCACTTGTGTTATGCCAAGTATTGTGTATAACCAGGCAGTGTGTGTGGCCTGCTTGCTTTGCATTCGTGTACTCTCATATCAGTTACGGGATAATTGTTATGGGGAAAAGTATATTAAATTTATAATAATTCCTTGTTATACAAAAAAAAATCAGAATTAGGGTATACTAGCGAACCGGCCCGGCTTCGCTCGGTAGCAATTTAGTTTTCACTGCGATACTTTGAAAGACAAAAAAGATTACTGTGGGCCGTCCTTAAAAGATAAACATATGCTATCGCGGACTTCTCTGTAGACCTTTTTTTGAGCTACAGTTTTGTGGCACATTAATTTGATTTATCTCTTATGGTTAAGTCACCGCAAGCCATGTAAGCGCCCTAAAAGCGGTTTTTTTACGACTTTGTTACAAACGGTTCGACATTTCTCAAAAATTCTTACATTAAATATAAATATATTATACACCAAAACCTTCCTCGAGTAAATTTCTAAATGATGTTGAAAACCTCATCAAAATCCATTAAGTAGTTTATAAGTACTAAGCGAATACACAGACAGACGCGGATAAGCGACTTAGTTTTATACTATTTAGAGATTACAAATGAAGCGTTCTGACAGCTGCTGCGAAATATTTAAATCTGCCCGCATAGTTACTGTGCCATCTAGGCTATATACCTATACAAAACATTAATATTTATGTTAACAAATAATTATAAATATTACAAGAATACTGATATTCACGAACGCCATACACGTATAAATCACAACTTCCATCTTCACAGGGCTAACAAGAAAAAATACTACTTACACTTTAAACTAAGCTGGTACAATATTCTTCAATAAACTACCCCAAGTCCTAAAAAATATAAATAAATATTCAACATTTAAATGCAAATTATTTGAATTCCTTCTAAACAAATTTTATGATACATATGAATTTTGTGCATAATTATTTCTGTATTGCATTTTGTCACTATGTAGTACAATTAGTAAGTAATGCCATCATAACCCCTGGAACTTTAATGTATGTATGAGTATTTATTAAGTGCATATACGTGATCTTGTCTTGTTTGTACTGAAATTTATCCACTCATCATACTAGGCTTCTCTCGTGCATTTGTATGTTTGCTACGTAAGGTATGTATGTATGAGTGTGTATCTGTGTACATCTCTGCATGTGTATGCATGGATATCACAGAATCGTGTATTGTCAGTGTGTGAAATTCACAATGGCGTAATAAAAATTTTCAGGCTATGTAATTTGAAGTATGCACTCCTCTGTATACTAATTTGTTTTCACTTCAGTAAGTATTTCATATTTTAATATTATGTGCTTGTACTATTTGTATTGTGTGTGTATGTGTATATAAGTTACGTATAAATGTGTAAGTGTATGTTTATACATATGTTTTATGTAATATATTGATGAGTGCAGTAGTATGTTAATACTCATATGTGCAATAAATCTGAATCTGAAATTTATTGCCTATTAAATACATAACTTCCAAAACCAAATATTTTACCAATATATATATTTTTAAATTTTAATGAACATATCAATTAAAATTAAAATCTGCAATGTCATATTTTGCTAAACGTAACAACCAAGGCTCCCTCATCCCATATGAACTTAATTTGTTAAATTTCTAGTATTTTTTAATATTTTTGTTGAAAAAATATTTTCTGCTTATGTTTTGAGGTATTTATGACCAGGGACACGACAGAAACAAACACATGACATAATACAATAAGTAAACAATAAACAACAAGCAATTTTATGCCACAGAGAATGATGAAACAGTCCTCAAAATTGTCTGATACAACAATGAGAGCATCGGGTATAAATACCTTCCAAGAATGAGTTCCGGTCACTTTTGTTGCTGCGGTGATAGATAGCGGATTGGAGAATTGTACAAAGCGAATACTGCGAGATACTTGGCGAATATTATTAGATACCTGAGAATATAAGGCTACTAGATACTTACGAATACTACGAGATAATTGCGTATACTACGTGATACTTGCAGAATACCGAGAGATACTGATTGATAATTATGGGAATGAAGGTGTTGCTCTGCTGGCTTGTCCTCATGTTTGGATTTAGCTTTGGAATGCCAACGAACAGGTATGTCACAAAAACGTTTTACTAACTTGAAAGTTGTACTTCGGCTACGACAACCCGCTAGTAAGCGGGTTTTTTCGGGATTTCCCGTTTCCCCAGCCCTTTAGTCCCGGCGCAGCTCCATACTCACCTCACTCCACACCCTCATCGGCTCTCAAGACCCCGATGTTAAGAGCCGCCCAAATCTCTTCACTTACTCATTGGAGGAATATTTGTAACGTATTCTGGTGCAACTGCTGTGATTGCTGACTGAATCTGAACTAACAGTTACAAGTGGAGCTATAAATCAAACGGTTCAAATACGTAATATTGTCTGCGTCGAATTTTATGTCAGAATCGTGACCTATTATTTTTTCTTCTCGTATAAAACGAAATTTCTACACGTTCCAGCTAGACTCTCTCCATTTTTCTCTGTTGAGTGCNTATTCTGGTGCAACTGCTGTGATTGCTGACTGAATCTGAACTAACAGTTACAAGTGGAGCTATAAATCAAACGGTGCAAATACGTAATATTGTCTGCGTCGAATTTTATGTCAGAATCGTGACCTATTATTTTTTCTTCTCGTATAAAACGAAATTTCTACACGTTCCAGCTAGACTCTCTCCATTTTTCTCTGTTGAGTACACTTTCTTTTCTCTAAAAANTTTCTTTTCTCTAAAGATTCTACTTTTTCGTACTATCAACAACTTCAGCCTTTCTTCCTCCCTTTACTATCTTTCATTCCGCCTTTATTTATATCATCCTTTACCGCAAACTTTTTCTGTATAATGTATGCCTAAACTAAGGTGATTTTACTTTGTTCATTACAACGGTCAGTTTTTTTCCTTTCCTATTTTTGTCTGTATGTATTCTTTTCTCATTATATCAGTCGATTTAACATAATTTTTTTTGTCCGCGAAAATATTTCAAGATTCTCTCACACGACTCTTCTTTATTTTTGACTTCGCAACGTTCCACTGCCTCCATAAAACACGCTCCAAAAAAATACAAATCACTCTAACAGCTCCGTCGGAGAACAGTTTCCTATTATACAGTTGATTTCTGAAACTGAAACTCAGGGACCGATCTTGTGGGTGGTTTTTCCTTGTTAGTCCTGGAATAGCAGCGAGTAGCTTGTATTCGAGAACAGTTTAGTTATTTTATTATGTTGTTTTATTGTTTCGTGTTTTCGGTTGGTACTGTCAATAACCTAACCAAGAGGGACCTGTTTCAGGCAACTCCCAGATGAGGATTTGGCAACAGCAGCAGCCACCACTACAACTGAAGAGCCAACCCATCCGGTAACTCATATCACTGTTTTAAATAGAGTCTTGCTTACTAAAAGCAGTCGCTCAGGCAATGACTGAGTACGAAGAGGTGAGGTGACACACACCGAGAGGAGACTGTTGAGCTGAGAGCCCTGGGTGGTGCGGCGACGGAATGCAATGGTTATAGCAGCGGAAGTACCCCAAGAAAACACACGAGCCAATATCAACGTCTGCTACGTTACCCACGCGCAATAACGTGGGTGTGACCACATAGCGAGTCAAACCCAGCTCGCCGTAATGAAAGGTCGGTGTACTACCCACGCCGACACCACAGCACCATTGCTCTGACACAGGATATCAGACTGTATCAGGACTAGTTACCGGAGCTACTACATAATTTATCAACCCATTAAATAAACTATAATGTCTGCTAGGAACATTGCGCACCGAGCCTTGTGGGGAAAATCGTTGTATAACAAAACAGAAAGCATTTCTTTACACAATCTTACATCTGTGTTAGGAACAAAGCATTTTGGTATGTTTTTTAATTTTATTTATGTCTCTACAAATTAGTCAAATATTTTCACTACACAAACTAATTCTAATCCCAATGTAGGAGGTTAGTAGTTCTGTATTTTTTCAACCCTACCTCTTAATTTGGCTACTATATTGTAATGCAACGCGCATAATTTTGAATTTTTCATAAATATTTCATTTTTTATTCCTCTAAGCAAATTTTGTTAACTGCATAGCACTTTATTCTTTATTTCAATAAGCTTATATTTCTTTGGAAAGCATTCCTAAGCTGATTTATTGAGAAAATGTATTCAATTTTGTGATTATCTTTGGAGTTTGTCTAAAGTAATTTTAATTCTAACATTGTTAATATAATTCCGACTATCAAAGCAGTAGCCGATCGTAATTGAAGGTTCAAAGATATTAATTTTGCAAGTTATACTGAATTCGGTGTCATGTTTACGAGAGGCGTGATNTGATTTATTGAGAAAATGTATTCACTTTTGTGATTATCTTTGGAGTTTGTCTAAAGTAATTTTAATTCTAACATTTTTAATATAATTCCGACTGTCAAAGCAGTAGCCTATCGTAATTGAAGGTTCAAAGATATTAATTTTGCAAGTTATACTGAATTCGGTGTTATGTTTACGAGAGGCGTGATAATAAAGTGTTTCTGCATGGGCGGATCCGAAGAAGCTCGAAAGCATACATTTTTCTAACACTTTTTAGTGTTATTCGTCACAGTATCATCGACATCTTGCTACAAAACAGTGATGCCGTGCTCGGTTTACTGTTTCTTTGGGACGTAGAAACGTAAGGTTTGGCCTGTTTTTTCATTGCAACTGCGTGATACTGAGTCTTGCATTTTTACTACCCAATTAATTCAACGGAGACGAACTTTCACTTATTTGAAACTTGGAATATGCTCTTAATTTCTGCTTTTAGAACAATAACTAGAGCTTTCAAGTGTACTAGAGTCAAGAACTGTTAAAGATTGAATTTCATCCAGGGCATGGTTAACTCCAATGTTTGAGTCAACATTTTAATTTTGAAACCAGCAAAGCCTTTTGCTCCTTAGTAACTTCCTTGTTTAAATAACGTAATGCAAGTAGTGGTGACCTGTTATGATAAACTTTACACTAATTGAAATTTGTGGTTTTAACTCACTAGAAGCTAGATGGGAATATGAAAAAGTTCTATAAATTGGGCAGCACAAATGCGAGTAATATTTCTTGCAAAATAAAATGCAAGAGTTGTCCACAATCTTCGTTTGTATTAAAAACTGATCTTCTTTATGAGCACGATTACTAAATATTCCGTAATGTAATGGAACTATTTGATTTTTAAGAGTTTTGTGTGTGCGTTTTTTGTTCTTTGCTCTTTATAAATGTGCTGTGTATTCGATTGTTTATTCAGCGTAAATTCCTTTTTTTAAATGTCAGTTCTTTTGAAAAAGGCCATACTGAGATACTTACATGTTTCCCAAAACAGCAAGTTATTAAGACTTTCTCCGTCCACATGGAATCAGCACTTTAATTCGTCATACTCAAGTGAAGCCGTTTTATAAATTTGTTAAAGTATTCCGAAACCTACAACAGACACTCGGGTCTTCCAAACATACAAATCTTATTCAACTCAACTTTCAGGCAATATTTTGAACCCTCTTGTACTAGAACAACATATAGTTTGTGCTTCCTTTAACTTCTTTAATATTTTCTATTTGAAGAAAACCACACATTCTTTGCCTCCTAATATAATCACAGACGAAATATGCACACGTCACTTATGTGGGCATTCCTAGTAGCATGTGCTTAAGAAATGATTTTTAATAAACTTTTCACCTTCTTAAGTACATTAATCTCTTTTAGTTTATTTTGTATTTTATTTAGAGGTTTAAGAAGACTAAAATACATGTCTTCACTTGCATATTTAAGCATAAATCTTTCTGCACAAGAAATCTTTGTATTTATTGTAAGTACTAAGACCGTACTGAAGGTCCCGTATAGACCCTTAGCCGATCGGAAGACGGCGCTAGAGATCAAGTCTCTCGGCATAGAGGCAATGATGCGTTTATATGCGTGCTTGTGGCCACCCTTACGTCACCCTTGAGTTGGAAAGCACAAAGTGTTATATATTTCCCTATTATAGGTTTACTAATTTTATTTTATTTTGTTAAAGAGTTTTGGCAGGCAAAGTTACAAAATACTGTTTTATCGTTTCCTTACTGAAAAATACTGGGAAACCGTGATTGTATGGATGTAAATGTAACTTTCGTCATTGAATCTGCAAATTAAAGTTTCTTCGTAGCTTGAGAACAGTTATTGTTTGTACGTGATTATCAGTCGATATTAACTTTATACCAGCGACTTAAAGGAAAGTCATTAGAATATATCGCCCATTCTGTTCGTAAGAGCTCCTCCGTTTTTGTTGCAAACGATAAGATTTAAAGTTTAATTTATGAAGAGCGGTGTGGTTTTTAAAGCCGTTATTGAAAGGAAATCAGGTAGGCCTATGTCGTACAATATTGTCCGGTTTTGAATTCAGCTTAGCCAAACGAGTACACAAGTAGAAACTATGCTATAGTGTGCAAGGCTCGGGCCTGATTACATTTTCGGTATAAAACCGGGGGCGTTAACAAACACAAAATACAAAACATTTAAGCTAAGGTATTAATACGCGTATTTCCTATGAGCCGGTCCACTTTTAAAGGCCAACGACGGGACAGAACATTTATTTCCTGTAGTGGGCCCGCCTGCTTGGCGCTTGAACTGGGCTGCAGTGTGTTTGAAATACACATTTTCACGAAACTATTAAACATTGCTTCAGTATATGAATAAACGAAAAAAAACACACACGCTTCAATCAATGCCTGCTTGGTACTTTCAAGACGTCACACACGTTATGAACACCTTTTCGGAGCATTCCAGAAGCCTTTTCCACAGTGCTGTATCTTAAAATATACGCGTCGGATACATAAAAATATACATTCAACCTTTCCATAGACTTTCCAACAATAAAATGATAGGCTCAGATCTTAAAGTTCCATAGGTACACACAGCACGGCCAGAATACTGCACGACCGATAAGTTCCTTGAGCTTAGTAGCGATGGTGTATAGGGTGTCAGACCCCAAACAATTTGTAATTTGAACCAAACATTGTTAAACCCGTACGCATTGTACGACGTGACATTTTCTTCAAATAAAAAAAATATTCTGTTGACAATTTTTGAATAATTTGAGGTCAAATAACGAATTCTTCTGTTTTGTTGCTGTCGTAATAACAAATACTTATTTTTGCAGATGAAAAAAATTAAAAAGGAAACTGAACCCACGGGCTACAGTATAAGAGACATGTAATCACCAAGTAACAAGTAATAAATATAAAACATATGTTAAATACAAAAAACTATTGCAAGTATTGACATTTTTTTTAAAAAACGTATAAACTGTCATTTAGTGATTATATATATGTCAAGCAGTAGCCCACGCCATTATTTTATAAAGTTTTTTTGTCTGTACAACTTAGTATTTGGTATTGTGGCTGCAACAATCCCAAAGAAATACTTATTTTACAAAAAAATTCTTAAAATTACAAAATTTAAATTACATATAATGCGTACGATTTAAACAATGTTGAACAATTATTATATTTTTCGGACCCGACATCATTCTCGAGCTCAAGCGTGTAAAATAGCTCGAGGTCGGCGTTCAAAGGTGAAATTATTTTCTACAATTTAAGCATATGACATCTCTTTTCGTCGTGATGTGTAATAATATTCTGAAAATGTTTAATAATGGAACATGATTTAAAAAAAAAACTAAATATGGGATTTTTTTATTTAGGTTTTTTTATTCGTACAATTCTCATAAAGGTACCAAAGTAACACTTTAGACTGCAGCTCAGAAGAATTATTTATGTTATCCGAAAATCTCAAAGAACACTCCTTGAAAATTGTTTTACGATTCGGCCGTATTTTAATTTTTTACATTTGAGGTAAAATTGAAAGTCAAATAGCTGACCTGGCGACTGTTGTGTGTTGCAGTGTCGTGATGAGGAAGAACTGCTGTTGACGTTTATGTGCCTCAGCTTGGTGCTGATGGTACTTATCGTAGCGAAGTTCTCCTGTCCTCTGGACATACTAGCTGACAGATGTCTCAGGAAGAAACTGTGTGGGTGTGGCGAAGACAGGTGTACATCGACGGAGGTGTGAGCCTTCACAACGTCGATCGCCGCCGTAAGTACTTATGCGGTGGTGATGTGTCATACTGTGTTGCAGCTATGTCTATTTTAACTGCAGCAGATAAAAAGAATATTTGAGGGTCCCAACAACAGGCAGTCGTAGAGAAGGAGGACCGTTACAATACAGCCAAAAAGTTTTTTCTGTTTTAGATTAAAATGGGAATAATTGATGTGTGATACGGAAGTATGTGCGCCACTTGCCGGAAAAGCAGTTGTGGTGGGAATAGGGGCATGGACCAATGAAGGCGCGTTGCTCACTCGCAGCAGCCGTAGCTCGAGCAGTGGCGAAGAGAAATGGAGCCGTCGAAGGATATCAATCGGAGTAGTCTGCTTTGTGACTTAGGTGGACTTACCCGCAGCGGCATCTAGTCACCGAATACGTCAAACTTCAGGGATAATGCTCTGAATGAACGCATCACGAAGTTCAGTTTAAAGGTATTGTCGCTTTGTGATGAACCCCGAAGTGGACCGCCACAGCTCCTGGAGGACGAGGCCCTGAAAGTGGCCATAGACAAGGGCTGCAGCCAAACATATGGTGAGCGTACAGAAGGTCTGACGAGTTGATTAGTTGGAACATGTGCAATGGGCACTGAAGAAGAAGGAAGCAGATTATCACATTTTCCATTTCCTGGACCACCACCTTCGTGGGAAATTCTTCGTAAACGAGGCAGACTTGCGGCAGGTATTCGCGGAATTCTTTGTGTCCAAGACTCCCGATTTACCGCCAGAGCATTGCGCAGATTAAGGCATGTTAACAGATGTGCTAGATGACGAAGGTGATTACTCTGAGGACTAACTGAATGTGACATTTGCTGTACAACTTTTTGTTTCTCGCGATATAAAATAGCAAGAACTTCTTTGGTTACATTGTAAATACATATCTGCTTGGATAAAAAATACAATTAGATGCATTACTTTCAAAAATATATATTAACATTTCGAAGTCTACGTATTCACAGTGGTAAAGAGACTCCTTAAATACCTTTTTTTTTTTTTTTTTTTTTTTTTGCAAAATTTGTAATATGTATTTGTCTTCGTAGAATTGCCCCTTTTCAAATATTTTAATATACTTTTCCAGGTACCTGTAGGATTCTCTCAATGTGTGTACGGGAGCTCTCCCTACCCCCTTTCCTATTTTCAAATATTAAGACATGGTCAACGAACCATGTTTAGTCATAGATTTTTGGATGATTTGCTTTCATAATGTATTCCCATAATTTTTACTTTTTCCGATAATGCAACAACGGTGATTTTGCTTTTTATAATTCTCTTTTCAGTGCAGACATAACCACAGAACTCTTAACATAATAGGGAATTCGCGTTTTTACGACTTCCAAATAACACATTACAAGAGTAACGTGGAAAATAATCAAACCACTTGTACAATGGAACGTCAGTCGAAGCAGGGATCTGCATGAACTAACATAAAACGCAATATGTTAAAAAAAAAATTGTTCCACAGTTGCAAGAAATTGTGCTAAAACGCATTGTTGAGTCGAATAATTCATAAATTCATTTTTGTAAGTAATCTCTGTTTAACATTAAAATGTTTAATTCTATGTCATTTCAGTAAATATTAAAATCAAGTTTCCTTATATATTAAGATATGATAACACTTTTAAGCTATTTTTGTTGAACCTAAACAATGCAAGACCAAATTAAAGAAATTTTATAATTTACCTATTGCACAAGATACATACTTATTAATTTTATAACAAAACAAAATTACATATTTTTTCAAATTNAGGAAAACATTGTAATTTTTTCTATGTGGAACAAATTAAATTAAAATAAAATAACTCTAAGCAGCTTTAAATGTAAGTACACAATATACATCTCAGATTTCCAGCTTTCCTTGTCTCCTTTTGATTATGTTTCCGTTTTCTTATGATTTGGTGTTTAAAAAAAATCGTAAAATTTTGATATGTGCGAATTTTAAAATTATTTAATGTTTATTTGGTTGGAAATTGCCATTCATTATATGCCTTATTTCTAAAAGTTTAATAGTTTGGCACAATAAAAAAAATCACTATCCAGGAGAGGGAATGTAGGTCAGAATGCCACCTGCGAATTAATCATTTTCTGCGATCAATCATTGAACGACTTTTTGCCTACACAACTATTTGCGTTAAATGACTTGTAAGTGTTACGACACGTCTATATAAATAAATAATTGGAATTTTAATACTTTTTCAACTGACAAAATTTAAATTCAAATAAACTATCCTTATATCACGAAAGTATTACTAAAATATATTATATTACAAAACCATATGGACCTAAACATTTGCGTTACTGTTTCTGACTTGGACAGTTCCGCTTAAAATTCGTGAGCTTAAAATGTAGAAGGCATGCACAGAATATGAAAAACACTTAAAATCTATATTCAGCTATCGATTGCGATAACGTAATTTTGATTATATAAAATAAATAACTTGTGTAACTTAAACTTTTCCTTCTTGGTCTGAAACTTTGCCAGTGAAAAAGCATACGTCAAGGAACAAAACGTTTCACGAATAAAAACGTATATTAAAAAGTGAGGTATTTAGTTTTTGTAATAGCTACAGCCTACAGTTCAGTTAATTAACTTCACTTCGATGTGCTTCAACCGCAATAGAATATACACAAAACTCTGTTAACAAAAGCGGACAGACTAACAGCGCAGTGGCCTACTCCAGGAGTGGATCCAGCTACACTTTTGGTTTATGGTTGTTGTCGGAAGGGGGATAGGGGAGTAATATCGCCATTGCTTAGGTGCAGGCCTATATTTTCTGTGTTGTTAGACGGCCACTGACTAATCATAACTTTAGGTAAACAATATTAAATTAATGGAATGAAGTAAGTTTTTACAATGTTTCTGAAATTATTTTATTTTTTCTTAAAACATTCCCAGTATAGGTTCGAGGTCAATGTAAAGATTTTGTTGGGGAGGGATGCTAGACGCGTACCTGGATGGATTGATTATTGCACATACCTTTGTAAATGCAGAAGTTTATAATATATCATCACATTTGTCTATTACAGTATTATCTTCCTTGTATTCATTCTACAGTCACAGTACATTACCACTTTACTAGTGTGTCCCATTGGTGCACATTATCAACGTGCCATATTTGTTAATGCGAGTCACCCGGACTCACACCTAGCACACGAATCGTTGCCCATTTAAAGTTCAGTGAACGCTATTCGTTAATCACTCACTTATAATTCAGTCACACATCGTATATACATATATATATATATATATAGTGGGTATATATTTTTATATTTTGTATCGCCTACCTGTTAGACCACACACATTTTGTTTTATATTTCCGAATGGATTTCTCTAAAACGGTTCACTTGAGAGTGCTCCCACAAGGAAACGTTTTCTGTTAATTTTGACGTGCTGATTCCCAAATTGTCTTAACAAATGGGTTTGAGATTATTCTTACATTTCATTCGTACAATATTTCATTTAAACGTAGGGAATCAATCCCTCTGTACCTAATGAAAGGTGCAATACCCGTTGTGACAGAGGTATAAGAACTGCTTTATACGAATCACTATTCACCGACTTCTGACATAATCGTAAGTACTTTCTAATATTTTTTAATAAAAGCATTTTAAAACTTACTTTTTTTTTAGGAATGCGTAGCTTCCTTAATAATCGCTTGATGGAAAAGTGGTAGGCTACATATATTTTCGTAAGGAATATCCTTCCAGAATTGGTCGGTGTTATTCAAAACATATTGAATAGCTATTTCAACTGAAAAGTCTGCAATTGCATCCGATATAACTATTTTGACTGACAAGTGTGCAAATCAGATTCCTTCTTAGGTACGTTTGTAGATTTATTTTAAAATGTTCTTATGTATGTATACGGCTTTTATGGTACTTGATGTAAAATAAGTAAATACATTGTTGCAGGAATCAGTATCCACCGAACACCCTGTGAGAGAATTTGGCTGGGCGGCGACGGCGCAAATATACACACAAAGGCCACACTGTTGGACTCCCTTGAAATGTAGTGGGCATCCCAACATAAGACCTACAAGGGATTCATCCCAACATAAGACCTACAAGGGAGTCATCCCGACATAAGACCTACAAGGGAGTCATCCCAACATAAGACCTACAAGGGAGTCATTCCAACACAAGACCTCGAAANACATAAGACCTACAAGGGAGTCATCCCAACATAAGACCTACAAGGGAGTCATTCCAACACAAGACCTCGAAAGGAGTCATTCCAACACAAGACCTCGAAGGGAGTCCAGCGGTGTGGCTGAAATCCCAACACAAGAACTCCAAGGGAGTCCAACAGTGTGGCTGACATCCCAACACAAGACCTCGAAGGGAGTCCAGCGGTGTGGCTGAAATCCCAACACAAGAACTCCAAGGGAGTCCAACAGTGTGGCTGACATCCCATCACAAGACCTCGAAGGGAGTCCAGCGGTGTGGCTGAAATCCCAACACAAGAACTCCAAGGGAGTCAAACAGTGTGGCTGACATCCCATCACAAGACCTCGAAGGGAGTCCAGCGGTGTGGCTGAAATCCCAACACAAGAACTCCAAGGGAGTCAAACAGTGTGGCTGACATCCCATCACAAGACCTCGAAGGGAGTCCAGCGGTGTGGCTGAAATCCCAACACAAGAACTCCAAGGGAGTCAAACAGTGTGGCTGACATCCCATCACAAGACCTCGAAGGGAGTCCAGCGGTGTGGCTGAAATCCCAACACAAGAACTCCAAGGGAGTCAAACAGTGTGGCTGACATCCCATCACAAGACCTCGAAGGGAATCCAGCGGTGTGGCTGAAATCCCAACACAAGAACTCCAAGGGAGTCCAGAAGTGTGGCTGCCATCCAAACAAGAGCTTTAAGTGTGATAAGGCGAGGCCTAAAAATTAAAAAAATTGTTTAACGACTGCAATAAAAATTTTACCCACACGTTACACATTTATTTGGTTATTTCCTACATTTGTTTGATTTGAATTAACATTCAAACAAACAATGAGCTGAATTAATATTTAAAACACAACTATAAATGTAAAAAAAAAATTTAAAACTTTCTTAAAATTTAAATTTTCTATTAAAAATACAAGAAAAAACATAATTAAATAATTTTTAAATTTAATATGTCCAAATTTTTAATTATTCCAAACATTTTAAATATGCATTCTATGCCAGAAATATTGTAAAATATATTTATAAAACATTATTCATTTGTTATTTTGATCACATTTTCTTTTTTATATAACTCGCATGCCAACTACATTTTGAAAGTACATTGAATGTGAACTCAGTTTCTAGTGCATATGTCTGCGATATATAGTGTTACGTGTAGCTCCTTTGCATGGCGATAGCGAGCGAAGAGTGTGTCGAGGACATATTAGAGATATGATAGCGGCCAACGAGATTGGTGGAATGAAAGTCAGGTGAGCAATAATCCAAGAAGTGCGTATTATGTTTCAAAAAGCGAGCCGTCGCGATAATCTTTTGCTTCTTGCACGCATCTGACCTTCAGCAGATCCAATTAATGCGTTTATCTGAAGAATTTTCTAGTGGTTTATTGCCCTAGCTCCTCTCAGTATGACTCGTAAGAAAGGGCGGCGTGTGAACTTTCCATTTCAATGTCAGCGACTATAAAACCGCGTCGGGCCTCCCAGCCGAGAGTTGATGAGCGTGTTGAGTTTTAGCGAGAGAGGGTGAGCGAGAAGAGAAACTAGTGGAGAAAGAAGTTGGGTGCTCCCGCTCGTCACGAGCGGGAGCAAAATCTGCGACTGCGAACATCGGCGCAGTGAGGAGTGTGACTGGCTGGCTGGACTATTTGACTGGATATGTGAGTCAAATACATTACAAAGTATGGCAATAGACAGACTGAACATGTGTTAATGATGAGTGTGAGTTAATTGACTATAACCAAACAGACATCGAGGATTTTTATTAGGGTTGAAATAGACATTGAATACTGCACTCACTGGGAAATAAAAAAAAAAATAGTGAAGATAGGTAGACTGATGCTGTAAATAATATCTGTGTAAATGGATTAAAACACATTTTGTTCTTTTATTTTTCTTAAGACTTCCATCCCTCACAAACTCGGATACGCCCCTCAGGCATCTTGTAACACTAGTGGCAGAAGTGGGATGGAGGCATTTCATTGTTTATCAAGTTAGGCAATAGGCTAGTATTTAGTGATTTAAAAAAGTTAATTAATTATTACTCTTTTGTAAAACCTTCGAATTGAATGCTAAAAAAAAAGTCTGCAGAACTGGAAGCACTGCGAGCATTAATTTAGGGGCTTGGCAGCAAAATGGTTAATGTGAGCGAAAATATTAATAGCCTTTATAAAAAAATTAGTACTGTAAAAGTGAGTGTAAATGAAATTGTAAATAACGAAATTAGGTTAGTAATAGTAAGTTTATATGAGACTGTAAATAGAGCTAACGAGAATCTAAATAGCCAGATAAGTGATTTAGTATATAAGAAAATTGATAACATGGACAGAAAAATAGACACTGTAAATGAGAATGAAGACAGGAAAATAGAAGGCATTAGCGAAATTGTGAACACGAGAATTGACTGTATGGACAAGAAAATAGACAGTGTCAGTGAAAGAATGGACATTGTTGAGAATTAAATGAAACAGGTATGAGTGCACTGAAGAAAGAATGACAGGAATTTCTTCAGCAGCGGAGTTTCACTATTACTGAATCAGCAGCCGAGATAAGTGGGTAAGAAGTGCAAGCCGTAAACAATACAGGAATCTCGTAAGATAGCCAGCAGCTCGACAGGACTGGTGTCGCGCAGCCAAGAGTGGGAAAGGGTGTCTCAATTAAGCCCGCCCTTTACGATGGCTAGACTTCTTGGCAGGAGTACCAACAACAATTTGAAAAAGCCGCAACCCTGAATAGGGGGTCAGCCGAACAGCAGGCTTACTTCCTCGTCGCAGTACTGAAAGGCCCCGCACTGAGCACACTTCAATCTCTGCCAGAGTGACATCGGCTGGAGTACCTTACACTGGTGTTGACCTTGGAACTACGTTTCAACGACCGATACCTGCCCACCATGCCCAACAGCGAAGCCACACCCAGCGATCAGGAGAGCCACTGCAGGAGCTATGGCAAGACATCGTGCGGCTTTCCCACCTATCTCTGGAAGGATGCCCCGAGGAGGCGCGT
>NQII01000514.1:453681-479431 GCA_002778355.1 Clitarchus hookeri
CCTTGGAACTACGTTTCAACGACCGATACCTGCCCACCATGCCCAACAGCGAAGCCACACCCAACGATCAGGAGAGCCACTGCAGGAGCTATGGCAAGACATCGTGCGGCTTTCCCACCTATCTCTGGAAGGATGCCCCGAGGAGGCGCGTGACATCATCGCAGTCGGTTTTTTCATCGATGCCATCGCCGACATAGAGGTATGGCAAGCTGTACGTTTGGCTGCACCCCACACCATTCAAGATGCCCTGGCCCGAGCACTGGAGGTGGAGTCAACAAGACAGGTGTACGCACCCCGATGTTCGGTACAGGCAGTGGCGCTGAACGAAAACGATGAAANTGGAGGTGGAGTCAACAAGACAGGTGTACGCACCCCGATGTTCGGTACGGGCAGTGGCGCTGAACGAAAACGATGAAAACTGCATCAAGAAGACATCGAAGCAGATGCAGACATTTATGAGGGACATCGCATCCAGGGTCCGTGCTTCAGAACTTCGCCAGCTCCATCTAAATGACCTGAGTGATGGTCATGTGGACAACTGGAGCACCTGAGAGCCTACTGCCCACAACAACAGCAGCAGGTGCAGCAGAGAGAAAAGAGGCATCGAGAGGCAGATGAGAATACAGCACATTCGGAAAACTTGTAAACACCTATCTTGTGAATTGGGGGGAGGGGCGAATATCGGTGACTGCTGGAGAAAATGCCCCAATGTTCCTATATGTACGGTCGGTGAAACAGGTTTAGGATGCAATACTGGATGAGGGAATCCTGAGCTATGTTCCTTGCCAGATGATCGTCGTCACTGGGGCGATCATACCAGTAGTACGACCAAACATCTTCGGGCCTTCCTCCAGCGATTGTCCAAGGATAGTATGGAATGGTGCTTTTTGACTACAGTAGAGAGTTGGTGGTGTCAACATGGCATGATCTGTCCTCCCCAATTAGCTGCCAAGTATTATGTGGTCAACCCACTGTGCTGCCCGCTTCAAGTGAAATTTTCATTACAGACAGATGTCAAGGAAAGTTTGTCAGATGTTTGGGTCTAATTAAGGCAGCAGAGAGGATTAGCATCTTGCCAGATAAAGTCGCTGTAGCAAGGACTTTGGTCTCTTCTAATTCTGACAGTTTTCCAGTTATAATGATAAATTTGTCCGATAGTGGCATTCGTCTTGAGGAGGGGGATGGTAGGTGTTTGCAAGAAGGTCACACAGATACTTCCAAATATTGAAGATGATTCTAGAGTAGAACAAATGGAATGTCCTCTACCAGAAATACTGGATGAACAACAGGATAAGTCTGTCTCTGAATTACTGCAGATAAATAGGGATGCCTTTTAGAGTAGGCCAAATGACCTTGGAATAAATACAGNATAAATTTGTCCGATAGTGGCATTCGTCTTGAGGAGGGGGATGGTAGGTGTTTGCAAGAAGGTCACACAGATACTTGCAAATATTGAAGATGATTCTAGAGTAGAACAAATGGAATGTCCTCTACCAGAAATACTGGATGAACAACAGGAGAAGTCTGTCTCTGAATTACTGCAGATAAATAGGGATGCCTTTTAGAGTAGGCCAAATGACCTTGGAATAAATACCGTTAACTGCCACCACATCCATAAAGGCAATACCAGGCCCATAAAGCGGCATCCAAGACGACTGCCACTATGCCACTATCTTCGCATGAGGCAGATGAGGGAAATCTGAAGGAAATGGGGGAGTTAGATTTGAGAGAACCTTTAGTTAGTCCATGGTCAACACCCATTGTAATGTTAAGAAGAAAGATGGCTCCCTGAGATTTTGTGTAGATTATCGCCAGCTTAATAATGTGACAAAGAAAGATTCTTATCCTCTTCCAAAGGTAGTTAACAGCTTAGCAGGTTCGCAATGGTTATCTGCTTTGCACATGAAGAGTGGGTACTGGCAGTGCTAGGTGGCCCCAGATGACCAAGAGAAGGCTGCATTTTGTGAACATGGGAAAGCAACCTAGCAGTTCAAAGGTATGCCTTTTGGGATGTAATGCCCCTGCCACCTTCGAACACCTGATGGAAAATATTTGCCTTTTGATATTTGTCAGATTTACCTAGATGCCATTGTTGTGACAGGGAGAACATTTGAAGAACACTCATCACACTTAGACTCTGTATTCCAGAAATCGGCTGCAGCCAACTTGAAACTAGTTTCTAAGAAGTGCCACCTGTTCCAAAAGAAAATAAATATCTTGGGACAAGTAGTGTAGGCCCATGGAAAAAGAACAGACCTCGAGAAGACCAAAGCAATAAAAAATTGGCCGACACAAAATTACATAACTGAAGTGCACAGTTTTATGGTATTACATTCCTTTTATAATCGATTTGTACCTAGGTTCGTTACGATCACCAAGCCACTGTATGCACTGACTGAGGCAAAAAGGAAATTTAATTGGACTACTGAGTGTGAAGATGTATTTAGTAAGCTAAAGAAAATTCCGATATCTCCGCCAGCACTGTGTTTCCCCGAAAAGTGAGGGCATGTTCATTTTGGACACTGATGCTAGTGATATAGGCATTTAAGCTGTGTTATCTCAGGTACAGGATGAGAAGGAAAGACAACTATAATACTTCAGTAAGACATTGCATAAGCATGAGAAAAATTACTGTGTTACACGCAGGGAGCTTCTGGCCATGGTGAAGGCAATTTCACACTTCCACCCCTACCTTTATGGCAGAAATTTTGTTCTTAGAACCAACCATGCTTCATTATACTGGCTACTAAATTTTGAGAAACCCGAAGAACAAATATCTTAATGGATACAATATCTTCAATAGCCTGATGGATACAGCATCTTCAAGAATATGACTTTGAAATACAACACAGATCTGGACGCCTTCACAGCAATGCAGATGCACTTTCTAGGGGGCCATGTAAGCTATTTTGTAATCATTGTGAATGCCAGGAAGATAAAAGTGGCGATTCACTGAGGGTACAGAGGACAAGAATGCAAGGTCCTCTATCTTGTAATGGGTTACTTTCCTGGAGTGATGAGGGTATTTGGGAAGACCAACTGAATGATCCCACTTTGCAGCCATTATTAAAGTGTAAAGAAGCTGGCTGTCTGCCAAAATGGGAAGAGGGATCTAGTCTGACCGCAGCAGTCAAAACATATTGGGCACAATGGAATTCCCTCATACTGAAAAATGGCATACTTTACAGAAACTGGGAAAGTAATTATGTAGTACACACATGCTTACAGTTGACCCTTCCAGAATGTCCAGAATACAGGATTTCCGAAGTCTTAAAGAAACTGCATAATGCAGCAGCCAGTGGGCACTTTGGTGTTAATAAAACCCTTGAGAGAGTTAGACTGAGATTCTACAGGTTTCACTGTCAAAATGTTGTTGAGAAGTGGTGCCGCATGTACTACACCTGCACTGTAAGGAAGGGCACAAGGACCACGGGGATAAGGTCACCTCCAGAAATACAATGTTGGAGCTCCATTAGAGAGGATGATAGTAGATAATCTGGATACCTTGCCTGTCACCGAGAGAGGTAGTCGATATCTACTGTGGCCCACGATAACATTACTAAAAGGCCTGAGGTCATTCCCTCCTAAACTAATAAGTGCATACTTTGGCCGATGCACTTAGCATATCTTCTCGATGTTTGGGGTGCCACTAGAACTCCATTATGATCAGGGAAGAATCTTTGAAGTTGCGGTTTTCCAGGCGGTAACAAAGATTCTGGAGATAAAAAAGGCTAGGACTACAGCCTTACACCTTCACTCGGATAGAATGGTCGAGAGGCTTAACCGCACTCTTGGGCAGTACCTGTCGATCTTTGTGGCAGACAACCAAAAGGACTGGGATTCAAATGTGTTATTATTTATCCTTGCTTACCTCTTGGCAGTTTACGAATCCACAAGGGTAGGACCATCAACGATGCTGCTTGAAAGAAGAGAGCTACGCCTTCCTAGTGACCTGCTGTTTGGCTGACTGACAGAAGAGGAATCTGAGTGCCTGATTATCCCAGAGAATTACTTAACAGACTAGTTGGCATTAATTATTTTGCTCGACAGCCCCTCAGAATAAATAGTGGCAGGATGAAGACGTGGTATGATAGGAGAATGTTGGGCGAGGTATATCAAGAAGGACAGCTGGCATGGATGTACAGCCCCCAGAGGCGAAAACGGAACTGCCAGAAGCTACATAAATGTTGGGAAGGCCCCTACAGGATTCTGAAGAAGATCAACGAAGTTATCTTTCGTATTTGTAGTCAAGGCTCTTGGGCGAAGCCCAAGGTTGTCCACATCGACCGACTGGCACTCTACGAAGGTCTAGATGTTGCAGAGTGAGGGCTCAGTGTTACATGTGGAGGACAGAGTAGTGATATGATAGCGGGTGGCGAGAATGGAGGAATTAAGTTCAGGCGAGCCATAATTCAAGAAACGCACATTTTGTTTTTAAAAAAAAAAGCCCTTCACCGTGATAGGTATTTTGCGGCTCGCCGCACCCGAGCNTGGCGAGAATGGAGTAATGAAGTTTAGGAGAGCAATAATTCAAGGAATGCGCATTTTATTTTTAAAAAAAAGTCAGTCACCGTGATAGGTATTTTGTGACTCGCACGTATCCGACCATCAGTAGATTAAATTTCTGCGTTTATCTGAAAATTTCCCAGTGGTTTACTACCCCAGTTTCTCTCAGCCTAACTCGGAGTATGGCAAAATTTCCAGTTCAAGGCCAGCGACTATAAAACTGCGTCGGACTTCCGAGCCGAGAGTTGATGAGTGTCTGGAGTTTTAGCGAGAGATGACGAGCGAGAAGAGAAACTAGTGGTGAGATATGTGACCAACGGGAGGAAAATCTGCGACTGCGAACATCGGCGCAATGAAGGTGCGACTGGCAGGCTAGATATTAGACTGGATGCGTGAGTGAAAGACATTACAAATAATGGCAACAGACAGACTGAACATGTGTTAATGATGAGTGTGAGTTAATTGACTATAACCAAACAGACATTGAGAAGGACTTCTATTAGGTTTCAGATAGACAATTGCTGCACTCACTGAGAACTAAAAATAGTAATAGTGGAGATAGATAGACTGATGCCGTAAATAGTAGCTGTTTGAATAGATTTAAATCAAATGTAGTTATTTAATTTATATTAAGACTTCCATCTCTCACGAACTCGGATACGCCTCTCAGGCATCTTGTAAATATATATATATATATATTTACAGGGGATGGACAAAATACAATGGACACCATGCAATATAGTACATTTTGTGTTGCATGTTGGCAAAACTGCTTCCGTGTAAATAATGCGACGCATATGTATTGCACAGTTTACGTGCCAAGTCTTGTAGGTTATATTTCAGTGTATTATACGCTTTGTTTTGCGACTGTTAAAACAAGCGATCGGTGAAATGTGTGATCTCTCATACTTCGAAAGAGGGCAAATCGTTGGTGCTCGGTTAACGGGAGCGTCTGTGACGAAAAAAGCTGAATTGTTTAACGTTTAACGAGCGGCAGTATCCACGGTGATGACAGCATACACAAAACATGGTAAAACATCATCGGCGAAGAGGAATACTGGGCGAAACCCAAAGTTAACTGACAGAGACCGACGAACATTAAAAAGAATTGTGGCCAGACAACATAAAACTACCACAGCAAAAGTGACAGCAGAACTCAACACTTACTTGAGTAATATTGTTTCGACAAAAACAGTACGGTGGGAGCTCCACAAAGCTAACATTCATGGAAGGGCTGCAATTGCGAAATCCTTTATAACAGAAGCCGACACTAAGTTGCGAAACAAAAGTGGTACCACGATCATTAAACCTAGACACTTGATGATTGGAAGAATGTGGTATGGTCCGATGAATCATCGTTTACATTGTTTCCTACAAACGGCCGGGTTTATGTATGGAGAACCCCAAAAGAAGCATACGATCCGGACTGCCGGCTTCCTACAGTCAAGCATGGGGGAGGTTTAGTTATGATTTGGGTGGCTATATCGTGGTATTCAGCTGGTCCTCTCATTCACATCACTGGCCGGATTACTGCGAATGAATATCTCAACATCCTCAATGATGAAGTTCTTACTATGACTAGCATATTGCTGCCAAACACTGCCATAATCCAAGATGATAATGCGTCCATACACATAGTCAAAAAGGTTCAGTCTTTGTTTGAGGAGCATCAGAATATCATCGAACAATTGCCAGACCTCAACATAATTGAACCGTTATGGAGAGTTTTAGATCAGAGAGTGAGGAGCAGATTTCCCTCTCCAACATCATTGAAGCAATTGGCGGATGTTTTGGTACAAGAATGGGACAACATTCCGTTGGAAACTATTCAGACACACTACGAATCTATTCCGCAAAGAATTGCAGCTGTTCTAAAAGCAAATGGTGGTCCAACACCTTATTAATAAATAAATATTGTGTATATGTCAGGTGTTCATATTATTTTGTCCATCCCCTATATATATATATATATATATATATATATTTATTTATTTATTTATTTATTTATTTACATGCATATATTTTAAGTATTGTAGCATATTTACTCCAGAAATAATTCAATTTANTATTTATTTATTTATTTATTTACATGCATATATTTTAAGTATTGTAGCATATTTACTCCAGAAATAATTCAATTTAGTTTGAAGAAACAAGTTTTAAAAAAAATGCTTACTATTAATGTCTGTAAAACATTTCTTTAAAGTATATCCCAAATCANTTGAAGAAACAAGTTTTAAAAAAAATGCTTACTATTAATGTCTGTAAAACATTTCTTTAAAGTATATCCCAAATCGTGTGACTGTTGTCAATTGTTATTTACCAGGTTTTTTTTTGTGTTATGAAAAATGTAAATAATTTTGTTAGGCTGGTGGTTGTAAAAAAAAATTTCGTTTTCAGAAANTTTTTTTTTGTGTTATGAAAAATGTAAATAATTTTGTTAGGCTGGTGGTTGTAAAAAAAAATTTCGTTTTCAGAAATATAAAAAACATATGTAATAAAATTTAATTAATGCAAGTGAGAGATGCATATCTTTTTGTATTTAAAGGGTCTTTAAAAAATTACAACTTCAGAAAAAATGTAATTTTCTTTTAACTAATCAAATGAAGATGATTCAGTTTAATGGAAGATTGGTGATTTGAGGATCTAGGTAGAACAATATTTACGAGATCTGCATCGATTCACTGTTGATCCAATTTGGGAAAATTTCTGTTCCCGAGCGGCCGGGGTGTTCTTCAGATTCCGAGGACCAGCATTGTGACTGCAGCTTGTGCCCAGAAATACCGTCTGTGTAGCTGGTGTTTTCAAAGGCACGTGAGTCAAGTTTGTTTTTATTTCCATCCAATCTCAATCACGGGACTTGAGAAGAGGCTAGACGGAATATTAATTTATAATCACTTTACTAACAAAAGTATTAGTTTCTCTTATTATAAACATATTTTATATCAAGCTACATTTTATATTAACTTTCTTTTCTTTTGTTTATTTATTTATTTATGAAGCATGTACACAGATTAAAATTACTGGTAAATGTCACAGTATTAAGGTAAATGTAAATTAGATCCGTTTTACTCACGCAAAAAAGATATAATGTCTTCAGGGTTTAAATACAATTACACTCCTACGATTACAGAACTGTGTTCTTCCATATAAACCTAAGGAATTCGAATTAAATTATTTTTATTGTATTCTTTTCCAAGACAAAACTTTTTTTTCTTCCATATTTATACACTCACAGTTCAACTTAATATAATACATACTGGTCTGTAGCTATACTTAACTGCTCCTGAACTAAAACAGCATAAGGGGTTCTCTATTAGTCTGCATATGCGTATGCAAATACCAAGACCGTTTAAATACAGTCATAGGTATTCTTAGAAAGTTCCATTACGTGGGAGGGCGTATTAAATTTCATGAAGCATCATGTTGAGTTGGNCAGTCATAGGTATTCTTAGAAAGTTCCATTACGTGGGAGGGCGTATTAAATTTCATGAAGCATCATGTTGAGTTGGGATTCGAGTTCTTGCTGGTTTATGTGTTTGTGTCCTGCCAAGGTGTGNAAATTTCATGAAGCATCATGTTGAGTTGGGATTCGAGTTCTTGCTGGTTTATGTGTTTGTGTCCTGCCAAGGTGTGGCTCCAATAAAAGATAATTGGGCCCAGACAAGGGGTCGCATAGCAGTTGTGAGCAATTCTTAGGCAGAGGCGGGCGTTTTGTACAACGGCACGTGGCAGGTTGTAAATAAAGTGCTTAAACATTGATAAATCATGNTTAGGCAGAGGCGGGCGTTTTGTACAACGGCACGTGGCAGGTTGTAAATAAAGTGCTTAAACATTGATAAATCATGTGATTTCATCGCGCCTATAAGCAGGAGTAGAGTTAAATATATGGGTAGCGCGTTTGAGGCGATAAGGGCTATACTGCCAAGCGCATCAACTACGCCATCGCCGCTACGCGCAAGACTCTGAATCGGCACGTAGAGTTCCCGTCGTGCTGCGTGTATCTATGGGACTTCAAGCGGTGACTCTATAATTTTATTGGTGAAAGTCTGAAGCAAGGTTCAGTGTATGCTCGTCGAGTATTTCTGTATGCATATAACGCGTATATTTTAAAATATAGCGCTTTGAAGAAGTGGTTTTGAACTACGTTCTGGTACCCTGAAATAGTGTTTCTAATGTGCGTGTTGTCTTGAAAGTAGATGACAGGCATAGTCTGAAGTGTGTGTTCCTTTCGTAGTTCAGCACATTGGACGCACGTTTAATAGTTTCGTAAAATACCTGGATTTCAAACACTCTGAAACGCAGTTCGGGACTGCACCTGCAGGCCTCTTTTGGATGCTCCAAACTTCCAGACAGGATGCTCCAGACTTCCAGACAGGATGCTCCAGACTTCCAGACNTCTAATGTGCGTGTTGTCTTGAAAGTAGATGACAGGCATAGTCTGAAGTGTGTGTTCCTTTCGTAGTTCAGCACATTGGACGCACGTTTAATAGTTTCGTAAAATACCTGGATTTCAAACACTCTGAAACGCAGTTCGGGACTGCACCTGCAGGCCTCTTTTGGATGCTCCAAACTTCCAGACAGGATGCTCCAGACTTCCAGACAGGATGGCCGGACATCATTTGAGAGGCAGCTAGCTGTTCTACAATGCATCAGTCGTTGGTGTTAGAGTGAGCTAAGTACACACCCACCTTATNATTTGAGAGGCAGCTAGCTGTTCTACAATGCATCAGTCGTTGGTGTTAGAGTGAGCTAAGTACACACCCACCTTATCTGGTTCAATTCCTTATCCTCGTCTATTTCCTTGTTTTTGGTGTTCTTTTTCTTACTACCCTCTGTCTCAACATGGATGAAAATTACGAAAATAAATTAATTTACACAAGAGCCTCCACAAACGGTAATCTTACTCGCATGTCCACATTCAGGCAAGTTGGAAAAAGGAGCAGATGTGCATACAGTTAAAGTGTGAATGTATCAGCTCCCTAATATCCTAAATAACTATAAGACGGTTCAAGAAGAATTAGAGTTTGGTGAAGGTCTCGTGAAGCACTTTGAAGATAGGGAATCTTTCGGAACACTTTATTATGATGTGAAGAGAATGATGATGCAATTGATCGGTGAGTCCGACGATAGTTCGCACTGTAGCACACATTATAAAATCGAAAATTCATGGTGTTATTCATTCGCGAGTAAGTAAGAAGTGAAATGTCTAACTGCTACACTTTATGGATTTGGAGGAGAGGTAAAACAGTTCACGAACTTCTATGATACATTCAGTAGCTTAATAAACAATGATAGGATTGACAAAATTCACAAATTCCATTACTTCTCGTCCATTAATATCTCTCACTTCAAATGCACACAACATAATAGGGAACTTGCCAGTTATTTNAATTCCATTACTTCTCGTCCATTAATATCTCTCACTTCAAATGCACACAACATAATAGGGAACTTGCCAGTTATTTGGTAACAATTTTAAAATTTCATGGGATTTGGTATGCTGAAGGTGTAACAGCCCACGTCTCATTGTCATTGCAAATTTAAGACGTTTGTTAAATGTTTTCTCTGTAAACAAGCAGTTAACCTAAGATCTCACGCTGCTTATTAATAGGGCTATGAGANACGTTTGTTAAATGTTTTCTCTGTAAACAAGCAGTTAACCTAAGATCTCACGCTGCTTATTAATAGGGCTATGAGAAATCTTAAAGCTATCAAGGTTGTAGACATCAATTTTCCCCTGGATGAGTTGCTGATCGCCTAATTGATGCTAAGAATTAATGAAGGCTAGAATTCATCATTGCATAGAATTTATAAAAAATAAATACCGCTGCTTGAATTGTCTACAAAGTGGTCATTTCATTAGGCAGTGTGGATCATACTGGTTAAGACGACTATAACTTTATTAGGGTATGCTTAAAGGGTAACTAGGATGGTGTATGCCGGCATGGAATAAGGCCTCTGCAATTTTACTGAAGCATCATGGAAATAAATGTCAAAATTATTCTTTGTCCAACATGAGAAAATAATACTCAATGTACAGTAAGAGTGAAAATTATTTTTAATCTAACACTATGTGGAAAATTATATAAGACTTAAACGAGTACATTTTTATAAGTGCTAAACTNTCTCAATATACAGTAAGAGTGAAAATTATTTTTAATCTAACACTATGTGGAAAATTATATAAGACTTAAACGAGTACATTTTTATAAGTGCTAAACTATGTAAAAGATTCACATGTAAAAAATTATAAAATTTACTATATGTGATAAAATATTCTAAGCGTAAAAATGTGGTGGGTTGAGGGAGTGGAGTACTGGTGGCAGAATGATTAATTAGGAAACAAAATGGTGAATGTGACGTAATTTAATATGGTAGTACTGATGCAATTCAATATGGCGGGGAAACAAGATGGCGGAACCAGCTTCTAGACTGTGTCTGCTGGCCCCTGTCCCAGAAGGAACATTACTATTCTACTAATTTTTCACAACAACTATTATTCGCAGTATTTTATTGAGAAAAACCAATTGGCTGTCAGAAGATTAGAACGTAATGTGTAATTATCACAGATAAATTGTTAACGTATTTGTAGTGGTGTGTTAGTCTTCTTTTTCTTAGCTTTACCTTTACCTTTACGTTTCTTCCCGTGGATTGTTCTAGTACCATTTTCTTCACTTGATCTTTCAGTCGTTTTTGTATCTTTGCATACTCCTCTCTAACAGCTTCTTTTTCAGACGTATCTGTATAAATTGCAGACTTTTTGGTTTTTAGACCTCTATTTGCTGATTTACTAGGGGCAGCTTTTGGGTAAGGCCGTATTTGTTCTGAGGAAAATACAGTTTGGGTACTAGTAGACGGCGTTGGCGATGATTGCTGAACATTCACATCACTTCGGTTTGCAGGCGTCGTCAATGTAACATCACTAGGAGAAACATTTGGTTCCACAAGATGCTGCCTTTGACCGTGGCACAACAACTAAGCACTGTTAGCGAAAATAAAACAGAATTTCCCATCAGTACTTACCGCTATCGTGGAAAATTTCAGTTTAGGTAGTTTCTGGTTTAAACCTAATGCAGTAGGCGATAAGAGTAGGTCTCTTGCTCTCACTATCGGTATTTTCCTAATTTACCTAATTTTACAGTGTGGAGAGATATGAGTAGAGGTATTATGGGGATTTTGGCACATCCGGACCTGACATCAGAACAACGGAACTGTTCGTGCTCTGTCATTTCGGTCNGGGATTTTGGCACATCCAGACCTAACGTCAGAACAACGGAACTGTTCGTGCTATGTCATTTCGGTCGGCCGGCGGCCATAATGAATACATATGACTTTGACATTGACCACGACCTTGACCTGGTTGACCTTTGACCTTGAGTCCGGTGATGTTTGACATTGAAAACCGATAATATCCAAAAAAATAAAAAATAATAAAAATCACAAATATATCAAAAATCTATGAAAATTATATTAAAAAATACTAAATAATTATTTCTAAATTATAAAAAAATATATTAAAAATATGAAAAAATTTCTTTCAAAAACTCAAATTTCCTAAGGTTGCATACAACCTTCTCCACCCATACTCATTCCACTATTTTGGTAGGTGCAGTACACCATCTTCGTAGGCATCACAGCTACTGTCCACCATCTAGGTCGGAGCAGTCCGCCATATTTGTAGTAGTCACAGGTAGCGTCCGCCATCTTGTTTTTTCGTTTGTAATTTGTTAATACATTACTAAAGTTTGTCTCTCGCATTCTTTCTAGTGCCTGCTTGTTTTTTTTTTTTTTCGTTTGTCATTTGTTTTACATTGTTGGTGCTGTCACCATCACCGCACTCAGCAAATGACTGACCCCCTTCACTCCACTTTTGAATATATTTTATTGACAAATTGCCATACCCCTAGTTCTCATTGGCCGATTGCCCAACACTTTCCAATATATTTATTTGCTCCGCCAATGTTTCTCATTGGCGAATTGCTCAGGTGTTTTCGTAAACCTTCGTTCCGAACAAGGGGTGGCCTATTGAAATCGCGAGGGCGGACTATTTGCCCCCTTAAAATTTCTTTATAAGAAGTACCCCTAGCCCCCTAGGGAAAGCAGTCTTTTCTATTGTTATAGTTCCTTTTTCGCTATTTCAAGACGAGACACCAGTGACAATTTAGAAACTGGCATAGTTTCAAAACCCTGTCTAATTTACGATAGCCATGTTGTCAAGTGAAGAAAAAAATAACAGCAACAGGAAGGCAGAAGAAAATGGATATAATATCATCAACATTTTTTAAGTTGGAGTAAAACTATGAAGCGTTTCATAAATATATATATAAANTGATATAATATCATGTAAATTTTTAAAGTTGGAGTTAACTATGAAGCGTTTCATAAATATATATAAAAAAATTTAACTTGGTGTGTATTTTTTTTTGTTGTAAAAAGAAAACATAAAAAAAAATCTTTACTCTTTGTTTTTTTACATCTGATGTGATCAACATAATAAATATTTATTATTTTATTTACATTTTTGTGCCAAATATTACAAGCATTGTTAACTAACGTGGAACTAATTATGAATGGATGGTGAAGAGACTTCTATACTTCATACATTCCCTGTCCATTACCTTTAATTTTGTTTTAAAAGTCGTTGTAATGTATGTGACGGGAGTTTTATTTTTCATAGAAATATTTTGTCTTATTTCACGAATATGTATGGTAACTAGTATATTTTTTTCATCAGTATGTTCTATTTGCCCCCATCAGTATGTTATGTAGGCTATGTTTTTCATAAATCAGTATATAACGTGTTTTTTTTCGTCAGTACAACACCATGTTTATTTTTCGCAAGTGTCGAACATGGACCGACCTGTCAGTGTGCACTTGTGTGTATTCTCGAACAGGCTAAAGACCAATGCGCGTTTCTTTTTTTCCCGGCGAATTGAAGTTTGTAAACTTAAATAAATATGTATTGGTGGATTATTTTTGCACAATATTAAACATTTACATTATAAATTAATAAGCAATCGATTTATGATAGAACAATAAATTTAATCTAGCTAGCGTGAAGCCACCACTGTAGGCGAGCGAGCTTCTCGCCTGTTTTCCCAGGCTCCAAGTGGCCTGCGCGCCCGCCCGCTGCATGTTCAGCAGGAAGGTCAAAGTACGGCTGCCAACTCGTGAATACAACATACGATGCCAACCTTAATTCCGGCTATCTCTGCTGCAGCTACACGACATGTCTAGAAATAATTTTTGATGCCGCATTCATTTGTAAAGTGTTTCACCTACAATCAACAATTTATTTAAATAAATAATAAAATTCATACACGCAAAATGTACCATACGTTTTTTTAGTGATGGCTAGGGTCTCATTGAATTTTTTATTTTAATTTTTTCAATTATAAAAAACTTGTATGCTACATTTTTTTTTTATTTACCAACAGTGTTATTTTTAACTTACATGAGCAGGACATAACTCGAGATAAAATAAAATATTATAAATGTTTAAACACATTTATTTATACACACACATCACATTATTATTTTTCCGCATAATACATATAAGGAATACTTTTTTTCTAACTTGTTTCTTCTCTGAGTCTTGGAGGGCATTACACACGTAGTATTTCTTTAAATGTACGATGGGGTTCTGGCAGTTTTTTTTTTTTCCACAGTTTCGGAGTTGCGCGGAAATGTCTTTGATTTTTGCACTCGCGAAGTATTGTGGTGTATGTCTAGTCGAGCTGTCGAAACGTCGGGCAGTAGCAAAGCTTGTGAATATCTACAAAGTTCGTTCCGATGGTGTACGCATTGCGACAATTGGTGTCTTCCAAACATAGAGAAATATGTCAGAGTTCAGCATTGTCGGAATTTCCTCGTATGGAATGTTTACCTCGTCCCACCTTAGTCTTTGCGTTTCGTACGTCTTTAGGCGATACGGCTTTTGCGTGGTGCGGTCGAGGTGCTTTCATAAAACACATCGGTAAAAAAGTGTAAGCTTTGGTTTTCTCACCTGCGTCACTGTACCAGATGGGAATCTGCTTGATGGTGTACGAGTCAAATGAGCGAAAACCTTGGATGTTGCAAAACATTTAATACCATTTTTTGTTATATAAAAAAATTTCAGTTCCCATGCACACACCGAGTTTCACAAATTTTTTATAAAGTCATTTAAACTTTATCCAGGTCAATACATATCGGGCACCTGTGTTCTGTGTTGGTTTCCTCGCAGGGTATTGCTTGCCAGTAAATTTCTAGAAGTGGAGCATCTTCCATGGGTAAAGCTTGCCAGTAAATAGTTTCCATGNTGAAGAAAAAAATAACAGCAACAGGAAGGCAGAAGAAAATGGATATAATATCATCAACATTTTTTAAGTTGGAGTTAACTATGAAGCGTTTCATAAATATATATAAATTTTTTTAACTTGGTGTGTATATTTTTTTTTGTTGTAAAAAGAAAACATTAAAAAAAATCTTTACTCTTTGTTTTTTTACATCTGATGTGATCAACATAATAAATATTTATTATTTTATTTACATTTTTGTGCCAAATATTACAAGCATTGTTAACTAACGTGGAACTAATTATGAATGGATGGTGAAGAGACTTCTATACTTCATACATTCCCTGTCCATTACCTTTAATTTTGTTTTAAAAGTCGTTGTAATGTATGTGACGGGAGTTTTATTTTTCATAGAAATATTTTGTCTTATTTCACGAATATGTATGGTAACTAGTATATTTTTTTCATCAGTATGTTCTATTTGCCCCCATCAGTATGTTATGTAGGCTATGTTTTTCATAAATCAGTATATAACGTGTTTTTTTTCGTCAGTACAACACCATGTTTATTTTTCGCAAGTGTCGAACATGGACCGACCTGTCAGTGTGCACTTGTGTGTATTCTCGAACAGGCTAAAGACCAATGCGCGTTTCTTTTTTTCCCGGCGAATTGAAGTTTGTAAACTTAAATAAATATGTATTGGTGGATTATTTTTGCACAATATTAAACATTTACATTATAAATTAATAAGCAATCGATTTATGATAGAACAATAAATTTAATCTAGCTAGCGTGAAGCCACCACTGTAGGCGAGCGAGCTTCTCGCCTGTTTTCCCAGGCTCCAGGTGGCCTGCGCGCCCGCCCGCTGCATGTTCAGCAGGAAGGTCAAAGTATATCATATGCACGGCTGCCAACTCGTGAATACCGCATGCGATGCCAACCTTAATTCCGGCTATCTCTGCTGCCGCTACACGGCATGTCTAGAAATAATTTTCGACGCCGCATTCATTTGTAAAGTGGTTTTACCTACAATACACAATTTATTTAAATAAATAATAACATTCACACACGCAAAATGTACCATACGTTTTTTTAGTGATGGCTAGGGTCTCATTGAATTTTTTATTTTAATTTTTTCAATTATAAAAAAATTGTATGCTACATTTTTTTTTATTTACCAACAGTGTTATTTTTAACTTACATGAGCAGGACATAACTCGAGATAAAATAAAATATTATATATGTTTAAACACATTTATTTATACACACACATCACATTATTATTTTTCCGCATAATACATATAAGGAATACTTTTTTTCTAACTTGTTTCTTCTCTGAGTCTTGGAGGGCATTACACACATAGTATTTCTTTAAATGTACGATAAGGTTCTGGCAGTTTTTTTTTCCACAGTTTCGGAGTTGCGCGGAAATGTCTTTGATTTTTGCACTCGCGAAGTATTGTGGTGTATGTCTAGTCGAGCTGTCGAAACGTCGGGCAGTAGCAAAGCTTGTGAATATCTACAAAGTTCGTTCCGATGGTGTACGCATTGCGACAATTGGTGTCTTCCAAACATAGAGAAATATGTCAGAGTTCAGCATTGTCGGAATTTCCTCGTATGGAATGTTTACCTCGTCCCACCTTAGTCTTTGCGTTTCGTACGTCTTTAGGCGATACGGCTTTTGCGTGGTGCGGTCGAGGTGCTTTCATAAAACACATCGGTAAAAAAGTGTAAGCTTTGGTTTTCTCACCTGCGTCACTGTACCAGATGGGAATCTGCTTGATGGTGTACGAGTCAAATGAGCGAAAACCTTGGATGTTGCAAAACATTTAATACCATTTTTTGTTATATAAAAAAAATTTAAGTTCCCATGCACACACCTAGTTTCACAAATTTTTTATAAAGTCATTTAAACTTTATCCAGGTCAATACACATCGGGCACCTGTGTTCTGTGTTGGTTTCCTCGCCGGGTATTGCTTGCCAGTAAATTTCTAGAAGTGGAGCATCTTCCATGGGTAAAGCTTGCCAGTAAATAGTTTCCATGNGGGTATTGCTTGCCAGTAAATTTCTAGAAGTGGAGCATCTTCCATGGGTAAAGCTTGCCAGTAAATAGTTTCCATGGAGGACGTCGTCTTCTACGATGCGTCTTCAACGGGGAGGGAGTTCTACAATGACGTCGTCTTCAAAGCGATGTCGTCCTTCATGTGCGCAGACGTCGCCAGAGCTCCTTGGCGGGTCTTGCACCAACCCCTGCGATGCGGCGTGTCGGGAACCGAGGTGGTGTAGCCCTCGAAATACTCCTTGCACTGGAGGCAGTCTCTAGTGTCTTCTTCCTGCTGCAGGTAGGCCAGTCAATACTTGCATACGGTCGAAATTTCATAAGGTGCGTATACCAGGATAAATTCATTTNCTGCTGCAGGTAGGCCAGTCAATACTTGCATACGGTCGAAATTTCATAAGGTGCGTATACCAGGATAAATTCATTTGGCAGGTAGAGTAACTTGTCCCGTCTGTCCAAGACTCTAAGCGAGCGCAGCCTTACAAATGCAAAAATTGCCGAAAGGATTTTATGGTCGTTCGGACAACACGTGTATATTTATAAGAGCTATACAAATGACTGACTTTCCGAGCAGGCTGTGGGTGCGTCTTATAAAGTATTTTTAATGAGAAAAATAGTCCGCCCTCGACATTAAATTAGGCCGCCGATTGGTCGGAACGAAAGTTTCCGAAAACACCCGAGTAATTAGCCAATGCTAAACATTGGTGGAGCAATTAAATACATTGGAATTACCCAATTGGGAATCAGGGGTAGGGCAATTGGTCAATTTAATATATTGGAAGGGGGGAGTGGAGGGTTCAGCCATCTGCTGGGCGCGGTGCTAGGGACAGCACCAGCAATATAAAATAAATGACAAACAAAAAAAACCAAGATTCCAGAAGAACGAAGTTGTGATATAAACTCCAGTAATGTATAAACACATGACAAACGAGAAAAACAATATGGTGGATGGTGGTTGTGATGCTTACTAAGATGGCTGACTGTACCTACCAAGATGGCGGATGGCTGCACCTACCAATATGCCGGATTGCACCGACAAAAATTGCGGACGGCTGCATCTACTACGATGGCATACCGTGGCTGTCACTCCTACCAAGATGGCGGGTTTTCACGTACCAAGGTTTTGGACTTCACCTACCAAAATGGTGGACGTTGGCTGTGATGCCTACCAAGATGGTGGACTGCAGCTACCAAGATTGTAGCACAAGTATTGGAGGAGGAGGGTGTGAGGAACCTCCTGAAATGAAATTTTTTTAATACATTTTTTTAATTAACTTCAAAAATATTTTTTTTATTTATTAAAATAATTTTTTCTAAATTTCAATTTTTTTTTTATTTTTGGGATTTTCAAGGTTAAAATTCACCGAGGTCATGTTCGAAGGTCACCAGGGTCAAGGTTACTTTGAACCATTATGGTCGCCGGCCGACTGTAATGACAGTAAGAACAACTCCGATGCTCTGGTCCCAGTTATTGATGTGTCAAAGTCCCCTTAATCCCTCTACTAATATGATTTATTAATATAGAGTAAACTTGCGGGTGTATCGGGAAATTGGAGTCAGATATGCATATGATGTTACCATGACGTGTACCATTTTGCATATAGGCCCTACAAGATTATCATGAATTACAGGTACGAACGCTGTGAGGTGATTAGAAATTAAAAATTAGATAGAAAACATTATACGTCCTATATCCTACGATAATTCGTAAAAGAAGTAGATGCCCTTGGAAATCTATATTTCAAAAGGGTGTAATTGAAAATAATACACACCAATTTATAATCTTAAGTCACTAATCAACACTTAATTCTCAGTAAAAATTAATTTCCCGAAAAGTTTATATTTTTGAGGGACAGATAATATAAAATCTGAAAAATTTACCACCAACGTGTACAAGGTAATGCTGGTTTCTTTGTGACAGTCTATTGGCTTTTTAAACGAGTAGAGACGAAAATGTCTCATGAACAATGCTGTTTTCTCAAGATTAATGTCCGCTTAACCGAAGAGGGAATAAAAATCCCGCGCACATGCTCTTAAACCGACAGAAGATCGCCCAGCAATAGAGTCAAGGTTTTTATAGAACTCTAAGGAGAAAACCTTTTTCGCCGACAGCGGGTATTTCTGCGCCTTCTTGCGCAAGTAATCTCCTATTGGGCGTGGCTCTTCCACTGTAGACCTCCCCCACCNCGGGTATTTCTGCGCCTTCTTGCGCAAGTAATCTCCTATTGGGCGTGGCTCTTCCACTGTAGACCTCCCCCACTTATCCCTACTGGTGGAAGATGGCGAAGAGCTACGCGATTTGTCAGTGAAATTGATGGCCCAATTACAACTATCGTGCCTTGTGGCGCCTGCGTCCGTCATCAATCACCGTGCTGCTAGCATAGTAATTACAACTGCTTGGAAAAGTTTGCTACTTGACGCTTCTAATCACCCAAGTCACTTTTGTCAGCACATGTTTGAAAATTATGTGCACTGAAAGAAGACAACTGAAACAAAAAATTGCTTTTTTTGCGGTGACTGAAGTATATTCACTGCATCTCCACACTTTTTGAATAAAACCTTTTGGAAAATCACCCTATGCCGTGTTTGGTTGTTTCCTGAATGTGCCACATATCACTAGCGTTTTACACTTGTGTTAACACAAACGTGTATTTTGTTTTTGGTTAAATTGTACTTGTACTCATGATGTCTTTAAATAACACTGTTTCATCTGTAACTAATATCGATACAACAAAGGAGANCTTGAAATACCACTATTTCATCTGTAACTAATTTCGATAAAACGAAAGGGAAAAGGTGTGTTGGTAATGCTTAGTTATCACGTCAAATATTGTTGAAGTGAGTGCACACAAATACGGTGCGTTTTCCCTTTTGTGAATTTTTCTAGACCTCGTTATGCTTTGCTTGCATGAGGCGGAGGAATAGCGTGAAAGTAGAACTTCGGAAGGGCTTCAGAAAAGTTGTAATCAACCATGAATTAACTATGATCGGATTTTCACGTGCGTAGCCATAAATACGCAACAAACCATTTGAATGGACTTCACCCGGTTCACCCATTTTGTAAGTTGTGTGTTCGTGAAGAACGACAACTTTCTGGGGAAGTAAAACTTTTGTAGACTCTTGATCGTAACGCATCTTGCCGAATCTAATCAAGGAGTTTGAATGCGTTTATATCTTTGCTTTTCACCTCATTTACCAACATTTTCCATCTTGTAATACGGTTGTTCTTAAGTACTTTAATTTGGATTTTGATTAAGTTTTTTTTTCAATACATTTAAATAACATCTCCTCTGCGATGAGAAGTAAACTGAACAATTGTATCCCATGTGAATATTGTTTTCCCTGAAAGTGCTGAAGTCGTTCTGCTAATTACCAACCCCCCCCCCCCCTTTATGACCAACCCATTCTGCTGTCACTAGCCAAATAACACATATTAATATTATTTGCATAAATGCTGCAATTAGAACAACCTTTTGCTTCACCAATTATATTGTCACATCCATTAAGGTAAGTTAAATGAGAAGAAATCATTTTTGACGGCGTAAAATTTATCACTTTAGAGTGCAGCTATTTTGTGCAAGTAAATCATTTATTTGCATTATGAGTTTATAAACAACTCGAAAGTTATTTTGTAATCATTATTAAATTTGCCATCCTAAATAACCTGAAACCACTGGGATGTAATTCTTTCTTACCAAAGCCCAATTTGGTTTCTATTCAGGCTAAATACAACAAACTGTTTTATGATGCTGTTGTGACAAAAGTGACATAGCATTTATTCGTGACTATAACTTCAAATTATTAATAGATGCTATTTATGTTTTCCCCTTACAACGCATTTAGCTATTACAAATGCACCGGAAACTGCAGTTATTTGTCCCTTTGAATGCAACTAACAAGTTGCCAAGCAATCATTTTATAGATTGACAATTAAACGTGAGTATCAACCGCTTCTAATAGTGTTATACTTTAAATGATGCCACATTAAACCGATAAAAACAGAAAGTTTAATTTAAGATATTATAATGCAGTATCTACTTAGTAGCATTGAAAACGAGAAATGTTCATGTCAAACCTACATTCTGGCCTCCATTCAAGTAAAGGAACAGGAATTTAATGGGTGAACATAATTTGTTAAAAGTTATAATTATGGAATATAAAATATAGGATGACTGTTGGCTTGCTAGTCCATTGTCAAAATGGCTATCTTGACTTTTGAAAACGAGAAGAATCTAGGTGGTAGAATTTACAGACGTTTTGTCACATATTGCATCAGGTTTGTCAAGGGATTAAAATCAGATGCGAATCCTACAGTTAAGATCGCAAGATAATCGTCTTTCTTTAACAGATTAGGGGTAGCCTGATTATCATCGCGAAATAACTGTAACCAAGAAGTATTTGACGTGTATTTTTGTGCATGAATTAACCAGTGCAACACTCTCAAGCCAACCTATCTTGATCAAACAGCTAAGTAAGTTTCAAAACTCTAATTATATCTATGCAGGGCCTCTTATCTCCACCATTTTTATAAGGGAGCGCCACATTAGACATTTCGTGCACCTGAAATATATTAGAAAATTGTGGGTGGTACTACGAAGGGGTGTAGTGATTCATTGTCCTCCGGGACACATAGGGCAACACTCGCTAAATTTTGTAAAGCTGTTTACTCACATACGTTATTACATGTTCAGGAAGTGGACATGAGAATACTAAAATCAACGGGCCCAGCACTTAGAGCCTGCAGGTGACCTTTGCGTGAAAATGACGTAAGTCAGCATGGTGTTATGAAGATACGTGGTAGCATTAAACTCTCTGGTGAGAGTGCAGGTGGTACTTCCCTCAGCACAGAAAAGAAATCAAAGGTTTCAGTTAATTATGTTACTATTGTAATGAAGTGAGATCAGCCTAAATGATGGTACCGAGGGGGCTCGCAGAGCGGACGACCACGCTGCCGGTCTGGCTCATGTGCTGAGGTGAACTGGGTGAATGGCGTCGGCTTCTGCGACACGTAGCGTGAACCGACGTCAAACACAGTTTGTTAAAACATGACATATGCAATATGTAACATTATTGCGATGGTGAAAAATCATATAAATGAAAGAAAACACATTGGTGACACCCCTGTTGATTAAAAAATGTCTGTTAAGCTTGAAGTTGTGAAGTCTATGGGGAGTGTCACCGCACTAAATGAAATGTCACTGTGATGGAGACCTTCATAGGCAGTCTCCCTTTATTAAAACATAATTACCCTCTTATAAATAGACATTGGATACACTTTTATGCTTTATTATGAAAAGTCTCTGCATTTCATTTCCCGTGATGTATTTGTATTTCACTTGTTACAGTGTTGACAGGTGGTTGTCTCCTGAAGGGTTGGACGAGTCCACTTGGACAAAGGGGTGTGGGTTGCCACAATCGGTGGCCCTTAATACAATAAAACCCACCCCTGACTGTAGCTTTGAATGAGATGAAGTTGTGTGATATGTTTAGAAAAATTCTGCGCACTATTGGTTGCACATTGGGACACTTAGCACTTTAGCTTCGGCCTACAGGCCAGCCGACATCACTTGGTGGTGTGTTACATCGTATGTCGCAGCGCGAGCTGCAACGACTTAACGACCAATGGCCTGTGCGCCCAATGGCTGTGACTTTGGGGCAAACACCATTTCGGATCGCCTACTAATTTATAACAAGAGTTACCGTTTGTAATAAATAAAATAGAATGGTCTCTTGAGTCATGTAGTACCTGTTGGCAGGAAGATGCAAGTTTCGTTCCTGTCAACCTGCACTATGCACTCTTAGCCTGATGATTTTGGTGCGTCCCGGTGCAGTTGATGTGACTGCGGCAGTCAGAGCGGCCACAAGGAGCTCGTGGATGAGTGGTTCACTTCAATCATTAGAATATGCACATTTCGGTACAGTTTTCACATCATCACCAGCAGTTCTGGAGGTTACATTGTGTTCTCACCCTCCTGTTGGCATACATGATTGTTGTTTACAACTTCTGTAGGTCCATATGGCTCGCACTTCCCATAGAAAATGTCGACAACACTTATTTACTTCAAAACCTACTGTTTTGTAACACGATGCAGGCCCTGGCAATATTGTGTGCACTCGANTCGACAACACTTATTTACTTCAAAACCTACTGTTTTGTAACACGATGCAGGCCCTGGCAATATTGTGTGCACTCGAATTGGCTGGTAGACACATGGTCATCTCAGTCGATGACACAGATGATAAGACTGAAGAGGAAGAAGACAGGACCCAAGAAGTCGATGGTACTGGCATAGGTCCCATTAGCTGTGGAGTTCCCGAAGTCACAGAAGCTATACGAGGTAAAACAAACACAACCATCGACTAACTGACGAACCCCGGAGGCGAGGGTTGTCTGCAGCACAGTATAGCATAACAACCCCCCTCCCAAGAAACAAGTATCTATAATAAGTCAGAAGTTAAAGCTTCATGTCGGGTGCTTTCAACATTACATCAAGCTGTACATATTAGATGTCGGACAGATGTCCGAAGGGTGGTCGGATCGAAACCGCATGCTTCCTGCATTTTGAGTTCACTAACAACTAAAAATTTCCCAGCGCTCCTGGTGGCTACCGTTTGAACTCAACTCCCCGATGCGACGAGTGGAGCCAACACACAAAATGGTCGCATCTATACCAGCGCTCCTAGCTGCGTACATTAGAACATCCCACACCCTGCGGCGCGCGCAGGAATTTCACACACACTGGAGATGGGCATGGGAATCAAAGATAGCTTGCCGACTGGTGGCAGGAATTAAAGATGGTCGCCTACAGCAGACGACGGTGATGAGGAAACATCTAAGATGGAGGATGCGAAAATAAAGTAGGCCGGAAGGAATATGAGAAAAAAACCCAAGGGATAGAACGGACGAAAGAGGGGATGACAAGGGAGAGAGAGCAGCAGGAAGAAAAGTCAGAGCGTGAGAAAAAGAAGTGGAATACAAGAGCATAAAGGGATTGGAAGGAATGATAAAGCAGGAGCGAAAAAAGGGAAATCAAAGATGCCTACCATTGGTGTGACATCAACATGACATCAGCCAATATGGCTGCCAGTTCGTCCCCTCGTCCTCAGCCTGCAGCCTTCCGGGGGAACATACAATTTATAACTACTAATATGGCGGTAGATGGGCGCTTTAAGACTGTAATGATGCAATCATAATAATTATCTTGATACTTGGTTTATTTTCTTTCGTTTGCGGGATCAGTAATATTTTATCGGAATTCAAAATTATTGCAGTGGTAGAATGTTTGTCGGGCATACGTTTGCCTTTTCAGAAATCGTAGTTTTGTTAGCGTCAGCATTAGTAGATAGAAGCTTTCCAACTGCAGTCGACAGTTTTTGTTTTAGAAGGTTTGATTATATTTTACTACCACGCAGTTCAGATGGCTACGTAGTTCGTCGGTGTGGCGTGGGGAAGGGATGCCTGGCCCATGCCAAGCTCTTATTTGGTAACGTTTTGGCAACCTGGGGCGAGGAGTGGGGGTAGGCACGAGCGACTAATACTCCGTGTGCCTACTTCGAAGAGGCCGCGTCAGGCGTGGCAAATATCCCCCACACCGGCAAACTTTATACTTAACTCTATTAAATTATTTCCGACGGTGTGGGAGATCGCTAGGGTGCCAGGAGGGAACTGACGTCCCTCCTGCCTTCGTAAGTTCTTCTTGCGATGCAAGTTTTTTCAAGACGTGAATAATCAAACTACTGTGGCGCTGCTCTTTGCTTATTTGTCTGTGAAGCTTTTCGTGACTCTGCATACCGGAAGATTGTATGTGAACTATTTAGTTTGAATGATAAATAAAAGCACAGAGTAAATAAACCTAATATTGACTTTACTTTATATTTCTTTGGCGCCTTTAAAGTTTCATGTTCCTACCAATTGAGCTAACCGAGCTGTAAATTCCAGCCATCAATCCAGCCGATGCGACGTTACAAGGCCCTTGCACAATACAAATATTAAGCATTTGTTTTTGCATTTTATTTCCTTCGACGAAACCACCAATACACAATACAATCGCAAATTCAAAGTTCAGACACTTGAGAATCGGTTCTGCGAGTTTTGTAAAAAATGTGTATCTTGTTACATAAATAATTATCATATTATCCANAGACACTTGAGAATCGGTTCTGCGAGTTTTGTAAAAAATGTGTATCTTGTTACATAAATAATTATCATATTATCCTGTAATGTATTTTACGTGCCTTTTTTTTAATATGCTTAAAATTTATACTAAAAGTTCATTTCAAAACAAAAAAAGCTCACTTGTTTACTTTATTCAAAAATATAAATTCATATATTTTCTCTTCGCGTCATATTCGTTTGCCATTTATTTANCTCACTTGTTTACTTTATTCAAAAATATAAATTCATATATTTTCTCTTCGCGTCATATTCGTTTGCCATTTATTTAATTTATACGAGCTTAGTTTAACATACCCGGATGAAAACCGCCCTACAATAACATAACACTCATTCCACATAATCTCTGTTAGATTCCCGGCAAAATAACTGCTTGACTGACTGTAAATTTCAACTTTTCTAAATCGTAAAGTCAAGAGTGCTTGCCTTTACCTATGACAGTTCCAGTGTGTCAAGTTCCATAATAAACACACGCTGGAAAGCAAACGTAGTGCCTTTATGCAGCCGCACGAGGTGCGACCGATCCGGGATCAAAGCTGCAGGGCTGCCAATCGCTTTTCGTCACCAGTCCTGTCGTCTGGGGGATTTTGTCTAGTTCAGCAGTGCTGTTTTTCGCATTGTGGAAAAGAAACTTGGAAAGATGCACAGGCCCTTTTCTTTTGCCTATGCGCAGCATTCAATACTATGGGATCCGTCACTAACGAGTATATTGTCGACATTACTACAAGTT
>NQII01000514.1:479475-604936 GCA_002778355.1 Clitarchus hookeri
GAATGGCATACTACTTCTTCGGACCGACATAATTTACGTCATGTAAGTCATATTTTTTAGTCTAACCGGTTTTCGTCTTATGCTGTCTTACAACACGAATCGAATGCATAAAAGAGCAATGCTACATTCGCCGTAAAATATAAAGTAGAAAATTGAACACATACATACTTATGGGGCGTTCTACAACCCAACATACCAGTATAAGATGGACACCTGCTTGCAGTAATCGCATAGGGAGGATTGCATATTTTATATTTTCTTACGCGGAGTCCTGTGCCAACCAATCACAAGTAGGCAATTCCGACAACGGAAGTAATTGCAAAACTAACTCGTGTGAGGAAAGTGTGTTTTATCAACTTAGTATTACATAACCAACTTTCGTTTATTTTAACAAAATAACAAACATGTGCACACGATCAACAATGTACAAAAACGATTTCGAATTTAAATTAATTTTGATANTTTTAACAAAATAACAAACATGTGCACACGATCAACAATGTACAAAAACGATTTCGAATTTAAATTAATTTTGATAGCTTTATATGATGCAGTTGATTCGAAGTAAAAAATAGAAGTTATATTATTTTCAGGGTTTACATAAGTTACCAAAAATAATACTGCAAAATGTTTTTTGTGTGNTTTAACAAAATAACAAACATGTGCACACGATCAACAATGTACAAAAACGATTTCGAATTTAAATTAATTTTGATAATTTTATATGATGCAGATGATTCGAAATAAAAAATAGAAGTTATATTATTTTCAGGGTTTACATAAGTTACCAAAAATAATACTGCAAAATGTTTTTTGTGTGAAATTAGGTTAACCACTTCTCTTACTTCTCTCACACTTAACTACTTCTCAACATTTTCCCGCAAAAAAATAATTTTTTTTGTCATAACAGAAGAATATTTTTACTGAGATATGTTAGCCACCACACGGTTCGTACATTTCTGCGAACTATGTTTTTTTCTTGGTTCTTTCTGTTTGGTCGCATTATACTTTTCTTTTTATGAATGTAGCACGCAATTCTTAAAAATTTCATGGTAACGCTGCTGTTATATTCTTACGGGAACGTTATGGCGAATTTAGCACAGCCTTTAGACACATGGACCGACTGACTTGGGGGACGTTCAAGTATTACGTAACGCAATTTTTTAAGATTTTTGACCCTCCCCACCCCCCTATGTAACGCGCCGTTACGTTTTTCTGTACCCCCCTCCCTAAATGTTACGCAACACCCAAGTGACCATTTTTACCTAAAAGTCACAATTATGTTGCGCAAGGTACCGGCAAGTCGCTAAAATACCTTTGTTATTGTTTTAATCGCGTTTGCGGTAATAATTAATAAAACAAGAGATATTTAACTTGCAATGCATGCGGATGTTGTTTATTTTATTTATTAATATTGTTATTAAATAAACAATCACACATATGTAATACACATTTGATTAAGTTTAAAATATGTTAAAATGGGCTCAAATTTGTCCTAATAAACTTTTACTGCTAATCTGACATTTAATTACGCCGTTTTTCTGACTTGGCCCTGTCCTTACATACATTTTTGGCTTCATCCACCATTGTTCTTCTCATGCATTCTCCTATTTTAGCTTTTTTTTACTAATAAACTCTTTGAAAAAAAAATTATTTAACATTTTAACCTTTGGCAATGCTATTAGAAATGGAAACCTAACTGAAATAAAACATTTTAGTCAAAATAAAATCGTATTCTTACCAAAAAAATTTAAAATAAAATCAGCTATAATTCAAAAGTAGGTAGGTATGTAAAAAAGAACAATTCAATTGGAGTTACTGCTCCTCTGCCCACGGGTGTGCCAGCCACTCAGACTCTTTCATTACTGGCATCCGGAGAGCAGACGAAGAGGGTTCCGGAATTGTTAAACCACTTGCATCTACTTCGTCGAGCCAATCGGCATCCTCAGGCGATGTTTCACAGCGGCGCACAATACAGAGAAACTCATTGGCCCTTCTGGCAGCAAGTCGCTGCGGCCGTACTCTACTTTCACGACGGTCTTGGGCAGTCTTGCCATGCACGTAACGACTGTGCATTTGCACACTCTTGTGGGATGTGAAATAGATCCCACAGGTTGCACATATTCTGTTCTTGAGGTTGGATTGTACTGATGGGCAAAAGAAATCGTAAGGCATCTGCTTAAACCCTTCTAGAGGAGGCGACAGATCAACGGACAACCTCACAAGAAGTGGTGAAAACTTGCATGATCCTTTGTCTAGCTGACTAGGTACCACAAGCTTGCTTGGGGTTTGAAGGATTGGACGGGGTGGTGGCAGGAAAGTGTCCTGAAAGACAGATTTCAATGCACTCCTCGAGCGGGAACAGCAGGATTCGTCGGCGCATTTTATCACTTGCAAGAAATATTGCGATTCACAGACGTGAGCGCTATACCACGCCAGATTAGGTTCTGCTGGATCCTGCAAGCTATCTTCGGGCTTTCTATATTCCGCCGAAACATCGTAGTTGTCAATTTTCATTTCCCTCCAGACCTCTGCAAGTGTCTCCCCAGCGTGCTGAAAATTGCGTTTTTCCAAATCATCATCAATAGTAATTCCTTTGTTGTCGAGATGAGAACCAAAATGTTCATGAGGCAGGATGACGCCTGACAGTCGTTTGCTGAGGGGGGGCCATGCGTCGCTCAACTCGGTTGTATGCGCTCCGCCCAGGAGCATTAGTAGCTATGAACAGGGCGTCCAGGTTGTATTTTTTGAAGTGTTGAATGGCAAAGTTCTTGACTTTCCGATAACGCGGGTTTTCATCCGGCCCACCATCTACAAAGATGATTATCACTGGCTTCACGGTGTTCGATTCTGTCATCATTAAGGGTTTGAATGCAGTTACTGATAAAAGTGATTCGAAATCATAAGCATGGGTGTTCGCTGTGGATGATGCGTGTTTCCCACTCCTTATGGATATGTATGTCAGCCCGCTGTAACCAACAGCTTCTTCCTTACCGAAACCGTCAGGATCCACGATGAAGCCGGCGTATACAGAAGGAATAAGTTTGTGCCGCTTTGCCACGACCCAGTCATGGTCAGGTAAAGGTACTCTGTATTCCATATGCATTAAAAGAGGGCTCTGACTTTTGACTGCCGGTAAACCTATTGGTACACGGGCCTTATCGTCTTGAGAGAGAACAAATACTTGCTGCGGTCCCAGAAGCGACGCGAGAGATTCCAAGGACCTGATTGTAGCTGTGCAGAATTCCCCGTCCTCGTGCTTTTTGTGCATCTCGGTCTGTGGTCTTGCTAACTTTACGGGGTACGGTGGGGTGCGTACGTGCCTCCTCCCCTCTTGAGTGTTAGAAACGCGTGGGAGTAAATGAAGATATGTGCCGCTTCGAGAAATTTGGAATCCCATCAACAACAGCCTCTCATGCAGGTCGGACAGAGTGAGACAACTCCTAATCATCTCTGTTCGGCGGCGTTCATCAGCAGCGCTGCCATGAATGGCAATGTTAATTATGGTCTCCAGGAGAGCAGGTTACGAGTCAACCAAAGGGGGCTGCCCGGGGCCAGATCGAGGTTTTACTGCAGCAGGATTGTTTTTCCGACGTTTAGCTTTCTCAAGTTTTTCTTTGGTTCGAAATTTTTTTGCACGCTTGGCACTGTCTCTTTTTTCTTTAAACATTTTTCTTCTTCTTTCAATTCTTTCCGTAGTTTTTTTATTTCTTCGTGAACATCATCTTTGGCTATACCAGTGTCCCTTGCTTCAGTTAGAACATTTATTCTCTGTTGAAGTAGGTAAATTTTCTTCATAAGAGTTTATTGAGCCGGTTTGTTTGGAACATTTTTAGTCATGTCCGAAACAATCGAAGTCGTGTGTGGTTCCGTAGACGGGATGTCCACGTTGTCCACAGTTTGGGTATCGCTCAGCTTTCGTTTGACGGCACTGCTCTCTCTTCCAGCGACTCCGACAATAGATTCCATAAGAGATGAACACGAGGATACTACAGCATCGGAATCCTATAAACGAAGTGATAAATTAATATAGGTATTATTGAGACATGCGATATAGAACTTATACACATATATATACTACATATATTATTTGTATAAACATCCAGACCTACACAAACTGTACTGAAAAAGTGTAGGTACATACGCACCTGTTTTTGTTGAAGAGTACGCGAAGTCGGTGGGACATTGGGCCTTGCCGACAATAGTGTTGCTGGCGTGCTTGATGTTTTCATAGGTACCTAAAAATATATAATACTTATGACCAGTTCTTTTATGAAAAATCTAGGTTTGGTTTATATATAATATACCTACCTATATGTAATATTATTACATTTTAGCAGTAAACTTACCTGTGTAAAATAACTAAGCATTGTTGCTTTCTTCTTCGTGGCCTTCACCTTGAACTCTCGTATAACATCATTTATATGTTCTATAAACTTTTCTTTATTTTTAAGTTTTTCTTTAGCCGTTTTCCAAATTTCGTTGGCATTTTTTTGGCACAGTTGCGCTGGCAAGTCAGCATGAGAGCCTTTATAGGCCAAAAACAGCTGATGATGCAAATCTCCCTCTTTTGAGGACATTACAGTATGAACTCACTTTAACAACACTGACACAATGTGCTTCTGCGTAAACACTAAACGAATACTAACAACGAAAACAAAATAAAAATGACGTAAAATACAATCGAGGGATTCCCCGTAAAACATAAACGAAAAGGGTTGCCAACTTGGGAGATTTTAATTCCCTAGTTTTTTTATTTAAATAAAAAAAACAATGTTACGTAACGCGTTGTTCGAACCCCCCTCCCGCCCTTGTAACGCATCGTAGCGTTTTACAAGACCCCCCTCCCCCCAAATTGCGTTACGTAATACTTGAACGCCCCCTTAGTGGCATTTGCTCCACCCACCACATTACATTCAAATATGCCGACATAAAATTCTGTCATTTTCTTTTTTTTCTTTAAAATTTTTATTAAAATCATGTCAAGATTATGGTGGAACTCTAAATAAAGATATCTCTTGATAACATATATTCAAAGTCTAAATCGACACATTCATAACATACACTTGATTTATCAGAAGAAAAAAAACTTTTTTTCGCCAGTTAAATATTGTGCAAACATTAGCGCCTTATATTATATATTTACAATCTTCATCATCTCTGCAACAGTCCTCTGGTCAAATTTATTTTTCAGTTACACAAGACACAATGGCAGCTTACATTCCTTTTATACTTTTTACCCTGCACACTCAACGCGAAAACATCTTGCCACATTTATCGCGGTATTGCAAATAGTAATACGGGTTTGACGGGCCACTGAAGGTTCTGTGAAATGGGATTCGAAGCAGTAGGTACGAGCGAACAGCTTGAATCAACATTTAACCGTGAGGTCTCCATGGGTAGTGAAGTCCCGATAAGTGAGTTACAATGCCTGTGTCGTTCCTTAAATACAGTATCTGTGCAAATTAATCGTTGCAAGTGAATTGTGCCTCACGCCTTCCACCCACACATGATAAGCGACCATGGGTACAAGTAAATTCATTTTCGTGCCTTCATGCTTTACTTAAAGTCCTTTCGTGCGGGCTGAAAAACACACCACGTTTTCGATGCTGTCAGGAAGAAATGTAGCCGGGCGCATGTGAAAGTCAGCACTTTCTGTAGTCTCGCAACAGAATACCAGCTGTTGGCTCGGTTCGCACTGCAGGGGAAAGTGCGGACATCTCCAGTGATGCATGCCGGTACCATCGCCACTTTCAGTGTACGTGCGTAAAGGCTGTTCAGGATAAAGTGAGCACTTTTGAAATCAACCCTTGAAAAATGTTAGTGCCTCTACCTGCATATAGTTTAATGGGCGCACTGAGTGGCACACGGCCAGCGCGGTTGGTAATAATGGAGGGAAAGTAGTTCCACGTCTTAACGTTGACTTTAAAGTGCCAGGTAAACATTTTTGAATACTGGAATTATTTCTTTCATTTAATTTTTTTTAATGCATAAAAATGTAATGATAAGCAAATTTATAAAATATTTACTATTCTTATTATTTCACGGTTTCGCTCGACCGGCGCATAAATAAAGTGATGAGGCCCACGGCAATGCTAATTTAGCATAAGGTGTAAGAATACACAACGTGCCTCAAAAGTGCTCAGTTAATCGTGAACCACCTATATGCAACCAGCATCCCAGTAGGGCCTTGCCACCCACTCTGATGTACTGAAGATAACACATATGATGGGTCCGGCAATGAACANCCAGCATCCCAGTAGGGCCTTGCCACCCACTCTGATGTACTGAAGATAACACATATGATGGGTCCGGCAATGAACAAGGAACTGATGGAATGGAGAAACAAAGACCAAAGTGAGAAAACAGGGAAACTGACCAGTTATTACGTAGACAGTAGCAATGGAAGCGCAACACGATTTAGACATCATTCTCGACTAAATGATTGACTACGGAGGGAGGGAGATCGAAAAGATGTCCGGAGGCATCCCTCTCTGCTGGATGTCGACACAGAGGGATTGAATCGAAAGTAGAATATCAGATAATTAAATACCTCAAAGAGTTTTGCACCACCTGTAGTTTGGTTGCTCGTGAGGGATGTTCGCTGGGTCAGTATATGGGCACATTATAAAGAGGCATCGGAATTATAGGCGAGGTATTCTGCACAGGCAGCGTGTGTTCTCATCCCATACTTTCTCTTGGACCGTGGGCAACCGAGTAACTCGGCAATCACGGCGGTGCAAGACTGAGGCGTATAGTCAAGTAGTTAGTGCAGTTGTATAATGGCAGGACTGTAAAATATAATATATTATGGGAAGTCTGAAGCGTGTCCGGCCTTTGGTTAGCCACGTAAAAAAGGCCAGTGTCCCAGTTGCAGAATTTGATGGTAGTGACGAGCATTATACTTTCATAAATGTTGGCGGGGCGAAACGCGTACATGTTCGACCGATGTCTGGCAGCCAAAGGAAGGTGGGGCGATGCTTTGGCTACTACATTTACACGGCACGAACGACCGACCTGACCTCAAATGTGCTTCAGAACACGAACAGACCTCCAATGGTCATTCTTGCGCAAATTTCCTCGAACATTAAATGAGATTCATTGCCAAACACTTAACTATACGTAATTTGCTTCTATCTTCCTTTACTTAGCACAACATTTCGTCTATTTCTTACAACAATTGCAACACCGGTACGTGTAAAGTTACTTACTCTGATAAGTGTTGCTTCGTGACCATATAGAACATGATAAAAGTTGCGAACCCCACTTTCATCTTCACTCGCTCACGCAATAAGCTGATGCAGGTTTTTGTGGATGATACGTTGTTTGTTCGAAAGTGGGGGAATGAGCACGCCATGAGTCTTCCAGCTGTTAAAGCCGTGGAAGCTCGGACTCCACAATCGAACTGTTTATCATTCAAAAAGAGGAGTGGCAGTAAACAGGAGTTTTGGCGCTGCTTATTCAGGAAGAAAATGAATATTTATTACAAATTCTTAAGATGAATGAAAATGGAATAGAGAAATATTTCCCATAATGACAGCACAGATATCTAAATGTAAGAGGTTGGATGATGTTACCATCTTGAACGACGTCATCGCAACCGATGTTTGTTATGTGACCATGAACTTAAAACAGTTAATCAAAATATTTTAGAAAAAATTAAATACAGCAGATTAAACTCCTAAGACGCCTGTGATTAAAGAGCAAGGCGGAGCTTTCGTTTTCAGCTTCGTCGGAGACAAATGTCTTCACAGTTAATATCCTTGGCATCAACACGCCCGCGTACCACACAACAATATAAAGAGAAGAAAGTTAAAGGCTGTTCACGATGATGTGAGCACATTTGAAATCAGCCTTTGAAAAATGTCACTGTCCCTACCTGCATATATTAAAATGGACACCGTGACCTGCATGAACCCAGTAAAGCTGATAACAACAAAGGGAAAGTAGTTACATGCCTTATCGTTAAAGTTTTACGGAGNACCTGCATGAACCCAGTAAAGCTGATAACAACAAAGGGAAAGTAGTTACATGCCTTATCGTTAAAGTTTTACGGAGACATTTCTGAATACTGAAATTATTACTTTTGCTTTTTGTGTTTTAAATACATTTAAGTGTAAGAATTAGCAAATTTGTAAAATATTTACTTTTCCAATAATTTCATAGTTTCACTTGACCGACGTATGAGTTAAGTGGTCAGGCCCTTGACAATGTTAGTTTCACATATGGTGGAAGAATACGCAATGGACATACAAGTATATCTTNACCTGCATGAACCCAGTAAAGCTGATAACAACAAAGGGAAAGTAGTTACATGCCTTATCGTTAAAGTTTTACGGAAACATTTCTGAATACTGAAATTATTACTTTTGCTTTTTGTGTTTTAAATACATTTAAGTGTAAGAATTAGCAAATTTGTAAAATATTTACTTTTCCAATAATTTCATAGTTTCACTTGACCGACGTATGAATTAAGTGGTCAGGCCCTTGACAATGTTAGTTTCACATATGGTGGAAGAATACGCAATGGACATACAAGTATATCTTAAGCAGGGCTTTCAGAAGTGCTCAGTTTACCGTGAACAGCCTTCAGTAGTTTTCACTTGTCGGCCGACCCTCATCCAACAAACGTTCTTAAATAACACGCCGGATCTGCCCGGCGTCATGCTCGTTCCAGAAAGGCGTAAAGAGTGGCCAAACAAGAAAGGGAAAACTCTACTGTTGGTGGCTATCGTTCCACGTCTATTTTGCAGAACACTTCCGAACAGATTGCACTATAAATAAAATAAATATGTTAATAATTTTTAAAGGGAGAGAAAAGTATGTCTGCGCCTCCCACATCGCGCATCAGTAGACCACGCAAGGTGTTATGATTAATCATGCAACCAAGAAAATATTATATTTTAAAAATCCTTATAAAAATGTTGTTGGAGATGAGTCTAAGTCACTCACTTATGGTCAGAAACACAAAGGAAACTGAGATCCTATGTATTATGGACTCACTTTTCGTAGTAAATTATGCCTTTGAGTACCACCTTCCCTTAAATTATTTTGTATAATTTTATTTTATTTTTGTTTATTTACTTAAAAAATATTAACTTATGATTTCTACAGGCCCCTAATTACAGAATAACTATGCTGCACAAAAAAAAAAGATCGAAATTTGTAATACTTAAAACTTTTAACAGAATAATAGTGTTTTTGACGGTTTTATAGAATTATTACATATAATTTAAAATTCTTTGTAATATAATTTATTTCTTACTGCAAAAGTAATCCTCGCCTGATTCATAATTTACCCAGTAATCCCTCCGATATAACATTTCCTCTCATTATCACTTTCAGCCAACCCTCCCAGTAATCAGCCAGGAGTTGCCCTTGGTCGTGGCATCATCTTACAGACGTATCGAGGTTCCTGTCATTGCAACATAACTCTTTATCCAATTTAGACTCAGTGTAGACAACTGTGTACATTGCGAAAGTGTGGGTAATTTTTGGTCTGCACTGCACACTGCGAAGCTCAATGAGCAATGGTCTTGCCCGTTGGTAAATGATTCGCAGACCGTCTTACTGGTCTAGGTCATAATTGATTCATATAATTGTAGCCGAAAATACAGTCTAAAGCTCGATGGCTGAGACAACTAAACAAGTGTTGTGCCGACTTAAGAACAGCAGGCATAATTTTTTTTGTTTAAAACACTTGAACAGTACGTTAAAGTGGGTCAGTAAGAAATAGTTCTTAAATGCATGCTGTAAATAGGAGGGAACCTTACTCATGTGAAGTTGTTAAATCATGTTAAATAATCACTTATCTGGAAAACAAATGAGGAGGTTCAAGCATGTCCTTGAAAAGTTGTAAGTTAGTTTATAAGCCTTCAGGCATAACAAAGGGGGAAGTTAATAAGCCCTACCCAACCAAGTCCAACCAGTTTACATCTGTTGTGTACCAGCGGCCACGTCTAAATTACATTATAGTTTGACTGTTTGCTTATAACACAACTGCCGTTTTTCACTTGCATATTTCGAGTCTACGTCATTTACTGATGTGAGCTGATGCCCTTGAAAGCAGAAACGTCGCCAATGATGTTCGTCTTGACGCGAATGAGCATCATCATGCTGCCTGGCTTATCAACAGTGTTGGTCACTTCGCATGACATGATTATGTAACACAGTTCTTAATCTTAAATTTTATACCACCTCAAATAATTTTAGGAAGGTTAATTATTTGGTGGTAGTCTGTACGGTTTCAACTACGCAGGAAACACNTATACCGCCTCAAATAATTTTAGGAAGGTTAATTATTTGGTGGTAGTCTGTACGGTTTCAACTACGCAGGAAACATATTTCTACTACACCACAAATTTTTCAAGAAGCGAAGCGTTTCAATTGATATCTGGAAGGATAAAAAATTACGCCAGCTTTCGTTTGCCGTATATTCTATTCGCCGTCCCGCTATATATGTGAACCAGCGTATCTCTCNAAAAAATTACGCCAGCTTTCGTTTGCCGTATATTCTATTCGCCGTCCCGCTATATATGTGAACCAGCGTATCTCTCAAATAGTAAGTGTATTAACGCTGAATGCTTGTTTGTTACTGCTTACCTGTGTTTCGAAGCAGTCAGCAGGTGCGATATGTTGCAGTGAAACAGAGCGAGTAATTACTTCCACACTCGACCCTGCATGCGGGTTCCCCCTCTCCTTGCCGGCGTTGCCAAACTTTCTGGCTTTATTGTCGTACCATGTAACAAAAACTCTCGTGTCAAAACCATAAATTACCGTCACTGTAACATATTTCAACTCAAATAAAAAAGGACGTCGTTCATTACTTATTACAAACGAAAAATACAATATAAGCAGAAAAATTCTTAGCAGCTGCGTCAGCACAAAATATACTCACATTATATTTGACGACTAAACAGCCACAAAAGTAACGGTAAACTGTCTTTAGGTAACTAAGACTGATTAAAAATAAAATGGGGAGGGCTATTTTGGTTTTGCACCATAAAATAGGAGCGGTGTAAAATCGACATTTACAGTCGAGCAAACATTTTTTATATCCTGTTGGCATCATAGTCCTTTTCGAAAATTCTCGTACAAAAACGTAAAAGATCCAATGCTATAAAGTGTGCGTATACATACGAGAATTATCGTATGCCTCCGGTCAAAGTGTTAAAAAAATATTTTTACATTTAAGTATGCAGAACATGTACTAAGTCTTCAGCTGCCAGTACAATATTGTCCGAGAAGTATTTTAAGCAAAAGGGAACACTCCGACAAAAATATNTACTAAGTCTTCAGCTGCCAGTACAATATTGTCCGAGAAGTATTTTAAGCAAAAGGGAACACTCCGACAAAAATATAAATCAATTATAAATCAAATTAATTAACGGACGTAAGCGGAGCGCGACATCAGGCTAGGAAGAATAGAAACAGCTGGCGCCTGCAGCGGAAAACGACATATAGTCCATTCACGGTTACTTCCAACTTTTCTGAGGCCTTACTAAGTTATACTTCCAGGATATTCCTCCGCCTCTTGCAAACAAAGCTTAATCGAGTCTAGAAAATTACACTAAAGGGACAGCGCACCGCATTCGTGTGCACTCAGTGTAATGGTATTTTACATAAGAACTATTTGTTACTAGGCGTTGCCAAAACACCTATTTTCTCCCTTTTTTACTAATATTAATAATAATTTAAATGTTATCATTTATAGATAAAATATAAGCCAAAGTTTGATTTAATAAAAATTAAGGTACTTTTATGTTAACACAAGTATAAAACGCTTGTGATACACGATGTATTCTCAAAACAACCAAACACGTCATACATAGTGTGATTTTTCAAAGGTTTGATTTAAAAAATGTGAAAAAATCACGAATAGACCATAAACACGCCGCGATAATGCTACTTTTCTGTTCCCTCAACACTTTCAGCAGCGGCTTTTTTAGTCTACACTACTCTATGTTGGCAAAGCAATCACCTTTGATACGACAGTTTAAAAGTTTGTTTTGTAATGTATTCCATTCAGCATCCCTTTCTGACCTTCCATCTCTTTTGCTTTCCACGCATCGGAAGTAGTATGGCGCCGGACTTTCAATTATCTCCTAGTTCACTTAGGTTAAGGCTTATTCTTTTAAGGTTGGGAAGCTCTTAAGCTTTGAGTTTGACGACTAGAAATTTTCGCCGCCAGGGTGCACTGGTGTCGCATGTGTACCGGATTTATCTGTTTTGTCTGTATGTAAATAGGATAATTGAGATTTTCATAAAATAATTATAACTGTGCAAAATCTTCGAATTTGAATTGTGTTCGTAAATAATAAACTCTGTTCTTAGCATTAGAGTGGGAGTATAACAAAATATGTCAACACATATTTTTTTAATATTCTGGCGTAAAACTGGGTATAGCTAAACGTTGGATTATACAATTAATTTATGTAAATATGACTTATCGTTGAAAAAAATAAGTAAAAATGGTCACAATTTTTTTTCTTTTGTTTACCTGTGCAGTTTCCTTACGGGTAAAAACAAAAGTGCAACGTTTATTTTGATAAAATTTCTAACTTAATTTCGTAACATTTTCCCATTGAAATAAGTTTGCTTATGAACGCCCACTGCCGAACAGATTTGTATTTTCACTGTTTGTTTGTTTTACTGCGTCCGTAAGATCTTTTTTCAAGACATAGCAGTACAAAGATATTGGACCAGTCAAAATACAGTATACAAAGTTTATACACTGGACATATTAAACACACACACACACACACATATATATATATATATATATATATATATATATATATATATGTTAGATTGCACGTACACACACAATATATTTTCTTCATAATGTGACTAATCTTCTTCAAACAGGCTGCAGGGCGTCATAGTTTTACTGAAGCAGAAGAAAAAAGGTACCAGAAAAACCGAAACAAGAAATGTGTACAATAAAATTTTATACAGTAATTTATTAGTTTTCGTAGTTTAGATATTCATCTACGCTATAAAATGCACCTTTAATAAAAAATCCTTTCAGCTATTTTTTAAAAAGTTTTTAGTTAGAGAAGCAAATTTCTTGTAGGTGTAATTTATTGAGAAGTTGGCTACCAAGGTAGGGTGGCCCTTTCTGGACTAGTTTTTAGTTAACTGAAGCCATGTGTAAGTGTTTTATTATTCTAGTGCCATGCTTGTAAAAGTACTAATTTTTCTGAAATAAATTGTTGTTTTTCGACACGAATATGAGTACTGAAAACATGTACTCACATGCAAATATTAAAATCTCTGAGCTCTTGAAAAAGAGGTCTACATGAGTCTGACATTATTTTGCCATTGATTATTCTTACAGCTCTTTTTTTCAAGTAAAAAACAGTTTTACTGTTAGTAGAATTCCCCCTAAAAATTATACCGTAACACATGATGGAATAAAAATATGCAAAATATACAATTTTTGTTGCGAAACAGGCTGAACTTAGTTTAGGTAAAATATACGCAATGTGAAAGTTCCAGTTTAGTAAATTGTCTACTTTTAAGCCAAGAAACTTAGTCACTGCTGATTCATTAATTCTGTCTCGGTTACTGCTAACATGTGAATTGGTGTTTTTTTCTGTTCTTTGTGAGGAAATTCATACGATAAGTTTTATCTAGTTTGAGGTTTAATTTGTTTCTAGTAAACCATGCATTTAGCTCTGTTAATGTTTTGCCTGTTTTTTGCACAAGATCATTTACTGAGTCTCCAGAGACTAAGATGCTAGCATCATCTGCAAATAAAATTGGAGTAGTGCCTGGGGTTAAGGCACATAGGATGTCATTTATATAAACTAGGAAGTGTAGGGGGCCTAATATTGAGCCTTGTGGGACCTCCTTCTTGATATTTCCTGATTCAGATTAGAATGAAGTAGTTTTTCCTTTGATCCGCACTTGTTTGTTTAAAAGTTATGAGCTCATTAGTTTATTGGGTGTACCTGAGGCTCCATAAAACTTTAATTTTTCTATAAGTATGTTTTCATTTACCCAGTCATATGCTTTAGTGAGGTCGCAAAAGATTCCATTAGATGACATCTTTTTACCAAATGTGTTATGAATGCAATTTGTTAGTTTGAAAATTGCATTATTTGTTGAGGTTTTTTTCCTAAAGCAAAACTGAAAATTTTATAAAATGTTGTGATTCTCAAAATGTTGCAGCAATCTCTTGTAAATTAGTTTTTCAATTACTTTTGAAAAGGAAGTAAGAAGTGAGATAGAACTATAATTGGTTACTTCGGTCTTGTCACCTTTCTTAAACAATGGCGTTATCATAGCCCATTTGGGTCTGTCTGGAAACAATCCTGTATTGAAGATAGCATTACAAATATGGCTTAATGGAACACTGAATTCAAAAGCACATTGCTTTAATAGCCTACAGCTAATGCCATCATAGCCACTTGATAATTTTGGTTGCAAAGAATTGATTGTTTTCCCCACTTCTTTTGGAGTTGTTTATGTAAAAGATAAAGCAAGGTATTCAGTACTCAGGGTTGTAAGAATATGGTTTATATCTTGTTTAGTATTTTTTAAATTAAGTTTTCTACGACCTTTAAGTAGTATGAATTAGATGTATGTGCGACTAATTTAGGATCTGAGGATATACTTGTTTACTTTTAGGTTTACAACTGGACATCGCTATGTTGTTCTTCCCGTCGTGTTTTATATTCCATGTAGTTTTTATTTTGTTTTGAGAATTCTGAATGATCTTACAGAAAAAATTATTTTTTGCATATTTATGACCTTGCTCAAAATGTTGCAGTATTTCCTGTAGTGATTCATTNGTGTGCGACTAATTTAGGATCTGAGGATATACTTGTTTACTTTTAGGTTTACAACTGGACATCGCTATGTTGTTCTTCCCGTCGTGTTTTATATTCCATGTAGTTTTTATTTTGTTTTGAGAATTCTGAATAATCTTACAGAAAAAATTATTTTTTGCATATTTATGACCTTGCTCAAAATGTTGCAGTATTTCCTGTAGTGATTCATTGTGTCGGGGCTGCTGCTGGTTCTGGCGGCCTTGTACAGTTTTCTTTTGTTTTCGCAAAAAAAATTTATTTCTTTGGTGAGGCATACATTTTTCTTCTGATTTGTATTACTGTGGGTTAGTCTGGATGGGAAACATTTTTCAAAACAATGGAGAACTTGGTTAAGAAAAAGAGTTGAATTTTTCATTTACTTCGGTAGAAGTATACAGTGTTGATCACTTATCTCTGCTAAGCTCATTTTTGAATAGTAAAACATTTTCCAGTAAAATTTTCTTATTTTCTTATAGGAAATGATTTTGGAGGGCATTTTTATATAATACATAATTAATATTTGTGCATCATGATCAGTTTAGCCATTTATTACTGGGAGATAGTGGCACCCTGCAACTGCATTACTGTAAATGAAAATGTTATCAATTGCTGTTGTAAACACCATTGGCGGGCGTGGATAATATTTATGAAATAAAGTTAGTACTTAAAATATTGGGCAGGGAAAATATATATCATAATTCCAGCCAAACACAAACTTTTACACACAAATAAATAGAATTTATCCATTTGCCGCGAGCTTAAAAGTGACGTTTGACCAATGCAACTTGTGGCGGAAATTTTCTCTATACCAAACTCTCCCATAAGAAACCTCGTTTTGTTTCTAACTAGATTTCTAACTAGAATAGAATTAACCTTACTTAGGTCAATCCTATGTGCACCTTATATCGAACAGGAGCTATGAGAACAAATCGTAGGCTGGGTAGGTTTGGGCGGTCTTCGCTGATCTGAGAGGTTCGCCATCTTTGTTGTTTACAAAACCAAGGAGCACTTACATACAACCTTTCAAATTGCCTTCGAAGTGATCGTGCATCAAATTTAATACGTTATGGATGTTGGGATGTATTTTAAAGGAACATATGCTGGGTAAATATGTTAATAGACAAAAGTTGCTCCGAATTATTTTAACTATTTAATGAATAAAACTTTTTTTTTTTAATAGCGTATTAATTCCATGAGTATATATACGTTTCAAGTTGGTAACACAATTGGCCACAAAAAAAGTAATTATATTAACTGCATCAAGGCGCCTGCTATATTCGCCATTCCGCCCTTTATGTACGAAAGTACCTAATGGCGTTCCATGCGCTTTAAAGGTGTAGGCAAATATTTTTGACACGGGAAACTTTGGTCTGAGCTCTCGCAACTCCCGATGAGTAAAAAAGAAGCTAAATGGAACAAACTTATTGAAAATTTTACTGACTGTTATTTTTTAACGACTGTGCTCATACTACATGTAATAACACTTCAAGACTAGAAAATTGATAAATACATATTTTTAAAAAAATCCGTCAAATTTTAAATATAATTTTTTTATTATGTACGTTAGTCACAATTGCCTGAAGTGAGGCCCATTGAGGCAAATTGCGAGTCATAATGGACGCGTTTGATGCACTGCTTCACCAAACGTTTAAAATCAGAATTCATTAAATTTGATAGTAATATTTCTGTGTTATTTATAATTCCACACAACTCCGCCATAAATTTAAAGGCAACGTTTTTTTTTTCATAGAGCGGTCTTTCGCAGAGGAATTGAGCACCGCTGTAATACACAGTTAAAGGCTATTCACGGTTAATTGAGCACTTTTGAAATCAACTTATGAAAAATGTAACTGTTCCTACTTGCATATATTTTAACAGGTACGCTGACCGGCACGCGCCCAGTTAAATTTGTAACGACAGGGGGGAAAGTAGTTCCATGTCCTAAAGTTAAATTAAAAGTGTTCTGTAAAAATTTGTAAATAATGAACTTATTTGTTTTGTTCTGTGTTTTAATACATATGAGTGTAAGAGTCAGCGAATTCTTTAAATATTTACTTTTCTAATAATTTCGCAGTTTCTTTTGACCAACGCAATAATGAAGTGATAAAACCTATTTCAAAGTTAATTAGAACATAATGCGGAAGCATACACAATGTACATACAAGTATATCTTAAGCAGGGCTATCAAAAGTGCTCAGTTTTAACATCACTGTTGGCGGGCTAGCTGCTTCACCTCAATAGAGCGAAAACATGTTGATTTGGACAGTTATGACGCCAACGATGCTCGAAAACTACACATACAGTATTTTCTCTTGGTTTGACCCACTCTTTCAACCCTATCTGTTCCGCGTCATTAGACGGCTTGATCTGGCACATTCTCGCACTGAATCAAGGGTACCATTAGCTAATTTTTCACGAACGATGCAGTTAATGTATTCGCTAACACAACTTCACCATTTTGTATGTTATGATTACCACTTATTTAACAAATTCGGTGTTGATAAATGACTGCATTTGTACATATGACATATGTTTCATTGAATATATCACTGATATTCCGCGAGGCGGATAAAAATAGATGGAATGACAGTATACCAATTCTTGATACTAAATATTAATTTATAAAAAGTATTATATATAAGAACGCTTCTTAACATCCAACTGGCCAAATTACACTGTAAAAAAAATTTTGTAATTCTACAAAAAAGTGTTTGGGAACCAGTTGCGAAAAAATTGCTATGTATCAGCACAAAAAATCTTTATAAACTTTGCAAGAAATTACTTGAAAAGTGTTCAGTATTTGTACAAAAAACGTAGTGTAACATATCGACGGATATTCCTGTAAAATCACAACGTGTGTAGTAATTCTCAAATTATTTTACTGCAAAATCACAAGTTATTATTTCTACTTCTACAACGTAATTTGCTTGATGATACACAATAGTCGTTATGCTATAAAAATTGTAGGTCAGCCAGGATGGCACAGAACCCAATTTTTGTAAGTCTCAGTTAGGCACGTCCCAACCCAACTACGATTTTGAAAATCCACACTAGGGTGGTGGGAATTAAACTCGGAACCACTACATTAGACGCACGTACACCAACCTCTACTCTACAGATGCATCCGTATAGCATGTTCTATTTTAATATGTTATACGTAATTTCAAACTAGTTATGTATATAAGTTCCATACTCATGGTCAATATGCTTCTGATCTTTTGACTTGCTACAATGAAAATAAAAATTGATTTTAACACAACCTTATATCACTATTGTAATACAACACCCTCAACCACGTTTTCTTAAAATTCTGTGTATGTTTTAATTCATGTTGGCGAGTTTGCTTGCATATACAGTCATCTCGCAGGCTACAAGAAATTGGCATTTTAGATGAACTATTACTTTTCTCGGATCCATAACTACCTTGTAATATAACTGCAAACCCTCATAAAATGTCATAGCAGCCATCCAGGCTTAACTATTTAGCGGTTTCGTTTCCACAGTCTTACATACGCTTATCTAATCGTGAACAAGCAAAAAAAAAAAAAATGTTTTCTTGTACAACGTTTCGCGATAGTTTTGACCTTGAGCTGTATAAGCAGTTTAGCCAAACTTAAGTGGTGCAGCAGCATAAAAAACATAACGTTTAACATAGTTGGTACTGTTAAGGCCCTTTAACACAATCAATTTTTCTTCAAATCACCATCAAATTTTTTTTATTGAATTCAATTCATTGAATGCTATATGACGTCATAGAACGTCATAATCGCGGCCATTTTATCTTCCAATTTCATGAATGTCTCGTTTTCTTTCAAGATTTTTGTTTAGAACCTGTTCTATATTTTCTTGACTCCAAAATATCAATCGGTAATCTCAGCTTTTCTGACAGTATTAATGGACATAAACTCATAATAATATAGCTGTATGCGCACATTTAAACTTGTTACAAAATACTGACGCATATTTTTCAAAAAAAAAGAAAATGTGCAATATAACGAAGAAAAAAAATGTCGTGGTTTAACAAATTATTTTTGTGTCGTTCATGGGTAGTAGATACTTGTAAAAATTTACTTTTGGTATCTTTTTTAACTGGTTTCATAAAAACGTTTGCGATACATTTTCACGTGGAAACTTGAAAGCATATTGAGTGCAATTCATTGAAAGGCAAATGAAGTAATTTTTTGGTTCAAGAAATCGAATTGAATAGATATTTGATTGTGTGAAATGGCCTTTAGTGTGTATGAGCTTTCAGCTTGTGGCAGCGCGGACCCTCGCTGGGGCTATAAGGACCCCCTCTGGTTTCTCTTATTTGCTGCCTTACAGTGTTAACAATTGCAGTGAGTTCAATGTACAATGTCACATCAGTCGCAGACATGTTAATAACACATGGTGTGCGGGGCCGAACAAAGGCTTCCAGTAAAGTACAAGGCATGTCGTAACTGGTAGATAATATATTCAATTAATGAAAGTTTAAAATTATTCCATCGTCAGGGGCGTTATTTAGGGAGGGTAGAGTAGTGCAATTCCCCCCTTCCTTTTTGTTTCTACCAAACTTTTATGCAACTTATGTACTCGCGTCTTCAATGGTTTAAGATGTGGAGCGGGAAGAATTTACGATTTCCCTGAGGAGTAAGGTGACTTTGCAAAAATGAAATTATGCTCTATCGATGATGGGGAATGTATGCTCCCTAGAGGCACATGTGCGAAAGCAAATCGCATTAATGGCAAATGGGACACATTTCGGGCTATGGCGATATTGTATAGCAACCTTCGTTGTATTCAAGCAATTCGTTCATGGTGATCATTTTTTTTTTTTTTTGCAAATTAGTGTATTAACAGTCAGTGTATAAATTATTTTGAAAACTTCAACTGTATGAACAGTGGTTCGTTTCAGAGGAATAAGCACGTGGTACACAACGTGAAATACCCTCCAGGTCTTCCCCAGATCTCTTAAGATTTTCCCCTTTTTTAAATGGACTAAAAATGATATTATAAAGGTCAAATTATCTTGTATTTCTTATAGATAGTTTAGGGGACGNTGCAAATTAGTGTATTAACAGTCAGTGTATAAATTATTTTGAAAACTTCAACTGTATGAACAGTGGTTCGTTTCAGAGGAATAAGCACGTGGTACACAACGTGAAATACCCTCCAGGTCTTCCCCAGATCTCTTAAGATTTTTCCCTTTTTTAAATGGACTAAAAATGATATTATAAAGGTCAAATTATCTTGTATTTCTTATAGATAGTTTAGGGGACGTTTTATAACAGACATGTGTATAATTATATGTGTGGGTATATATGCATTTAGTACTTAGAAAGCTTGAAGAAGAATGGTATCTGTGGATGCAAAAGTTTACACAATGTATATAGATTGCCACATTTATGGTCCATGAATTTGGCAGATTTTCTTCGAGGATACGGGGAGCAATATCCATTTAATCGTCTCTATTTGGAGAGGGGACAGCAGACTACATTCATAACACACGACTAAGGATAGGGCTCGTTTCACCTGCAGATCACCAGTGCCTAGGTCCCTTATTGACCTGTAGCCGTATTACTCTATTTTGGTTGCAATCTAAATATTAAAAATTGTAATTATTAATAACACATCAAGTTTAATCTTATTTTGAATTAGAAAACTCATTTATTTTGGAGGCTGTAAAAAAATGATGTGAGAATTCATTTATGTAAAATGTTTATTTAACAAATGTAATTTTATAATAATAGATGATAGGATATAAAAAATAAAAATTATTGTTACGCGCTCGCTGCTTTGTCCCGCCCGCGCGAGCGAGTGGAAGTGAAGGACAGAGTAGTTATATGGTAGCGCCGGCATCACACAGGGGATGTTTGGAAGGTCAGGCGAGCGCCAACTAGCGCGTATCTTACTACGAAAAGCTTGCCGCTGCGGTAAATCATTTGTGGCTCGCACGCTCCTTACCTTCAGCATACTGAATTTCTGTGTGTTATCTGAAGAATGTTCTGGTGGTTTACTGTCCTAGTTTCTCTCAGTGTGACTCAAGGTGCATCGAACTTTCAAGGTCAAGGCCAGCTAGTATAAAAGTGCGACGGCCTCCGAGCCGAGAGTTGATGATTGGATGAGTGGCTGGAGTTTTAGTGATAGACGAGCTAGTAGAGAAACGAGCGGCGAGAGAAGTAACCAGCGGGAGAACAATCTGCTACTGCGAGCATCGGCGCAGCGAATAGTGTGACTGGCAGTCTGGGCTATTAGACTGGATGCGTGAGTAAAATGCATTACAAATGATGTCAACAAATAGACCGAAAATGTTTTAAAGATGAGTATCAGTTAGCCTATAATCAAAAAGAGGAATTATGAAAGACGTTAATTAGTGTTGAAATATGCATTAAATATCGCGCTCACTGAGAAATAAAAAGAGTAATAGTGGAGGTAGATAGATTATTGCTGTAATTAATAGCTGTGAGAGTAAATTAAAAATCAAATTTGGTTATTTTATTTTTATTAAGACCTCCATTCCTCACGAACTTGGATACGCCCTTGAGGCATCTTGTAACAATATGTATAAATTTTAAAATCATTAAAAAAAACACCAAAAAGTAAAAAATAAAAAAATAAAAAGTTAATTTTTTAATTATTTAATAGTTTTAAAATTTTAATTTATATTTTTTTATTTGATTATAGTTTTTTTAATATACGTCCATTGTAACAAAAAGAAATTTTTTTCCATGTGTAAAACTCTCCGACAACAAAATAATTGTAAATATGTGTCAGATTTATATCACCTTAGCTAAGCATATGCTTAATATACTCAATATTCTCGTATCTCTTGGCTATTAGTTATTTTGGAATTTTCTAAAATATGAGTTAAATAATATCAATCAATATTTGTAACTCTACCTCTTTTAAAATACACCCTTGGTATGCTGATTATCTTCAATCACATGCATTCATTATTACATGCTATCAAATTATGTGACTTCTTCAATTATTAATTCAATTTTATTGCACTTTTTGTTTTTTCTATCAGTAAAATGTCTATCAAAAACAGGGTGGGTTACATACAAAGGGGTCTTTAAGTTGTGTGTTTATTGTATTTCAGTATCCATAAGCTTCTTTATTTGTTCTTTGTTCTTAAGGAAACAAATATGTATGTATAGTTTTAGAGAGCAATTAGTGGAACATATCTGCATAAATTGTCACTTTTGTTCATCGATTAACTTATTTGTATCAACGGATATTTCTATTCGTAAACTTTTAATCTAAAACAGCAAGTATGTGTGTATATGCACTATATATATGCACATGTGTGTATCTACTTTACATGCATGAAAAAACTCTGAGCCCGCGAGTGTTTCCAGTCTTTGATCATTAATGAACTAATTTTCAAATGTCCATGATAAAGAAAAACGGAATATCGAGAAGATCCAACCTAACTCCTGACTGCTATGATGACTTTCTAGTAAAACATCTTCTCTAAAATCAGAATTATGTTTTTGGATCTTCTGGACTTAGAATTACGTGGTTGTTGGGATATCCTTCATGTAATTCAGGAAATGTCTGAAGAATGCGGCTACGAATTTTGGGGATTTTGGCTTGGGTTCAAATTGTGACAGGATAACCAAAATCTTGCTGATGATGTACCCGGGCGTCAGTTGGCGGTTGTGTTGGTGATGATCGTGGGCTAATACAGATGTATCATCTCAGGACATAGGCGGACAGCATGGCCTCCAAGTCCCGAACAAATTGTGTATCATAGATGGCTGCTGGGGTATTACGGTTCCACAAATGCTGCTTCGAAGTTGAATGTTATAACATAGCCGAGGGTAGCAACTGTACTAAATAATGGAACTGGCGAGCGGGGGCTCGTCGACAGATAAGACTGTGAGGCGACCCGAAATAGTAACGATCGTTTAAGGTGTATCACGAGTAAATAGAAATAGTACTTCGGAAGACAAGGGCTAGGGGCTGAGGATCCAGTAAATTAGTTTACTGACCTCATTACATTGTGCCTCGGGGTTGTCTCTCCCTGTCTGTTGTGTTTGCATCAGGTTTGTTTCCACATTAACCTTTTTAATTAAATAACAGAAAAATTGTTTTCACCCTTTTTTGTATTCATTTTAGAGTGACAACAGGTGGCTCGCTGTGGACGAGTCCACTCTGACCCCAGGAGTGGTGAAAGTAGCCAGGTTCGATTACGTATTTAACAAGGCATGTCATCGCTGTGACTCACAAACACGTGGCTTGTTAACGTCGCCTTAAAGCCCATATCTTTCTAAATAATTTGCGCATTCACACTTCACGCACAACAAACGCATGGGGGTGTGAGCAGGGAGTGAAGGGGGCACACAAGGGGTTTTGTGAACACTATAACCACTGTGTCCCCCTCGCTGCATTCATTTCCCCGGGCGGTATTCTTACTAGGAATGTCACTTGGCAGTATTGGTTCGGCCGGAATTATCACCCCCTCAAAAGATCTCTCTTGAGGGCATGAAAGCGGGATGGTCACTTTACTTCGGCAATACCCAGGTGGCAGCGAAGGTGTGGTACACTCAGGTGAACGTCGCCGGCGTAGGCATCGTGGAGGGGGTTACCGCCGCGTTCGGGCCGACTGTACCCAGTAGAGGGCACGTCGAAGCTGCGGTGGTGTAGCTGGACGAACTGGCTAACGGTGGAAGGAATGGCACGTATCAACCTACTACACTTTAATTAAAAACAGACAACATTAGCAACAGGCAGCATTTACACGGTAAAAAACTTTAGTTGCGACCCATGCACTTTTCTAATCCTGTTGGGATTCTGTTCATCCTTCAACATTACGGTTACAGGAGACAAAAATCTCCAAGTAATAAAAGGCCCCAAGATATTTTGGGGCCAACTTTGCGCTAAAACTAGCCGTCTTGAAACCAATTTAATGGGCTTAACATCCACCTCATCCCCAACCTTATACAACACATTATCCACCTTCTTATTATGTAGACTAGATAACTTTTGGTCATATGAGTGCAAATTTTTAACTTCCTTAACCCATATAAAATCCAGGTGTTTTAGATAAACAGAATTCTTACAAAAGTCATGTAGCCCCCAAGTATGAATTAGTGGGGAAACACTGTTCGCCCCAAAAACAATTCAGATGGTTCATGCTTAGTAGCATCACTTGCCACATTATTTAAAGGCAATGCCATTTGGTAAAACATATCGTCCCAATCTTTATGTGTCGCCACTTTGAAACGCATGCAACACAGGCTTTAAATTCCTTACCATTCCACCAAATTTGCCTTTAGATAATACGAAGATGAAAGCAATAACTTCGTGTCGCACAAAAACATCCAATTTTTAATTTCGACACTAGTAAAAGTATGTACCATTATCCATTACTAAAAACATTGGAGGCCCAAACACCGTAAACTAACGCTGCCCTAGAATCTTACAGATTTCTTCTGACTTCATTGGTAGTAATGGGAAGCAAAACATGAAATTACTGATATTGCCTAGGGCTACCACAATTGATGAAAACCCAGCCTTACCCATGCGGCAAATGCCCAAACAGATCCAAGTATACTCTCTCCCATGGAAAACTGGCTACAGTATCATTACATTCGCCATTGCAGGAGTATTTCCCGGCTTTGCTTTCTGGAACTCTTCACAAATGAGAACCCAGTCAATTATATCCTGACTCATTCCTGGCCAAAAAAACATTGCCCTTATAGTGGAAAAGGTTTTATATTGCTCTAAATTACCACCAAAAAGGTGTTATGCTAATATTGTGACAGAATATGATGCAAAACAGTAGGCACAAAAATGTCAAACTTTCCATATTTTGGGTTGACATACCCAATCATACCCTTCCTGATCTCATACGAACAACAATTTCCTACTACGATGTTCGATTTAAGTTTCTGACATTCGGGGTCTGACCCTTGCCCTTGATGTATCTGCAATTTCATATATGCCTGCGAAAATTCTTGCAATGTAGCTGTCTACCCTTCTTTCTTGATGACCTTACTTTCCTGCATTTTTGTGACCTCAGATTTCTTGGGTCCATCTATTTCGGTCAATTCCTCGTCGTCATACATGCGCGACAAACAATCAGCGACACAATTATCAAAGTCCTTTAAATGTTTTACATTATAACCAACTATCGCGCATCAGGCTTGCTATCTTGTGGCATTTAGTACCCATTCAGTACCCCAGACGATATCTATTCCTTTACTCTTAAGCGCACTTAAGGGCTCAGCTATTTGAACAAAATCCACTATAAATTTTAAATAAATTCCACCAACGATACCCAAAAAAATCTTATCCCTTTTATATTTTTAGGAGACGAGAAAATTATTACTGATCTTTTTTTTTTGTATTCATTAACAATTTTACATTTGAAATGAACTCAAAATATTGTACATGACTATGTCTCCCGTGTAATTTTATCCAGATTTATGGTTAAACCACTCTTTCGCACAGCCTTTATGACTATTTCTAAATGCTGTAGATGTCCCAAAGCTATTGCTATACACACACACACACATATACACACATCATCATAAATGTAGGTAAATAAAAAGTTGTACTGGCGTTTCCCCAAAACCTTAAACAAAGTACATATCATAATTTAAGGACCCTCATTAACTCACATTGACAATATTTTCCATTGATACTGTCCCAATGGGGTTACAAAAGCTAACATTTTGCGAGATTTGGATTCACACCACATTGCAAAAAGGCTGAGTTTAGATCAAAAATAGAAAAATATATTGCCTTCCCTACATGTTGAAAAACTGACAATGGCAAGTAATGAATTCGCATCCACGTATGTATTTTTATTGACATGATGGTATAAACATATAATTCGATACCGACATGGAGTTTCCTTTGACAACATAAAATTGGGGCTAGAATAATTACTAGAAGATTCCTCTAGAATACCCTGTCCATTGTTTTAATGCACAAGTTTCTTAAATGCATGCAATTTGGGAGGTGAAACACGAAATGATACAGAAGACACGACCTCGCCTTCTTTCAAACACAATTTTATTGGGCTCTGTTTATAATGTCCCAACTGTGTCGTCACTACATTTGTGTGGGCCTTCAAAGCCTCAAACGTCTCCACTTTAAGGCCATGATATCACTTACCTGTATCATGCGGTATTTGAAACAGCGAGTCGTTAATTTACGCAACTGTAATGGACAGAAATAAAAATCAGCTCTTTCCTAAAAATATATAAGTTGGCAGGGGCCTGGCCGAAAAATTCCACACCAATTATCGTGTCGCGACTCAAATTTTGCACCTAATGACACAACTTGAATGTAACACTCCCCCAACTGGAAGAGAGAATCCTATAGTCTCACTTTTTATAAGTTTATCACTACCTTTACTCAAAGTCCCGCAATAATATGACGTGGACCACTTCTGCATGGTCTGGCATGGCCACTGTCATTACATCATCGGACCACAGTCGCTGCACTGGTGCGGCCAGCGGAACACGCACGTCGTACATCTCGCTACGTGTCCGTATTGTTCACGGGAACGGGTCATGACACGATAACGAGTGATCCAACCGAGAGCCTGTGGTGTTCCTAGAGAGATCTGTGCATGTCAGCAACGTAGCCGGGCACCCTGGGATGGAGCAAACAATTCGCAATGTACATGAACATTTATTTTGGCCCCACAGGTACACGCAGCAGTGTGTTAATTGTAATCACATCAAAGCACAGTGAGCTGACGGGATACAACAACAGCAGCTCTGACTGCCCACTAAGCTCTTCGAGAGAGTACACATAGATCACATGGGGCCCTACCACAGGTCCTCAGGTGGGAAGAGATTCATCATGGTGGTCACAGATAACTTCTCCAGGAGGGTCGGGGCATACCCATCAGTGGCATACGAGCCACAAGTGCTGCCAAGGTCCTGCAGATTGAATTCTTCTCTGGGTGGGGATATCCACAGAACCTTCTTACTGATAGTGGCACGCAATTAACCGGCAGGAAGTAGCGCGAATTGTGTACCCACTGGGGAGTGCGACACTTGAAGACGGTGATCTACAACACATGTGCCAACTCCTCGTAGTGCCGCAACCAGGAGCTCAAGACTCAGCTGTGGCTCTGTGTCTGCGACCAGCACACCACCTGGGCTGACCATGTGCCTGCCGCCATCTTCACCCTCTGTGGGTATGCTGCTGGGCCACAACCTCACACTGCCTGGTGAGTTTGACTGCCCATGAGCAGAAGACAGTGGTCACCCAATCAGCAGTGACACCAAACATGAACGGCATGAGAGGAAGCACCAATAGGTACGTACTCACCAACGAGGTTACCTCGCGCGATGGCTGCTGACCTCCATGCGACCTCCTCCTAGACTACAATCTGGTCAACACGTCTATTTTTGTATGAACCCACAGTCCACAACCTTCATAAACTTCTGTGTGGACATTGCGGCGAAATGGAGCAGGATGCCCACGATTGGACGAAATATCGGACACACCACTTGCCTGGTCCGGCTTGGTAGAAAGACTGTCAAGGTGCACCGGGATGGCCTTCACCTAACACCAGATGTCGTCTACGACATCACCGCACCAGGTGCCCAGGTATTCTATGATGGTGCTCCTGATGTTGAGGTCAACCGACCACCTGCACAGGACGAAACACTGGCATTGAGGAACCCGCCTCGTCTATGGACTCCGCCCTTCTTACCCGTCCACTACATGTGACACCTCTGTACCTCCTCCCACACTGTCGATGGCATCAGGGCAACTTCTGGAGGTGTCCATCGTTGGCGAAGGGGTGATGCACTGGGGCATGCCACAGCAGGAATGGCGCCGCTAGTGGAGAGGTCACCACAAGGCGATCAATCTCCCTCAGTCACTGCCAGCCTGGGTTGCTACCGACGGCAGTGCGGATGGCAGAGCAGCAGCAGCAACAGCAGGAGCAGTGACAGTGGTAACGAGAGCAACGAGGCACTAAGCTAGCTTCCCCCAATGCTCATGTTGGAGATGTCAACCAGTACGGGCATGCCTGACCTGCGGTGATGCCACCATGTCCCACACTGCAGTAGGCTACCCATGTCAACACTCTGAGTGCTTTCACGTTTTCGCGCCAATCATTTTTAGCTGCAATATTGTGATGTAACCTACTGACACCTGTTCTTTTCTGAACCCAGAGATGCTTCTTCCCCGGGAATAGCATCGCCCGGGGAAGGTTGACACACCAGTAATTTATTTTTGTGCAAACCTTTGTACTTTCGCAGTTTTGTCTAGTTAGCTCGCCGAAGGCCAGAACCCGTGCCAAGTTTTCACCTAGAGTGATGTAAAGCTTTGTGCAAGAGTAATTATATGCAGGTTTTCAGACTTCGTGTTTTTCATTTCATGCACTGTCTTCGGGCGTTTCAGGGTCTGGGTCTCCTATAAACCGCTTTCACTGTAACTGCTCCTAATTAACCTTTATAACCAGCATGCTCAACACCGAGGTTTTACTAGTAAAAGGTGGGTGTGTCTGCCTGAATAGGCCCACTTCATTCCAACGTAAGTATCAGGCATGGGGAGCGCCTGGTTTTCCTGTCCAGAGGGGTTCATACAACAATTTCACCGAGAGACTGTGTTTTTTCTGGGCGAATGGCCCTCCATACTCTGAGATCATCATAAACAGCAATCGACAGCACCTGCCGACGGTGACTGGCGCCTAGTCAGGTACGAAACTCCAAACCCACCTAACAATGCTTTTCATTGCCTCTCAAAATTTCCATTAACCCAACACCATGCAGCCAACAGGCGTTAAATGTTAACTTACTGAAGGAGCATGGAAGTGCCAGCTATGTACTTATTTGTCATGCTTAGTTTTTATGTGTAATAATCGCACCGTGATTACTCTGAACTCATCAGCCCAAGTTACAGCACCTGCGTCCTGACTACCATGAACTCCTCTTATTTGCGACAGTGTAACACGGAATTGAGGGTATTTTGTTGTTTTATTAAAATTGTTATCATAAAAGAAACCAAACAAAAGTGTAACTGTCATAAGGTTCTGTTGTATGAAAATTTTGGTTTATCATTTGTAGCTATAATCTAATTCATCATTATTAGCTAAGCGATTTTTGTTTTTGGTGTACGATGTGGACAGTATCCATGTCGATGCACTGATACCCTACCAGCCTGTAATAGCGGGGCTCAAGAGGTGCACATGTTTAGTGGCTTGGAGCAAAACACATTTTGTAACAAATCATTTTCATTGCAAAAGTTCATTCATGTAAGTTACTTGAATATTTTATAGACTTTTGCATAGCCCCGAGTTCGTGCCTCGTCAGGTTATACTACAACCACACTGGCTTAAAATTTTCATTAAATATTTCTTGTCATCTGCGAGATGCTTTGTACAGCATATCGGCCAATGGAGGGCCTTGGCTACACACCTGCTTGATTGAATAGAAAAGTGTGTACAACACTATCTTAAACTTGTGAATCTAAAGTGGTATCAAATATCTATGTGTATTATGAACATTACTTCCCTGTGGTACTGTACCTATGGTAGCCACTTCACTACGAGTTTAGGAATACAGATTCACTTCCAACATTGTGTTTTATCAAAATATGTGTTGTTCCCCTTCCATCATTATAATAGTAAACATGTTGTGGAAGGCTTTGTGTGTCGGCTGCGCTAGTGCAATGAGCATAATCACACTTTCGCACTAGAATTTGTCTAGCATAGAATCCCCGTCGTTTTGTACCCGTGTGACTCTTGCAAAACAATTTGCATGTATTTATCCCCCCAAAGGAACATCACCAGTGCAAATTTTGTATTAACCCCCTCAATATCAACATTTATTAGGTCCCTGGTGTGGCTAACATGGTGGCAAATTGAACACATTACAACATCAACACTATGCCGAGCACCCACTGCTTTCTTGGCACTTCACTGATATCCTACTGTCACCACAAACTGGTCGATATCCTCCGGTGATGATGATAAGTTCATTATCAAAACACTAGCCTTACAGGCTTTTATGAACTCCAAAATTACTTTCCTATTCACACACAATTGTCGTTTGCCATATCTAATTCTAGGGTAAGTATAAAAGAATACAGCAACTTTAATGGTCTATAATATGAAAACCAAACAACTTACAACCTTGATTGGCCAATCAAATGAACCATGCCACTGCAAAGTTTGTTTATCATACGACATCTACTCGATAATCGAACTGGTTCCATACTCTCGTCAGAATGTCCGGTGTTACGGTTTGGATGGCGTCCGGTATTCTCGTTTTGAGGTTAATGTTAGCCGACAATGGTGGAAGAAACACTTGATTCTTTGTGTCTCCCCATAGAAAGAAATCGTACGGGGTAAGATCTGGGCTTCTTGGGGGCTAGTTATAAAGAGCCAGGTCACCAGCTGTTCCTCGACCAATCCAGCGTTGCGGCAATGTCTCGTTCAGGCATCCACGAACAGCTAGGTGCTAATGGGGTGGCGCACCATCCTGCTGGAAAATGAAGTCCCCCACCTCCCCTTCTAACTGAGGAAACAACCACTCTGTAAGCATATACAAATAAAGGATTCCCGCAACAGTGGGCTCGTGAAAAAGAAAGGGCCAAAAACAGTGTCTTTGGATATAGCGCAAAACACGTTCACCTTGGGGGAAGCGCTCTCGGGTTTGGTGGTTTCATGTGGAGGCTCCTGACCCCATATCCGCTTGATGTGCCGGTTCACCTTACCATTTGTATGGAACGTCGCGTCAGAGCAAAATACCAACTTAGACATGAAGGCATCGTCTACCTCGTTCTGGGTAGGAACGAACGCGGAGATATCTTGTCTCATTCCTTTATTCCTTTCGATAAGAGCCTGTGCAAGTTGTAACCAGGTATGGTTTTTACAGCAATCGCTTTCGCAACACTGTCCATATCGTCGATTGAGGTATTTGCATTTCCCAGCTAGCTTGTCGAGTTGATTTTCTCGGACAGCAAACGAACACTTGTTAAATCCGTTGCACATTCTCTTCGCAGACACGTGGCGGCCCGAAATTTTTGTTCAAAGGTACCCTGTGTTTTGGAACTGATGAAACCAACGTACGATCCACCTATCGGGAGGATTACATCCGTATTTGCGACGGAATTCACATTGAACTGTCGTAACCGATTCACTTTTAGCAAACTGAATTACAAAGAGCGCCTTATGTTGTTCCATCTTCATCGTGATGCGGACTATCACACAACACACGCTCATAGTGCGAAGACAGATGCTCCCAGTGTCATCTCTCGGAACATAGAAGAAACATCGCACCGTCCCCTTTACATTAACATGTTAAAAACGAGCCGGCCACCCCTCACCCCCACAAATCGACAGTTACGAACGTCATCCAAACTGTAATACCGGACATGCTAACAAGAGCGTGGAACGAGTTTGATTAGCACATAGATGTCGTTCGGGCCGCTCATGGTGGTCACATTGAACAATTATGAATGTATGGTAAACAGACTTCACGATTCCACGGTTCATTTGATTGTTCAATCAAGGTTGTAGGTGGTTTGGTTTTGATATTATAGACCTTCAAAGTTGGGGTATTCTTTTATACTCATCATGAAGTTATTTTACTAATTCCACATCTTCAGTAAAGAAATTGCCATTTTAGCGCCTGTCACTCAAGCCATTTTCTTTGCTTTCTACACGATGCAGTGGTATACTCTTTGCTCGGCTCGGATCGCCTCCTCTTTCCACCCTGACCGATTCCATCATTTCCCCCACCCCCCTTGGGCATCGTAATTTTTTATACAGTTATGGTAGTTTATTTAAGCTGTTGTGCGGCTTGAACACTTCCTATCCTATGACCTGCTGTAGCCTGAACATATCGCCTGCAAGAAATCTTCAAATGGTTTAAACTGCTGCACTTGTCCTCTAGGAAGTTTAGGCCGTCATTTATCTCGTGTTAATTTAGTCTTGTTGCCTGAGCTGCCGAGCATTAGGGAATAATAAACGGTGAGTCGTGGATTATTTTTGTGTGTATGTTAGTCTATATTTAAATGTTTTAGTGTTTTGTGTGGCACAGTTGTGTTTGTCTTAAATGATCAGTAACACTAGTTTTTTTTTCAAAATTGTGGTTTAGGTTTCCTGTTAAAATTCTGTTTCGGTTAATCTAAAATGGTCGTGTTACTGTGTCCCCTTGTTTTAAAGTGCTGTGTATTGTCTTGTCCACCGCCCAAAAATTTGATTGTTTTTAATTAATATTGGTACCCACGACTCTCGCTTCTGGCTGTTCCGGGTACGTTGAATATGGGTTTTATCTGCAACGATCATATTCTGTTCTATCTTTGACCTGTCTTTTGACTGCCCCCACCGAAATTATAAGCTTGGTGATTAGTAATTTTAATATATTCCTTTTTAAGAAATGATTACTTTACTGTGCTTAAACACCTGACCTCATTTCAAATTGGTTAAGAAATATAATCTAGTCAACTTTTTCCAATAATTGTTTTTAAAGTCATATAAATATTACTATATAGTAATTTTTACATTTATATCGTTTGCAAGTTGTATTTTTGAATCTAAATACTATTCATCAAGTTTTATATTCAATTTATCAGGTTTTTGTGAACGAGAGAGAATTTTGATTGTGATGACTTTGCATAATATTTTGTATGTTATGATCACTCTATGGGTGCCTTGCGTAGTTTTTATGCACCTTTTACCGATAATATTGAGCTTTAAACCATCCACATCAACATTATTTGTGCTACAGCACAGTGTGGAAGGCCGATTTGCTTATTCTGGGAATTTCAAAATAATGTATTCAATTGGAGCTGTCTGTCGAAAGTATCTCTCTCTCTCTCTCTCTCTCTATATATATATATATATATATATATATATATAAATATATATATTAGTGATGCAACGAATGTCGATTTTTCCACATTCACGAATGCGAATGCGAATGCGAATGCGGATGCGAATGTTGGTTTTCCAAATATGGCGCCAAAAGTGTGCGCCTGCGAACTCGAATTTTACTGCGCGTTTAGAACTGGCCGGCCGGGTGGCCATGTTAAAACCGAGAGTAGCCCATATGCCCCGACTCTGAACGAAGTAAACAAATCGTGATTGCTGGCTTACTGAATGAAGTTAACTGCTAATAATGTTTTCGTAAAGATTTAGTTTGAGATTACCTTGGCGCGTACCGCTCATACCTACCAGTAGTGGCGACGCTATTCTTACCCATGCTGTAAACCGACGATGGCCTAACGACCAGAGGAATCCCCGAGCTTGAACCAACTGCACCTGTCATGTTGCCTGAGTCACGACGTGACGCTGCAAACGCGGGGAGTCCCGGGCGTATTATCGCCCCTCGCCACAAGAACTTACAAATCGGGGGGAAACAGTGCACCCCGCCTACCCCTATCCCACCGCAAACACGAGAGGGTAAGTCCCGAGTTCTATGGAAAATATAACAGAAACGTATATATACAGGAGCCACGGAGGACAGTTAAGTCAGTTACGTGACAGTTAAGAGAGTTATGCGAGAGTGAAGGACAGTTGAGGTCAGTTAGGCGATAGTTACGAGACGTTTACGACGGAGTCGGGAGTTATGTCGGAGTCACGAGAGTCAGATACGAGGAACGACGAGCGACGAGGAGAGAACTGCACGTCAAGGGATCGAGCCCAGGACTTCCCGGGAGAGACACCGAGANGCGACGAGGAGAGAACTGCACGTTCAGGGATCGAGCCCAGGACTTCCCGGGAGAGACACTGAGACAGCACGACAATGCCAGCCACCAGTATTGAGGTAATTTCAGCAACCCGCCGAAACCTCCCCCCCCCACCCACGGCACAAACATTCGCCTAGACGTGTGTAGGGCACGGGATAGCTAGATTCCACCGTCCGAAGAGATAAAAAAGGGGTTGGGTCTCATAGATGTACAGGTCACTGTAACTTTGGACAATAAAAGTTAAGCGTGAATAAACCGAACCCAGTTATGTCTTTGTGTCACCCCTCTTACAGCAGCCCAAGGTGCCATTAGCCAGCACCGTAACAAATTACTACGTACCCTGCTATCCACCACTCTGTATAGTACAGGTGGGAGCAGCATCGAGTCAACATATTTAAGTTTTGTTTTTAACTTGTAAAGACTCTATTGTTGTAATTGCAGAGTGATAAGTGATATTTCAACATTAAGCGGTCGTGTGTTAGCGAAGTTTGGACTTATTTTACAATATGTGATGCTGAAAATGTGAAATGCAAAATATGTAATAAACAATACTCGTGCAATGGAAGAATAACCATTGCTATGAGAAATAACCTGGAAGCTTTGCATAAAAACGAGTATAATGCTTTAAAGAATACGGAAAATGAAAAGCGAAATGCTTCTACAACAAGTGTTGTGGCATTCCACTTCGCGACAATTTACGAAAACCGACCTGAAACAAATGTCTTTGACTGATTGCGTCGAAAAAACAAAAAAGTGGGATAACAACAATGCCAAGTCTTTAAAATTGATAATTTAATAAGCGAAATTATTGCTATAGAGGACTTACCCTTTAGTTTTGTCGAAAGCGTTGGATTTTTCAGACCATTGAACCATCTTTGTCAGTCGTATAATATAAAAAGTAGAAAACATTTTTCTTCCTTTATATGTGCGAATTTCTACGGCAAAGTTAAAGATAAAATGTTGGGATTAATAAAGTCATTTGAAAAATTGGCGTTTACAACTGATATTTGGTCTGATTCTTGTTCAGGAATATCTTTGCTGAGTCTTACATGTCATGGTATAACAAAAAACTTTGAGAGAAAAATGATTGTGTTAAACGCAGAGGTATTTAACGATGGCCGACATACTGGTGAAAATATAGCTATAAAACTTGAAACCATGTTGTAGCATTGGGAAATACCTAAAGAAAAAGTGCAATGCACTGTTAGAGATGGTGGCACAAACATGAAAAAAGGTATTTCCTTGTTATTAATTAGAGACATTGATTGTTCGTCACACCAAATTCAGCTGGTTGTCAAGGAGGGGCTTAAGGCACAAGATTCCGTTATAACAGTGATTGCAAAATGTAAAAAGATGGCAACACATTTTCATCACTCAAATGTAGCTCAAGATGAACTGGCTGCTCTACAAGAAAGACTCGATCAGCCAAAGCTGAAAATCATACAAGAGTGTGCTACAAGATGGAATAGCAGCTTGTATATGTTAGAGCGTATTTTGAAAAACAAAGATTCGTTATGTCTTTATGCTTCCCAGAATAACAAGATTTCACAACTAACTTCCGAAGAGTGGATTATTGTGGAAAAAATAATAACTTTACTCAGACCTTTTGAAGAAATTACAAAATAACTAAGTGCAGCCAATATTTCTGTATCCTCAGTTATTCCATTATTGTCCAATTTGGAAAAAATTATCGGTGAATTTGATGTGACCGACGAATGCGTTGGGAATACGATTTTAGTTCTTAAACGAGAACTATGTCGCATATTTTCCCATTTGGAAAATGATGTATTGTTTGCTACGGCAACTTTTATTGACCCGAGATACAAATTAAAATTTTTCAAAAATTCTTCAACCAGAGATCAAGTTGTGAAAAATATTTTAGAGTCAATTGGAAAAGATGAATCAAGCCTATCATCTTGTTCAAATCCTAAGCGTGCCAGAATGACTACTCATCGGATTGAAACATCTGGTTCCAGTGCCAGTCTGACAGAGAAATCTATATCTTTAAGAGACACCATGAAATTGCTGATGGATTCCAGCGAAAGTGAAGAAGAAGAAAATGAATGTACGAACCCTATAGAAGTTTTGATAAAAAAAACCATCAATAAATATTTATTAGATAAACGTGTGGAAAATGATGTAGATCCACTTACATGGTGGGCGGTAAATAATAAGAAGTATGGTATTATTTCTCCCATAGCCAGGCAATATTTAGTAACACCACCCACTAGTGTGCCTAGCGAAAGGGTCTTTAGTGGGGCTGGTCTTCTTTACACACCCCACCGAAATAGGCTGCAAGGAGAAAAGGCATCAAAACTTCTATTTCTGAAGTTTAATATTCCTCTACCCTTATTTAATTAATAAGTGTTTCACTTAATTGTGCTTAGATATAAACAATTTTTCATAATTTTATTTTTCGATTACAAGAAGTAATGTTTAATGGATATCTTAAAAATTACATAATTAGTGAGTTAGTTTTAGTACCAAAGTTAAAATTAACAAAATGTTAAGAACATATTTGTTTTAATTGAAAAGAAGATTATTATATTGTTTGTTTTTCTTCACAATATATTTTTAACTTTATTCATAAGAAGTCGATTTGATTTACAATTAAACATGATTACTAGTTCATTAAAAGATCTCACATATTTGAATAAGATACCCTTTAGGTTGCATAAATGCATATTGTTAAGTGTTTTTACAAAAGATCTCATTTAAAGTTGATTTGTATAATTAAAAAGGTTGGGTTATATCTTATTCCATTGTTTTGTGTTAAAGCAGTTCAATGGTATTTGATCATACAGTTGTGTTATAATATAGTTTAGAAGTTTTAAGAAATTACCTGCCTTAATTTGATTTTGCTTAGGTAAATAAGAATAAAAGAATATCAAGAGTGTGTTTCTGTTATGTAATCTAGTGAATAACTACAAGGCTGTTTCCCAAATATCATTAAAATACACTCTTATACATAAAAAATATGTTAATAAATAAAAATGTCTTAATCATAGCATTTGGATTATTTCTTAATAAACATTTTCATTTTTCATTGCCAAATACATTTGAATAATATTGGCATCATTTTTGCGAATGCGAATGTTCAAAAACATGCTAATATTTGCGAATGCGAATATTCGTTGCATTACTAATATATATATATATATATGTGTGTGTGTGCGCGTGTGATTTTCACCCCATTTCGTATATTTATTCAAACCAAGACCAAAGTAGTGTACTACCATCATCAAATGCGCTAAACTTAGGAGTCAAAAAGCATGTTGTTTAATAGTCATGTTGAAAAATAAGTCTGACAATGTTTTGTAATGAATTTTACTGTGAAGCTTTAAAACAACACTTTCCATTAAACGATGTTGCAAAAAAAGATAACTGAAAATGATTGGTGTATTTTGTTAAAAGATAAAGCAATTTATATGTTTACCTGTATTATATGTTAAAGTGGATGCTGCGGGACACCAGACATGCCACAGTACACCATCTGGGAACATGCAGGGTGCTTGTAACGTTATTGCCGTTCCTTCACAAGTGCTCTACATCCTTGATCCAGTTGGGTTAGATTAGAGTTAGCGTTTTATGTATCTAAATAAATAAATAAATAAATAAAATGTTTGGACACGTAGGACTGGAAGGAAAGTGGCCTTTCACTCTTATATGAATTGACTAAGTTTATCTTATTAAACAATTTTATCTGAACTTTAAAAAAAAATGCTAACTTTTTCAATTTCCTTTTTGATGTGCAGAACAGAAATAATTTTCTATGCTTCATGCACGTTCCTGAATGACTTTCTGTGTTATGTTCGGGGTCACACAGACTCTACTGTAACATATAATACACATAAACATATAAATGGCTTAAACGTAATACAGAAATAATAATAATATATATTTTTTTTGCAATACCATGTCCTTTCATTTTCTACGTCTGGTGTATTTTGTTATAATTTTTGTTACTGATACAATGCTTTAGTATCGGAAAATTGCTCACATGAAAGAGAAATTTTATTTTACAATGTTGTCCTTTGCAACGTGTAAATGCCTGAAAAATATTTAGTGTTCTTGGGGGGGCCTTTCATGTGATGTGATGGCGGTGAGTACCGTGTATATCAATTGCAATCTGTTGCCATCGCAAGAAATGTTTTCTGTTTTCATTGTTTTGTTGGGGTATGTGTGGGCAATACACCATTATTATTTCAAAATCGATGTCTGCCGTCGTGTAATGATTTTCCTTCGTTGCGTACCTACATTACACGTGCTTTATTTGTAGAAGTTTCAGAGCCTTTCGAGATAATTTACTTGATATTTAACGCGTCTAATTTTATTTTGGTTATGTTAACACAGAACCCAACTAGGAAACAATTTCTTAATAATCTATGTGGCGTGAAATTTGTTCTTGGTAGAGGATGTGAGACCAAACGTCGATATGACTTGTCAAGTTTCTGCTCGAATAGTAGGAATATCCAGTTTGATCAATTTTGAGATTTGCATAAAATAGTTAAGATCTGATCTTGCTCTGTATGTGGACAACTTCGCCGTTTTTTAAAACATCAGTTGTCTTCGACTCACGATCTTGTAGTGGCGACCCTGTGATAACTGCCAGTTGAAGTTGTCATGTATTGCCCTTTATACTATGATTACTTTAATTATGTATCATTAATCCCATTACACACGGGAGGTGAATAAGAAAGTGACAACCGGATTACTACCTAGTAAACGAGGAATTTTGTGACCACTGGCCAAACACGTGGCCCAAGTTGAACAAGTTGTACATCTTCAATGTCAAATGCAGGATTTGGGAGGGGGGTGGGTGGTTGGTGCAATTTGTGGAGAATTTTTTGTTGGGTGTTAAAAATAAATATGAGTGGGAATAGTGGTTGGTTCAGCGGAGTCTTGTGTGAATTTTATTAATAACCTTCAACAGCTTCATTTGCCCACTCGAATGAATTTTATACTTCAAAAATAGGCAAACCTCGGTCAGATACACTTTTGCTCATGCACAAAGTTGTTTACGTTCAACTTGCACATGAAAGGTAGAAAAAAATTGTAGTCACAATTTTTTACTGGTTAGTATACAAAAGTGCTTTTATGCTAGCCACTAGCATATTAGGTGAATGTTCACATGACACAAGTTCACTACTAGTAGAGGTGAACAAGACGATGTACGCATTTCTGCTCACAAAAGAGTCCAGTGTGTGGTTGGCTCTATGTAAATGCTGACAACCGACTACATTATAGTGCTTGAATTTAATGTTAGGTTGGTGATGCTAACCCAGTTGAAGCAGTGTGGGCAGCAACGTAAGCCATTAAGTTTGTCAGTAATACATTAGCAAATTGACATAGGATGTACAATTGGAAGAATCTGATGGATAAAGATGAATTTTTAGCTAATTTTCAGTACACAGAATTGTAGAAATTTGCAATTGCCTATGGGAATTAACTCGTATAGGCTTATTGCAAATTATAACAGACATTAGTAACATTCACAGAGTTCTTCTTTTACTTTTGAAAATATTAAATTTTTTAATAGGATTTTTTAAATTCTTGTTTGAGATGGTGCAGTGGTCATGCATTTTGAAGAACTCGAGTTTGATTTGAGGTTCTTCCGAGCCGTGTATTCAGAAATAAACAATAAGGCTACACTAGTGGTGAATGTTATTGTGTGCACTGAATGCCTTCCTAAACAGCTTGAGGTTGGATATAACTTGTTTCGAATCCAACGTAGTAAATGCGTCACTGCAAAATAATTTGATGATGTAGAAAAGCAATATTGAAAGTGCCAAAAATATTTTTTATTTTTTTAATTTCATATTGTGGATTTATTCCATTGCAGATAAATTCAAGAACTTGCTTCCATGGCTCCACCATTCAAATAAAAATGCTAAATAATTTTTTGCTGGTGTGTGTTTCAAACTGACACATGTTCCCGTGCTTGTACGGCCAGATCCACACACTTTTCAAGCTGGTTGAACTGTTGGGCGAGTTGATTTAAACGCATTTGACAAAAACTAGTTTTGAGTTTCTGAACATATGGTGTGTACCTTCGGATACATCAATATGGATTATCAAAATCCCACTAGGCAGATGCTGGGGTGGTTCTTTCATGAAGGAAATTGCTGTTTCTCTCCGAAGTGTTTATTTTCCAGGCAAATAAAACACAAGTAGAGTAAAATTCTACGCAATATAAATTGAGGTATAAACAAGCGTGTTCAAATTCACAAATGAGCACTGCTGGGAAGGGAACAAGGGATCATTACACATGGAGGGATCAAGGGCAAGTGAGCGAGCACACTAGGCACTGGACTTGGACAGCCATATTCTCACATACTTGACCACTACTCAACACGTGCTGGTAACTATCAACCTAGACATCTTGAAGGTGGCTCTACGGAACCACCATGTACTTTACGTGTACGGAAGCTGTATAGATAATGTGTCAGGTCTTTTTAATTTAGTGATGATGATGATGACTGCTGTATTTTTTTAATTATTAAACATGAGTTGTGTGTAGTACAAGCATGTATTGCTGGACAGGTTTTAGATGTTGGCACAAAGTTACCATGGCTGTTAGGTTGCAACATTNCACTGGACTTGGACAGCCATATTCTCCCATACTTGACCACTACTCAACACGTGCTGGTAACTATCAACCTAGACATCATGAAGGTGGCTCTACGGAACCACCATGTACTTTACGTGTACGGAAGCTGTATAGATAATGTGTCAGGTCTTTTTAATTTAGTGATGATGATGATGACTACTGTATTTTTTTAATTATTAAACATGAGTTGTGTGTAGTACAAGCATGTATTGCTGGACAGGTTTTAGATGTTGGCACAAAGTTACCATGGCTGTTAGGTTGCAACATTTATTCTCTTAGAAGAATATTTATTTTTCTAATTTGTTTGAGCTTTTGTGAAGATTATCTCCTGTTCAACTTTGTTCAAGATGATAAAATCACATGCATAATAATTGATTCAGCTATTACTGTGGTCCTGTAGTGAAGTGTGACAGTACAGCCAGCAAGTGCTTGTCTAGTGGTGCTATGTTATATTGAGGTGCTCGTGGTTGCAGGAAAAGAAGGTTACGAAGAAGGAGAAGGCTCCTCGCAAGGAGCCCAAGGACAGTAGTAAGAATCCCATGCGCGAGGTCAGGATTCGCAAGCTGTGTTTGAACATATGTGTGGGCGAGTCTGGTGACAGGCTGACGAGGGCAGCCAAGGTTTGTATGTTAATTCTGGAAATATGCTAGATTGTATCTCTGGTCAGAGTTTTTCCATTTTTATCTGGGATTGTGCTTCTTTAAAGTGATGATCCGTGAATTTGGTTGAACGTGGTGTCCACCCACAGGGGAAAGTCAGGGAATTTTATGTGACGGGGAAAAATCAAGGAATTTTAATCTGAGCCAGGGAAAATGTAAATAATTGCTACTGCAAAAGTTGTTAGTTATGTGAATACAGGATAATTAGAGCCTAGAAATTGATTGNCAAGGACAGTAGTAAGAATCCCATGCGCGAGGTCAGGATTCGCAAGCTGTGTTTGAACATATGTGTGGGCGAGTCCGGTGACAGGCTGACGAGGGCAGCCAAGGTTTGTATGTTAATTGTGGAAATATCATGCTAGATTGTATCTCTGGTCAGAGTTTTTCCACCCACAGGGGAAAGTCAGGGAATTTTATGTGACAGGGAAAAATCAAGGAATTTTAATCTGAGCCAGAGAAAATGTAAATAATTGCTACTGCAAAAGTTGTTAGTTATGTGAATACAGGATAATTAGAGCCTAGAAATTGATTGNGAAAATGTAAATAATTGCTACTGCAAAAGTTGTTAGTTATGTGAATACAGGATAATTAGAGCCTAGAAATTGATTGTGGGGTTAGATAAAGTTAGGTTATGTGTGCACATATACAAAATTGGGTTGTTTTTGTATTTTTTGGGGTGTATTTTTAATGATTTTACTCCACAATTTCCCTGATCTTCATAGCCCTCCCCACTATCGTATTTTTGGTTTGTATTGCTAATATGTTAATGCCCCTAGTAAATTTCTGTTCTGTGTAATTAATAGGGTGGAAATATACCACTTTCCATGATTTTTATTTTCAGAAAAGTCCCTGTTCTGAATAATTGCCCGGATGAACAGTTAATTGATTATACTGTGAAAACTATTACAAACATGAAGTTTTTCAATTTGTTATACAGCATTATCTCATTTTATTTCACATACATTAGGATAACAAAACTATTTGCGTGATCATGTTTACTATGGGGTTTACTTTTTATTCTTTTAATAACCTTTTTAAATATATATTGCCATGTAAGTAACAAACACAGTATGTATGTTCCACCGCACTCTGAAGTTAACGTCTTAGGCTAAAATGAAATATATTAATTAATTGTTATTCCAAATGAGAGGGTTTTTCATAATAATACTAATACATAATGAAACTGTGACTAAGTTTATGACATGCATTGTCTGTTGACAATACAGTTTATTTTCATGTGGATTCACTAACGATTAATCATTCTCTCCAATGCAACAGCCCACCTAGCTCTACATTCTTGGTGTTTCGCCATTAAGGAAACTAAAAATGTTTCGCTTGGTCCCTTTATATTTCTGCACAGTTCCGCATTGTCAAATTCTGCCACGAGTGACAATGGCTACTTGATCAGCTCAGTACAAACTTTGTCAACAGAAACAAGGTTATACCAACCTGGGAACTGACGTGCAAATGTTCGTTATAAGTGTGGTAAGGGAGGATAAAAGGAAGTAGCTACATGTGCTATNAACCTGGGAACTGACGTGCAAATGTTCGTTATAAGTGTGGTAAGGGAGGATAAAAGGAAGTAGCTACATGTGCTATATAGCTACATCTCCTTTATCGTCATGCCAAAAGTTCCATCGCAGAGGAAGAACACATGTTCAAAAAAATAACTTTTGTACTACTGCAAGTATTATAGGGGACGCAGAACACCTACCGTTGAGCAGAGGTGTGTGGAGAGGAGAAAATATGTCACTCTTAACAACTGTTACACCAATACCATGGTATATGCCATGTTCAATTCTTCCTCAATTTGTATTAAATTAAATAAACAATAAAAATGGGCACAGTCTACATTATAATTATGTAAAAAAATTTGCAGACTTTTAATTGATATAAGGTGGTTGTTTAGTATCTGTGACTGACAGAAACATGCAAAAAAAATTTAGACCAGAGCAAATTATATTAGCAGTTAAAATATTCTTTAAAGTATTTTACTCTCAACCTATAGTTATAGATACACTTGTGNAACCTGGGAACTGACGTGCAAATGTTCGTTATAAGTGTGGTAAGGGAGGATAAAAGGAAGTAGCTACATGTGCTACATAGCTACATCTCCTTTATCGTCATGCCAAAAGTACCATCGCAGAGGAAGAACACATGTTCAAAAAAATAACTTTTGTACTACTGCAAGTATTATAGGGGACGCAGAACACCTACCGTTGAGCAGAGGTGTGTGGAGAGGAGAAAATATGTCACTCTTAACAACTGTTACACCAGACCACGTTCCCTGGCTTAAACCATTGTTCAAGGCCAAGAGCAAAAAATATATTATGTGGTGCTGTTACTGTTTACGGCTAGATTCTGGTCAATGTGTGGGGACTAGTGGACAAGGTGTAGCCTGTGATGAGCTTACTGAATAGTGCACAAACTGAAATGCAAGGTGTTAATTATAGTCTAAAATGGAACAGTTTCTATGTTTTATAAATTTATTACTGTGGACAAAGGACGTTCAGATTTCTGTAATTCATAAGTATTATCTATTGAACAATGCTATTAAAATGGTCTGGGGGGGAAAAAAAAAGCAAACTATCTCAAGATTTTTTCCAATACCATGGTATATGCCATGTTCAATTCTTCCTCAATTTGTATTAAATTAAATAAACGATAAAAATGGGCACAGTCTACATTATAATTATGTAAAAAAATTTGCAGACTTTTAATTGATATAAGGTGGTTGTTTAGTATCTGTGACTTACAGAAACATGCAAAAAAAATTTAGACTAGAGCAAATTATATTAGCAGTTAAAATATTCTTGAAAGTATTTTACTCTCAACCTATAGTTATAGATACACTTGTGNAGAGCAAATTATATTAGCAGTTAAAATATTCTTGAAAGTATTTTACTCTCAACCTATAGTTATAGATACACTTGTGTGTAATCAGAATACTAAAGTGATGTACAACAATTACCAACAACTTGTTTTAGCACCTAGCGAAGTGGCGCTGTGGTCAAATTGGCTCTGAAGACCTCAATGTTAAAGAGGCGGAGGGATAGCCTGAAAGTAGAACTTAGCGGTGCTTCAGAAAAGTTGGAATTAACCCTGAATGGCTTTAACCATAACTCACCAAGGATATATTTTATGCAGTTCGCTCGTGATTGAGCACTTTCAAAGATTTTGCTTATGATTTACTTCTGCAGCTAAATTTGTTATCCTTTCGATAAATGCAAGGTCAACATTTCCAAATCACTGAAAANCTTATGATTTACTTCTGCAGCTAAATTTGTTATCCTTTCGATAAATGCAAGGTCAACATTTCCAAATCACTGAAAAATTTGTTATCCTTTCGATAAATGCAAGGTCAACATTTCCAAATCACTGAAATCTCTTTCCTCCATCCCCAAAGTNAAATTTGTTATCCTTTCGATAAATGCAAGGTCAACATTTCCAAATCACTGAAATCTCTTTCCTCCATCCCCAAAGTCTGAATCTCAAGGGAAACCTCTTGATAGGGCTGAGCCGATATCGTAATTATCTGAATTGTGCGCAATTCATGTTTAAATTGCAGATATTATAACTGATATTTTGCCCTAAGAATCTAAGACGATGCTGTTTTCAACTTGCCTTAATTGGAGTGGCTTAGCTCACTATTTGGTTTTATTAAAATAATCACTATCTGTAAATTGGTTTTTATTAAACCCCAACTGGCTGTGTTTATTTTCAAAGCAAAATTAGGTACGTTTTGCATGATTGTTTACGAAACATGTATACAACGAAAAAAATAGTAGCCACCATTTGCGTTTACTGAATTTTATCTATGGAGGCAAGTTTGCAGCATAAACAAAAAATCTTAACATTTAGTCAGCCTAACACATATATAATATTAACAATAATTAATATTTAAGATTGCCTCCAAAAATATTTTGTCTTAATTGGTTTACAACAAACCGCGAACATGGTGAGACACAAAAAAAACTTATGTAATCTTGTAATGTTTGTTATATGCTGCACATTACTGCCGCCTGGCGGCGCCATTCCGACAGTTGGCTTTTTTTTTTTTCCCTGTAGTAACATGACTGTTGGGTTAGGGTACGAACGTGGTGAAATTATTTACGTGTGCCAGCAATAAACAAATTATATGGCTGGAAGAAAAAGTGATCTGTGGATTTTCTTTGTGCCGTAAGCAACACGCAAGAATGCAAAACTGTTTACAATATTTGCAAATGTTTGGTTTCAAAAGGCGGTAAATCATCGAGGTCCTATAGTACCACAAACTTAAAACGGCACATTGAATGTACGCGCCATTTGGAATGTTATGTTTTTTTTTTAAGAGTTTCATTGCTTAATGACATGTTTTTGGAGATTATTTTTGTCTTATAAATATGCTTAAGCTTAATATGTGGTTTGTAAAACTTCCGTTGTGTGTAACGTTCACACTAGAATTATTTATAATAGCTCAAAGTTGAGCGCCATATTGTAAAGTTCCGTCTTTTCTGTTACAAGCGTNCACTAGAATTATTTATAATAGCTCAAAGTTGAGCGCCATATTGTAAAGTTCCGTCTTTTCTGTTACAAGCGTATACTTAATAAAATAGCAGCCTCAAAGGTTAGGCGCCATCTTGTAACTTACTGCCGCTTACACTGNTGAAATTATTTACGTGTGCCAGCAATAAACAAATTATATGGCTGGAAGAAAAAGTGATCTGTGGATTTTCTTTGTACCGTAAGCAACACGCAAGAATGCAAAACTGTTTACAATATTTGCAAATGTTTGGTTTCAAAAGGCGGTAAATCATTGAGGTCCTATAGTACCACAAACTTAAAACGGCACATTGAATGTACGTGCCATTTGGAATGTTATGTTTTTTTTTTTAAGAGTTTCATTGCTTAATGACATGTTTTTGGAGATTATTTTTGTCTTATAAATATGCTTAAGCTTAATATGTGGTTCCTAGGTTTATATTTATCGNTGTCCCAAAGCTTCACAAACATGAAAGAATTTTACACTTGAGTCCCGAAAAATTCAGAATATTGCGTCATTACAGGTTCCTAGGTTTATATTTATTGTAATAGTTAGACCTATTACTGAAACAATAAAAACGAAGACAATTAGAATGTTATTTAGGTAAATGTTTAAAAATTAAGTTTTTATTTCTTGAAACTTGCAATAATGTTATTTTTCCTTGTCAAGCCAGTGGTGGTATTGGTATAGGTAATATCAGTAATTTTGTATCGCCAATATCGGAAAAGGCTCAAAAACCATATCGGCTCACCTCTACCTCTTGACACTGCGGACATCATAAATACCTACTAACAATCATCATTCTGCATTTACCATGCTGGCATCAATTTAAAATAATTGGAATGTGATAATTATATCTGCTGTAAAAATACCACAAAAAAGGGAAACACTTTGTTGTGGTACTACACAACTCTACATCATGGATAAAGTTTCACACTACCTACTACACTAATTTCTCCCCATGCAAACAGTAGTTCAGTACAAGAACGTAGTTAAAGCTGTGTATTCTGTATTTTGATTTGTATAGGAATAGGATGATAAAAGTGATAGTATTTGTAATACAGCAAAGTCTCTATATAGTGAACTTCTTTATAACCATATTTGTGTTTGGTCCTCTCAAGACTGCATACAATACAAGGCATTTTCTACTCTTTATAACAATTTATTTTTCCCTCTTAGGTACAAAACCTCTTTGGAACAAAAACTGAATAAAGTATCCCTTTATGTTGCTCTCTCTCTCTTTTTTTTTTCAAAATATTATGTTAAACTTAAAAAACTTTGTTTTTAAAACATTTCAGAAGACAAAAAGAAAATATACTAAAGCTATAATGTTATTTAAGTGCTGTAGAAGTTGTTGTAATTGTCTCACTTCCTGTTTACTAAGTATTTCTTATTACATAAGTGGTAAGAATAAAACCAATTTAATCCTTTTTTTTTTATATATATAGAATACAAAAGAACCAATGCAATTCAACTTTAGCTGCTATTAAATTCAAAATTGTCTGTATAAAGAAAAAAAGGAAACATTATAAATCACCTCTATAAAGAACACCTGTAGAACACACACAAATTCATTCCCTTCAATTTTGTTAAAAGAGATTTTACTATTGATAGTGCTATAGTAGGTGTTGAGTTGTAGTGTATGACATACATCAAGTTGATTGGTTTGTTTGTGTACAGGTTTTGGAGCAACTGACGGGACAGCAACCTGTATTCTCTAAGGCACGCTACACTGTGCGATCGTTTGGCATCCGACGTAATGAGAAAATAGCTGTCCACTGCACAGTGCGAGGTGTCAAGGCTGAAGAAATCCTTGAGAGGGGATTAAAGGTTGGTCTTTGGTTTGGATGATGTTGTGTATATATGTATAAATCCATTCCTCAAGTAAATGAAATTCATAAAAATAGTATTATTTAAATAATTGTTTATAAATAATTTTACAGAATTTCATTTTACTTTTGTAGGTGCGGGAATATGAGTTGAGGAAAGACAACTTCTCGGACACCGGAAACTTTGGTTTTGGGATCCAGGAGCACATAGACTTGGGTATAAAGTATGACCCCAGTATCGGCATTTATGGCTTGGACTTCTATGTTGTTTTGGGACGCCCAGGTAAAACATCTTTCAAATACTCTAATAGAGATAAGAGTGTTGAAATTTTGATAGTGACAACACTACTGTAGCGATGCCATATTCCTCATGTAATCACTAGAGACCCGAGAAATTTGCAAAAAAATTTGAAACTGTGTTAAATGGTGGGGAATGACTTATAGTGCATTTTAGAGTTGTTATTTGGTGTTTTCGACTTGCGAATTTCTTAAAATTATCTTGTATCCACGAATTTTGACATGCATTCGAGAATTTCAACGAATTTACAGATATCAACAAATCATTAAATGTGCATGCCAACGTGCGGTGGTGGTAGCAGCACTTGGATACCGAGAGGGCGAAAGATGTACGAGCATGTCGGAACTTGTGAGTGACTTAGTTGGGTTTGGACAGTTGCGGGTTGCAGAGTTTTATCTGAGCTGTTTAATTCTACCAAAAATAAATATTGGCGAAAGAGTAAAGCAGTTTTCTCAAGAAGGCATGGTATACCGTTTTTGTAATAAAACCGTAAGCGTGCTGAGTTACAGTCACATTGAGGCTCTCAAGAAAGGAAAGCTGCAGAAAACTATGTTGGAGGCAATTGAAGGTGCTAAGACAGCAAAGGTGCGGATATAGTTAAAGTTACATTATCCTGATTAGGTTTCCCTACGTAACGACCAGAATTGAAATCTGTGTTTAAAAAATGTGATTAAAATAATGTACAAACACCATATTGGCACCTTAATTATTAGGATTAAGATGTTATTTATTAATAATGTTAAACATTAGTTTTTTTAGAAAAACAAATGTTTCTATTACTTTGTTCAAGTAGAATTTGCCTACTGTATATAATGTACCGTTTTTAAAGTTCAAAGATTTGATGCATCACGTGCCGCCTCTAGACAAAAATATCCTTGTGTGCGCTTCAATCTGTGTTAATGTTCACAAATTTTCTAAAATCCGTTGCTCGTAATTTCCTTTGTTCCGTTTGACCATGTAGTAATGCTTCCCTTCTCCTCTTCAAGGGCAAGGCAAGGTCTTCCCTCCCTCATTCGTCTTTGATAAATGGTTCTCCAACCCTTTGTCATTTTCATCTTTTCACCGCCTGCTTTTTTTTTGTTCAGGGTCCCCACCTCTCGCCAATTTTAATTTTCTTTCACACCATTTGCAGAACTTATTGTGCCATGTTCACGTTAGTAACGCCACATTTTTCCCTTCTCCTGTGTGGTCTAACGCAAGTTTTCGCTGCCATAATTGACTATTTATGCTTTATCCTTGTAATACATCTGTCGTGTGCGTAGCCCATCTCAAATATCATCTCACCCCATGATTGTGATCAGCTTGTTTGTGATACGGGTTCCATCTTGACCCATTTTAGGCACCCTCTCGTAGTCCGCAGCAGGAAAATTAACGCTTTGGCCTTTTTAATTCAGAAAGTTGCCGCTTCCACTCCCAGTGGAATCAGTTTAAAAATCATTTATTCTGACCCAAACTCACACAAAATTTAACAAACACCACTAAATACAGTTGTACCAAAAATGTATGTACCGATAAACCTTATCCACAGTTCATTTTCAGTGGTCCTGGTAAAACTCCTGTATAAATAATGATGAAGTTACACGCTTATATCGTTAGCAGATGTTGTGTCGATCAAAGTATATTTTGGCCCCGTCATCTAAGATTTCCCACAGCGATCGTTTTTAAGCTGGTTGTTTATACAAACTTCTATTAACTGCTCTGCGACGCGTTGCCTGTCTTCCCAACATGTCTGCCTCTGTGATGTAGTGCGAGTCTGGCTTGCTATTTCTGCTTACATGCATTCAATAGGGGAATTTGTTGCCTAGTAGTAAAAGAAAAGGCACGTCCTCTCTCAGCCATGCGCGCTTGCCTTCACACGTCGGCTGCAGAGCAAATAAACTAAAGTGCTACTGGCAGCGTAGAAATTTTATCAAGATTACCCGTCGCTCAAAATAGTTGCACCTATCATCACTTGTATTTCAAAGGTAATGGTTTCACCTGAAAATGTTACGCAGTACATTTTAACAAGCAGAACATTCTGACCCAGGAAATTAGTAGCACCAGACTTAAAGTTCTCTTTTCAAGAATTCAATCTCTGCGAGACTTCAACTTGAGGGTGTACATGCTTACATAGAGCTCATAGAGAAATTTAAGACACACACTAATATAAATGTCTTGGAAGCACTTAATTCCATGGAAGATAACCACAAGGTCTTTGTGGCGGGAGTCCTAACAGCTTTTTGGATGCCATATATTTACTGACCTTAAATACATTTAATACAAGTTTATCTGTATACATTAAAACTTATCTTCACACTTTGTTATTGTTCAATTCTTCCATAGGTTAAATAAAACATTTAATGAATTTTACCTGCATTGGTTTAATAAAGTTGCAAAGAAAAGGCATGTATTCAAAATAGAATCGAATACTGGAACCGATATTTAAATTGTAGAATCTGCACCAGAACCGGAATCGACATTTTTGGTTATTCGACCCATCCCATATTTTTATCTTGTATTCTTCTAGCTATAGTCGGTTCACGACTGGAAGAAACTTTTGAAAATCAACCTTTGAAAAAACACCCTAGCCTTTAGCGACATGCATATAACATTACAAACAGCGGCGAGCGAGGATACAGTTATCCCGTCAGGTTGCCAGCACAAAGAGAGGAAATAGTTCCAAAGTTTTAACGTAATTGTTAATTTATCGCTTACAAATGGGTGTCGAAAAGAATTGTATCTTATTATGCCAATTATTAATGACGTGATGCTAACACATTTAGATTTCATCGTTTCTTGCATAGTCACAAGATTACGCTCAAGGTTAAAGTAACGCGGCCATTTGTTTACTAACCTTCGTAGTCCTTGTGTTGTTGACACACGTGCCAGAGAATTTGTGCGATTATCTTGTTTAACCTATAATAATTCATTTGTTTGTCTTATTTTTACTAATATCCGCTCTTTATTATTTGGTTTTTAATAGCGTATGATTTTAATTTGTGCTCACTTTCAGTTCTAATTTCTTTTGTTTTTATGTGTTTCGTGCACGTGTCTTTCCTTTGCCTCTTTATTCTAACGTTGCAGTATTTGCATATAAGAATTGTTTTCACATTGTCGAAGACGTAGAATCCTTCACTCGCAAACTCTGCCATCCTGTCGAAAACCGTCACAACCATTTTTTAATAACGTTTTACAATTGCGCGAAACATCATACTCAACCACCACGCCATTTTAACGTCTGTAGCAATTCCGATCAATACTGATGATCTTGCCTTCGATGTACGGGAATTTATCGATAGTCACTAACAATCGATTGCAAATAGACAACAACTATCGATTCATAAAAATACTCGCATTTTGGGTTTATAAAATGAAATGTTTTTTCGCTGGCATCGCATATTCTTTTGTGTGAAATTCTTAAGGTTAAAAACTTTACGCTTGTGGAATATCCATTAATAATATGTACATTACATGACTTTTATAATGGGCACGTGCGTGTACGAACTCATGTACACACACAGTGGAATGTAAACATTGCCATGTGACTGTCACATGGCAATGTTTGTTTACCTTTGGCGGAAGGATACGAAATGGGCTTGAAAGTAAATCTTTAGCAGGGCTTCAAGAAAGTCTTCCAGTCGTGAATTGACTATAACTGTATTTTTATTATACATACTCTCTGTAAATATGTGCAGTAAAAGAATACGCGTTTTGAACAAACTAAAGTTTTGTAAGCGGGCCTAACAAAAAAAATCTGTCGTTCAGTTATATTTTTAAAAAAAACAAGTAGATTTCTCTAAAAAAAAAAAAATTCTGTTCGTACCAGGCATTTTTAGTGATTTTATAATTGTGTATAAATTGTTTACGTTAGTCTCTTCATGAAACAACATGGCCGTGCCAGTGCATTGTGACCATTGTTCCAGGTGTGAAACAGAATTCAAAATCTTAGTAAGAAAATGTGAAATGGTTTTCAATGTTGTCTGTTGACAAAAGCTAACTAGTGATTTTGTCTTGAAAACATGGCTGTATATTTCTCTGAGAGAAAAGTATTTTTTGTAAGGAAATAACAATTGTTAAAAACACACCGCTTTTCAATAGGTATAACACTGCCAATTTCAGGTTTTATGAATAAAATTACATTTCTGAAATTATGTATGTCTTTATAAAGAGAGCATGACAAATTTAAACAATTCTCGTGCAGAAACTTACATTTTTTTAGTAAGAAAATAACAGCTATTTTTGACAAAAATAACACCTATTTTTTAAAATAATAACACCTACTTTTTCAGGTCTTTAGTCATAGAATGACCTCTTAAGTTAATTCTTTACTCCATGGCTACAGGATTTTCAGATGTTCGCTAAGTATACGTGCACGTCGCAGCTAGTGATGGGTTGTTCACGAACAATTCGTTCAAAATGAACTAATCATTGAGTGAGAAAAATCCTAAGATTCATTCACTACAAAACGAATCAAAAGTAGAACACGAACCGAAAGAACATTAAAGGTAGACAGGATGGAAAAAAAACAGTCTTATACGTTTGGAAAAGAATCTGGAGTCACCAGAAATTGTAAAAAACACCACAAAGAAGAGAGTGGGATTTGTGTTACTACTATCTCTCTTCACAGATACTGGTTACCCCCAGTTTTGTATTTGACACCCGGCAATGCCAAGTGGTAGTTTAGAATCCCATAGTTCACATACAATATCTTCTGCGAAAATAATATAAAAAGTCTTTTAGCAATTGTTTTAAGTAAAAGAATAACAGATAAAGACTATGTAATTGAGAAAGAGCCAAAAATGAGAAGCAGAGAAAATGAATACCTGAAAGGGCGAAGGAGTAATTACTAAACAACTGCAGTACAAGAGAACAAAATGAACTGTTCTTTTGAATGACTTGTTATACTGAACTGCAAACGAATCAATTTGTGCAGCTCAATCATTTTGCCCATCACTAGTCGCTGTCCATTGATCTTTGTCTTCCCATTGTATTGTATTTAAGCAACCTAACTGGAAAAGTGGTTATAATTATTTGTGCGTCTAATAGGTGGGATTAAATTACCACAACTATGCAGGTATTTAAAAGTTCCTTGAAAATTGCTTTTACTTTTTGCCTAGTGTAAGGAAGATAAAGGAAATAAATGTGTCTTGATTTTAACTTTATTATTTGGGGAAAATGTTGCTATTGTCATTATTATGCCTCCGAAAATGACATTCAACCCACATTTGTGTATTTTTCCTACAATATCGGCAGAATTGGACACTGGTATTGTATAGATTTTAATTTTGCCAATACCAAAAATATTAGTGGTATCGGCAGTTGATGATAAATATTGAGTCAGCCCTAAATATAATATAACATATTGTGAAAAATGCTTCTAGCCACTAATTAAAAAAAATAATATAACCATTTTGGTGTACATACAACTTATCGCTAAAGAATATTGAGTTTGTAGCTAAACGAGGAAATCTGTTGCAGGTTTCAATGTAGCCCACAGGCGGCGGAAAACTGGTAAAGTTGGTTCACCACATCGACTAGGGAAAGAAGATGCTATGAAGTGGTTTCAGCAGAAGGTAAGCTTTTAATTATTCATATTATTGCAAGTAGGCCACTAGGCTACTATATATATATATGTATGTGTGTGTGTGTATATATAATTATGTGTGTGTGTGTGTATGCATGTGTGTGTGTATATATATATATATGCATATATGTGTGTGTATGTATATATATATACATATATATATAAATAAAAGGACAAATTCAATAACTCAAAATGTAGTATTTGAATTCCTGTCTTATATATATTTTTAATTGTTCAGTAGAACCTAGTCTAGTTTCTTATGCTCTATAAAGAAAATTATGGACACTGGGGTAGTTTCTTAAGTGGAAAGGTAACAGAGAAAATTGAATGGCTAACATGTAGTAGAACATCTGTTTGTTTAATCAACTTTAAGATGTTGATGTTTAATTTGTTACTCTCATTTTGATAACCAATTAACACGTATTTTACAGCTGTGTTACCTTCACACTCGTGCTGGAACGTTCAATCCTATCATTTGTATGTGCTTCATTTTTGCAGTGCTGTTGCGCGTATCAAAGCTTTGAACTAGTCACTGTTTTTTGATAGCAAGTGCATTTTTTGTAGGTTATAAATTGCATTGTGGTATGGGTTCATTTTTTCTTCTGAAAATTTTTGAATGTTTCACTACAATGATCTTGTAAAATCGAAGGTCTACTGCAAAACCAATTCATAATTTAAAATATACCCTAAACAAGTTTTAACTAGCACATTAGAACGTGTTTCTTACTAGTACTTATAATTGTAAACAAAATTTTTTTGCTTTACAAATTGTGGAACACACACACACTTTTACGAAATCTTATTTCTATCACAAAATTTACCAATGAGCGCAAAATCGTCATTTTGTAACACAATCTGTTTTAATTTGAAAATATGTTAAAATTATTAGCAATGCATGAAATCCATTCAACCGTAATTTAAACAAGATAAAATATAAACGGAAATGTGCCTAAGATGGAACAGCTTTCCAGACAAAACATCTAGTACTGGATATGAAATAAGTCACGCTAGCCACAGTTTATCACTAGGAAGCTGTTGTATAGCAAAAGAAAAAAGCACGACCTCTCTTTCTCGGCCACGTGTGCTTGCCTTCCCATGCTGCTTGCAGAGAAGATAACTGTTGAACATAGAAACTTTATAAAGATTATACGTCGCTTAAAATAGTTGCACCTATCATCACTTTTTATTTAAAAGGAAATAATTTCGCCTGACAATGTTACTCAATACATTTTAATGAGGAATTATTTGCAAAGATGTTTTCTTCTGTGATTAAATGTCGTTTTTCCCCATAAAATTGGTGTTTAATTATATGTGGCGTAAAATCAACATGATTTTGAAACTAATTTCTTTGCAAATAAAATTGTATTTCTAGAAGCATAAAGTTGATTTTCAGTAATATCCTGCGGGGAAATTGAGGAGTTTATATTAATTTATTTTAATAGGTAAGCGCTGACCCCGAGTGCAGTGTAACTTGCGACAGGGAAAAATCAACGGGCGTGGTTTTTGATTGATTAATTACTTAAAATATTGGAGAAAAATTCGACGGGCAGTTCCATGTGCAAGGGGTCTGTCTGCACATGCGGTGGCGTGGAGGGATAATCCTGCCGCCTTTCACTTTGAACACACTGCCCGATCGATAATCTCTCCACACACTCTCAGATGATCTAGTGTGCGCGCGGGACATTCAAAATTTGACTGGCATTCAGTGTCATTATTTTCATTTTCAGAGGGTTTGTAAGTTTTACGTTGGCTTGCATTTGGTGTCGGATTACAATAAATTATATATGGTAATTTTAGATATTATATTCTTTATTTAAACGAGATGAGGCAAATTATGTTTTTAAATGTATTATTTACAAAAATACTAATACAGTAATTTTTTTTTTTTAATTCCCATTTTGTGTTTATTAGCCAAACTTTATTCACAAATACTTATACTCAAAATGAAATTGAATAAGGTCAGAAGTTGTATTTGATTGATATATGTGTCGGAACCCTGATCTACTGAAATGTCTTAACATTCCCTGAAAAACGGTAGGTTTCCATAGGGCAGAAGTCACTCTTAAAACTTACATCTTTGATTGCAAATGATCCTGCTAGGGATTTTGTACTGTATGTTGGTGCTTCGTTTGATCCTAGGGAAATTGCTGCTTTGAGTTGCAGACCAAGATTGAAAAACTTCCTTTCTTATCCCTGGTGCCTTTTCGGCTTGTTCTGGAGAGTTACATTCATATACTGTGTACCATATAAGAAGGCCACATTTTTGACAGTTGACAATCGCCGTGTCTTTTCGTTTATGTATCCATTCGCCATCAACAGGCGTGTCAAGAATAGGCTTTGATGTGGCGAGTCAGCGCATCCAGGAGGTGCTGCTCCGTGTGGCAATTGGTGAACTGCTTGGGTGGCGCTGCATTCGTACACGGAGCTTGGTGGACGTGTGTAGGGTCGTTCGTAAACGCGGTACACGAAATATATGTTACTTTAAAAATTATACAGAGCTCGCGGGAAAATAAAATTATTTGTATATGCACGTGAATGCGTTATTTTAAACAACAAAACTATAATATGTTTCTGGGTGTAGTTCGGGATATGAATAACAGATGGCACGGAAGGGCATATTGCAAATTATGGTGCGCTTTTAACTCACAAGATGGCAGCACCTGGTTTGAGAGTCTGGAAACTTTGGATTTTTTCGTCACATTTGGATACGTATCGTTTTATTGTGCATCTCATTTTGAACACCTATACATTACTATTTTATCACGAAGTTTCGTTTCTAAAACTAAAAACTGCTGTTTTATGACCACGTAAAATAAAATGTATTAATTAATCTACGAACTCTTTCTTATCCGCGTATCTTCTGCTTGTGTGATGTGCTTCGGCACTGCTCTCAGAATAGCCAACGTAATATTAACTTTTGTTCGTTCGTGCATCAGCTGATACAGGATTTTGTAAATGGTAGGTTATTTGTTTTCAATATATTAAGTTGCCACTCACTGACTGTCAGAAAGTGGCCTTCTTATATGAAATGAACTATACCAAATACCAAACAGGCTGTTTTAAAATCCATTTCTAATATTGATATTCTAGCCATCCAGTGCGACTGGGTGATCCATCTTGTGAATAGGAGGAATATTAGAGTTTAAGCACACATGTACTGTCGTGTGCTGGGGACTTGCTTGCCATTTTACTACTGCCTTCCTTTCTTTGTCCGACTTTGCATTAAAAAAAAGTTTCACGTTCTGATGTCCTTTGGTTTCAATGTACTTCTCAAGTACATCCTTTTTCTTCCATTCTAGGTGGTGATTGCATAATTTTCACATTAAAATATTACTGTCACTTTCGTATAACTCTTCATTTTTATATTCATTTATGCAATGCTGAATAGAAATCGTATTTTGTCCCATTTTTAACATCTTAAACAGTACATTTACGGCATCCATGCAGGTATTTGTAAACACACTGCGTCCTTTTGCACCACATTAAATGAAGGTAGGCAGAGGGTAGCAGCACTCTTTTCTTAATATGGCAGCCTTATTGAACGTACCAGCAATGAGTGGAGAGGTTACTGACACACTACTAGCTTTTTGTTCTGTGCTCTTACATACAATACACAAACGGTTATTAAGATGGCAGCTGTTGTTACGTGTATTTAAACAATAATAATTGTGCTATTTGCATGGTATGATAGTAGAGATGATTTTTTTTAAACTGAGCTGAAGCAATGTACGATTGGCAATTTGCCAATTACGATGCAAATCAATTTAGTATAAAATACAGTACTCCCTTTTGTGCAATCACACCAAAGTGTACGGAATGACAGTGAAATTAAATTTTACCACTATTTTGCATTTATAGCAAAAAAAATTGCAGATTTCACGTTAATCACGAAGAAAAAAATTTCACATTTTTTTGCATGTATTTTGTGAAAATGAAATATCACCATCTCTAATTATCACTTGTTAAACATGTGTGCAGTTTGAGACCTTGACTATTTCCAGAATTGTCATTAGAGCCATAAAATTCCACGAATCCAGTATTTTGCCATGAAGGGTGTGTCATATTTGCGATTTTGTGCACAACGTGTTCAAGTATTGCTGTTTTTTTTTCTTGCAGTGGTGCTTAGTAAGTTGTGCTAAAGCAATTTACTTCACTTTAATTTGCAACTCATAGTCACATTGTACTGGCTGTGATACAGAAGTGAAGACAGTACATGTAATACAAATGTCAATTGTGTGTGTGTTTTATATATATATATATATATATATATATATATATAGTTGAAGTATGCTTGTCAAGAAGTCTGATATACAATAACTTGATGTTATTTGGACTGGTCAGTTGTAACATGCAGTATTTGTAGTGGAGATGTAAACACAAATGGTATTATCACCATGTGTGTATATGCTGTTCACAGTGAAGTGAGCACTTTTGAAAGCCCTATCATTGAAATAATAGTCAATAAATATATTTTATTTTAGTCCTAGACATAATTTTGTGGGATAGACACACTGTGTTTCTTACTTAAATGCCAATATTTAAAAGGGTGGTTAAATGACAAAAAAAAAATGGCTGAAAGGACAAAGTAACCAGGGTTTCAAAAGTGCTCACTTTACTGTGAACAGCCTATACCTTCTTACATATTTGTCCATGTACTGGTTGATGTGACAAAGAAGCAGAGTCTACGTCTTATGACATTTGGAGATAAGATCAATGTTTGAGGAACCGTAAAAATATTCTGTAAAAAGGGTATAAAAAAGTAGGGGATCTTGGTTGAAAAATTTATTTTGTTGCCCTTTTTATGCATTGTGTTTATCTTGGTGAGCACTGTACTGCCAGCAGTGCATATCTAAAAATAATATATGCGACCCCCTCCCCCAACCATTGTCATCAGAAGTAAATACCCATTGTCAGCATGCCTTCTCCCAAACAGCTATGAGACTGTTTCCACATATGTGATGCGGTTGTCTTGCCATTGTGATAATGGGGCTTGCTTGTGGATGTGCTTGCTGCCTTCTTTATTTGTTTATTATAACATTGATTTGTGCAATGTTTTCAGATTTGTTCTTAGTACTGTTTGACAACTTATTACAGTTGGTTTTCTGCACTCAGATTTGGTTATATTTTTTGATTTTGTGAAAAATTGTGTTAACAACGTGCAGTTTTATATATATATATACACACCCCCCATAAAATGAGTGAAAAGTGAGTAGTGTTTGCGAATAGTGGATTTTGATGTCTGAATATTTTTGGAGAGAATAATTAAATTTTTGAATAACTTGTGAATAGTTTTGAAGTCGAATAGCTACTAATAAGCATTTCATTCGTGTTAAATGTGGGGATTGGTTGATTCCACAGTTCTTATTCTCTCATTTCTAAGTTGGATAAAATCATTTTTATTTTGCAGTAGCAATTTATTTGTACACATTTGAGTAAAAATGCTGTTTATGAAAGTAAATGTACACAATGCATTTATGTTTCTCTTGGGAACATAGCTTAACAAAATTTAGAGCATTCAATTCAAATCAGTTAATACAATACATAAGAGTTACCAAATTTATAAACTTTATTTAAAAGTCTATCATTTAAAATAAACTAGTTAACCAACTTAAGAACATTCATTCAAAGTGAACTGAAGAGATGGGCAAAATATCACCTGTCTACACTCCACACCAGATAGTAATTACACATTTTTGTGCAAAATAATTACAATTTTAACAAAATCTGGGTCAAGCCGGTTGCACTTTACATCACAGATGTTCCCAGCTGTCCCGAAACTCTAACTGAAGACAGTTGATGGAGGGACACCCAAGTATTTCTGAGCAAGGTGCTGCAGAGTAGGAAAGTTTTTCCTCGACTGCCTGTATTCCGCCACAGAAGTATTTGGCAACACACTTTCTGCAAAATATGGCACTGTACTGTAACTATATTTCAGTAGGTTGTCTCTGCTTTTGAAGCCTCTTGGACCTAGAACACTTAGACAAATATTTTAGGTACCTGTAATTCATCATGTTTTGTGTACTCGTAGTACAGTCGAATCTCATTAATACAAATCTATGGGGACCTAAAAATTCAGCACTTTGTAATACCAATGTTTGTATTAAACGAACAAGACAAAAAATGAAAAACTACAAACAAAATCACTGAATAGGTGTAACATGCTTTTAGTAGGCGGCAAAGTAAATTTTTGCCACATAATTACAATATTAGGAGAGGATCACGAGCTGCAATAATTTTGTCACGATTTTGAGGCTGTATCTGAATTTGCCTGAAGTACATACTGTGCTTACCATTCTCCGGAAGTGACATCACAAGTGCTGTCCGAAATGCAAGTGAAGTATGCAAGTATACAAAGATGTATACTTCTTGCAGATTTGCAGCTTATGTGCCATCATTTTGAGAAGCAATTGGTAGGTTATAATTGATGTTTAGCGTAATTATTTAGTTTGAATAGGTCAACAGTACTACTTAGTAGCTTTGAATTTTGAACTGAGTAAATAAAATAAAAAAAGGTGTAAACAATAAATTTGCACTACGTCTTGTTTATAACCCACAAAAGCTAAGGAAGAACAAGCAATCAAAATTGCAAACTCACATACAATCAGCAGGACAACAAATGTTATATAGATTAAATTGAAATATTAATTAATCCTTTTTTAAACCCTACAACTTTCAGCAATTATCAAGTTATTTGTAAGAATGCATATTCATTAAAAGTAATCAGCTGACTAATAGATGTTGCCGAAGCCAACAAGACTGCCTGTCCGAATTCATCAAGTTTGGTGTCAAGGGTAAGTAAAGTACTACCATGGTGCCATTATTGTTTACGTTAATTTTAGCGGTTACGTTTTTGTGTGTTAACCACCCGATTTAAATATAAATTGTTTTCTGTGGGACATACACCGATTTTGCATTACATATTAGTATTTTGTACGAAATGAATTACGTAGCATTAAAATGTGTTGTATATTTTCAGGGACCACAAAATTGCTTTGTATAAACGGGAACTTCGTGTTAACCAGGTTTTTACTAACAAGATTTGACTGTACCTCATTTTTGAACTGTGTTCCCTTGAATCTTGGGTTGGGTAACGTGGCAAGCTAGAAGACGGGGTTGGTCTTAATACTTAAGAAACAAAGTTTGAGTGAGGCAAGGAGGTCATTATTTAACCCCTGAAGGCCAGAACCCACTGGAGCAGGTTTGCTTAGTTCAAACTGAATAATATGCACAAGAGGAATCGCCTGTAATATTGAAAACATTTGCTCATGAGGGGAAAAAACAACGTAGCAACCAGAAGTACGCTTAGCAAATGGAACTATGCTCAATGTGTGGCCCAGATAAATAAAATAATTTAATGGAAAAAAAAGCAACTGGGTACCTTACAAACACTAGTACTTGCTGCACTCACATGCTGAGTGGCTGTGTTCAGGATAATTCTAAAGTAGTTTTAAAATTTGAACATTGATAAAAACATTATTGAGAGGACGTACTATGTTGATTCCAATGCATAAATGAAGTCGCACATTTCAAGTTTAATGTACACAGACTGTAATACCGAAAAGTGCCACCACGAGTGCTCTCTACCAGTGTGGTCAGATTGCTACTTTCACAGGTGTGGAGCGAGCTCATTGTGTGTTTTGGTACTAATAAACAGTCAGTGACACAAGTGCAAAGGAAATTCTACACCCAGTATCACAAAAAAAAAAACCACCCAGTTGGCCAACAATTTACTCCTGGCACAGGAACTTTGTTGATAAGGGATAGTCTGTAATCTATAACGTGAAAAATGGCAGGCCACGTGTTTCTGATGATGTAATGGAACAAGTTAGGGGAAGCTTTGCTTGAAGTCCATGCAAGTCCAGACATTTATCCCGGGAAAGTCAGATTCCACAAACTACTGTGTGGCATGATTTACAAAGACTTTTACACACTTAATCCCATATTGAGTATTGATGGTGCAGGCCGTGTCTGATTGTGATAAACGTGCATGTAAGAAATTTTCTACGGAAATGTTGCGGCGGAATGAAGATGAACGATTTCTGGACTCAATTGTTTTCTGTGGCGAAACCAAGTTCAGTGTCACTGGCAACTGCCAGAGTTGGGGTAGTGAAAATTCCAGTGCCTCCTTGGAATGTGGTCTTGACAGTCAAAGTGAACATGTTTTGTGCCCTCAGCAAAGATTAAGTGTACAGGCCTTTTTCTTCATGGAAACTACCATTACTGGCATTATGTACCCGGACATGCTCAAACAGTTTCTCATACCTCAAATTGATGAAGATGACTAGGAAGGGTGCATTCACTTCCAGCAAGACGGTGCCATGTACTTACCTCTCCCCCTTCCAAACCTCCCCCACAATTACCTTGGAGATGTGCGAGAGTTCCTCTACAACTGGACCCAGGTCAGTGGATTGGCCGGGCCGCACCAATAGCATGGCGAACTCGTTCTACCAACCTAACATTCAAAGTTGTAAAACTACTTTGGAATCCACCTGCATTATTCCAACACAAATTTGCAACCTAACTAAAAAAAACCAATAATCATTTTATTATAGTTAAAATTAAAATACTCCTTGCATATTGCAAATGTTTCCATTAAATCTCTGATAGTAAAGCTTTTTGTGGCATAATATGATTTGTTTGGGTTTACGTGGAAATCTGAAAATTGCTGCCAACAGATATCTGCATTTTACACAAATTTGCTTCCTATGTGGTTGTCTTATTTTTTGTACCACACCATCACTGTTCACTGTACATATGGTACGGCAGTGTTTAAGAGTGTCTTTTTGCTCCTACTAAATGGTTCAATAGCAGTACATATTTGCACTTTGTTCAGCGTATTATATGCTAGAAGCCTTTACTTTCAAATTCCTGGGCACAGCCAAAAACAGTTCCTGTTTTTGGGAATCTAAACCGATTTGCAACGTATACAGACAACTAAAATTCAAACTCTTTTCATTATCAATAATCATCAGAAGACCTAGCAAAAACACATTCACTTGTTAAACATTTGTGCAGATTGTGGCTATCGCCAGAATTGTCGTTAGTGCCATTGGATGCCACTTTGCCAAAATGTATGGTCTACACTAACCCAGTACTTTTTCATGAAGCGTGTGTTATATTTGCAATTTTTTGCACGATGTGTTCAAGTATGGCTGTGTTTTCTTGCAGTTGTGCTTAGTAAATTGTGCTAAAGCAATGTACTTCACTTGAATTTGCAACTCATAGTCACATTATACTGGCTGTGATACAGAAGTGAAGACAGTACAAATGTCTGGTTTTATTTTTGTGATAGTGTTTAGGGATGGTTGTTAAAAAGTCTGATTTATAAAAACTTTATATCTTGAATGGTCAGTTGTAACATGCAGTGTTTGCAGTGGAGATGTAATCATAGATGGCATTATCACCAGGTGTGTATCTTCTTCCGTGTTTGTCCATGTACTGACGATGTTATGAACCAGTTGCTAGGTCTGATAACCTTTGAAGATAATCTAATTGCACTGTTTCTCAGTACCAGTGGAGAGGGTAGTTTAATCATTGTTGCCAACAAATGCTGACCCTGCTCTCGTGTTGTTAAAGATAAATTTTTCTCTTATAATTTGTAGTGTCCTTGTTTCGAACATGTCTTTTACACATGCAATGCCAATCCTAACTGTCTTGTTCATATACGCCACGTAATGCCAACCGGACTTGGAATTTCATTAGCTTGTATAGCAATTTTCAAATGGCGTTTTTGTAACATTATGCTATAATATATATATAGCAGCTTGGGTTTTGTGTGTGGGGAGGACCTACATGTTTGTGTAAAATTGTGTTGTGCAAGATATTGGGTGCATTGGGCCAGGGTGGCACATCATCAGAAAAGGGTTGTATTTAATGGTTATGCATAACAAATTATATACTTTACAAATATCTTATTAAAATAAATATTGTTTTTATGTAGCGAAAGGATATTGGCAAGATTTAGGCAACTGATTGCGTGTTAGTAAGTGTTGGTGGTTGGCCACAGCAAAATCTTTGGAAGTGCACAGAGGGAGTAATACCTTGAAATAGATATAGTATAATTGACTGAGCACTCCAAATCATACAGTAAAACATGTTTCAGATGTTCCTGCACAACACGTTTTCCCAGATAAAACATTTCTAGTGTTATAAGTTGTCATAGGTGACGCGTACTCTGACATTTATTTAAACATGACTTCACATCTTCACGTGTCATGTGTGGTCCCTCCCTGAGGGGTTTGAACCCTGAACGACTTGCTACCAGAGCCTATGAGCACGCCTCTAGACACGGGGGCACCCGCAGACATGTCAGCCAAGTTCGTTTCACCTTTATATCAGACGTCACGCCGCTGATTCAAAGGTCTTAAGAATGCCGTTAATGCTGAACATTTTTCTCGTTAAACGTGATGAAATACGCACTTAAGCTGGCACTTATTGTGGTTATGCGTGTTACTAAAAGTCGCAGACAAGCTTCAGCAGTTTATTCCAGACCAAAATGTGTGTACCACTTTCCCTTAGTGACAATTAAGGGAACTATGCACCCTCAATAATCATTGAAATGTTTTTCCTTACAAATGTTACAACTACTTTAGGTTATGGAACAAATAAGTTAATAGTGTTTTGTAGAATGGAGATCTTTTTATTATTATGGATGTCAAATAGTTTCTTTGATTCCTTAATACTGCAGATTCCTTTGCATTGCACTAAACTTTAGAATCTAGTGTCCGACTACTTTGATTCTTAACTCTCCCCCAGCAAATGCAGTTACCTTTAACCATAACTAGGGATAATTATTTTTCACAAGGTGCGAAATTGTGAAATTTTCACAAAATTGCTTCAGTTATTTTAAATTGTGAAATAATTGATTACTTAGCACAAAAAAACTGAATAATTGCAACATTGACATTAAAGCAAAAATACATATTTGGTTTGAGTGATTGTCGTAGCTTGTGCTGAATTTAAAAAAAATTATAATTGATTGCTATAGGCCACTCATGGTAAAGTGAGCACTTTTGAAAGGCCTCTCATTTGGAATAATAGTCAATAAATATATATATTTTATTTTAGCCTTAGATGTTAAGTCCTTATTGTTGTGGAATATACACACTGTCTTACTTGGCAATATTTATTTAAAAATATTGTTGGGTAAAAAATGGCTGAAAGGAAAAAGTAACCAGTGCCTTAGAAGTACTCACTTATCTGTGTACAGCCCATAATCTAAATGGCTTTCAATATAATTGAATGAGACACAAACACAATAAAAAAAATTGAATTTGTTTAGGTTATCAGAAAAAGTGGTGATTTATTGAACTGTATGTTTTTCATCTAGGCAGTTCTCGAAATATTTAGTAGTGCAGTATAAATATAGTACATTTTTAAAGCTTCGCTGCAGTAGATGTGATAGTTGTGGTTGCCACTCTTCTGGAAATGCCAGATTGTTTGATGTACACGAGTTAAATGTCAGGAAATTTTGTGAAATACAATCTGTATCTGGCTGTTATAAAAATGGAGTACGTATGCAGTACTAAAAATCTTCCTGTATAAAATATAAATTTTTTTGTTTACGTACACAAAAGCCAAATTTCATGCTTTATTTTTAAGTGTGTGTCACGGGTGTAATGTGGACCTAACCTTTATATTGTAAAATAAATACCAAAAATATCTCTGTATCTCTGAGACAGTGTGCATTTGATCTCTCAATTTCTGATAATCTCTTAACCTAAAAGTTGGCAGTATTATTTGTAGATTTAGTGTTCTTTATTTTTGGTGTAAATAAAGAGTATTTAAAAAAATTTATGTATGCGGCAAAACCATCTTAAATATTTTTTAACAAGACTAAATGCAGAGTATAGGATCTGTGCACAAAAATATGGTGGTTACCTTTTTCTTGTAACCAGTGTGCAAGGTCCAAAAAATGTCATTGTTTCTCAATTAAAGTACATATTTAGTCTTTCTTTTGTACATGTGTGTTACATGAAAAAAAAAATGCACATTGTGTTCAAGTATGGCTGTGTTTGCTTGCAGTTGTGCTCAGTAAGTTGTGCTAAAGCAATGTACTTCACTTGAATTTGCAACTCATAGTCACATTATACTGGCTGTGATACAGAAGTGAAGACAGTAAAATTACTACTTTTGTTAGAAGCTTCTTTGCTGTGAATTGTGATTTGTACATTTTATTCAGTTGTAATTGCCTTAATGTTTCTTAGTATCCAGTTTTCTCTTTAGGCAGGAATAGAAAATTTCTTTAACATTTTGTAGTTAATGGAAATATTTGTTAAATTTTAATGATTTGATTGTTTTTTGTATTGTGACTTACGGGTGCCTGTTTGTCTGTTTTCAGTATGATGGTATTATTCTTGCTGGAAAGAAGAATTGATTTGTCATTTATGTGAAAGTTGAAACTTTGTTTTACAAATAAATTGTGAATCTTTTCTAGCTTGCATTATTTGTATTTAACAGCAACTTTTGACTACATTACCCATTGTTATAGGTTGTTCATGGTTAATTGAGAACTTTCCAAAGCCTTCGTAAAATGTTACTGCCCCTACAGTTGCATGCAGTGTATTTTATCTGGTACCCAGACTCGAATGTGTCCACATGGTGATGGGAGTTTAGTAGTTCCATTTATTGACTTAAGATAAAATGTGTTAGGTAAACATTGTGAATATTTAAATAATTTCTTGTTCCTTTTTATGCATATATGTTAAATGTGAGCTTTATCACATTAACAAAATACACATTTCTAATAATTCTACAGTTTCACATTCTCTGCTCATTAATAAAATAAAGGCAATGTTAACGTTACATATGGTGTAATAGTACATAATGTGAATATAAGTATATATTAGGCAGAGTTTTGAAAAATGCTCAACTCTCAAACAGCCTACACAGCGTATTATTATAAATGACGTGCTGGCTATCCTGCCTGAGGAGTGCTGTAAGACAACCCCCCATACCACTGTGCCGTGTGCCACACTTCAGGGAATCCCCACCTGCTGGAGCATGAGGGAAGTTCATTCAGCACACTTCCCTTTCTACATTTCTTGGTTTTACACCTAGTTCTTTTGTCCTGTTTGAAGCTCGTATAACTTACATATCCCTTGCATTTTGCAATCACTTTCCCTAGTCCCTTGAGGATTATAAAACAGTTTTCTTGCTGTATAGTTTATTTTTCAAATAAGTATTTGAGGTGGTTTACTTTTCTGCTAATGCGCCGATAACCGTCAGAATATTCCGACTCGTTGAGGATGCTGCCACCTATTTATGAGTTGAGGTGCCCTTTTTCAGCATTGAATCTAGTTTGAGGGAAATACATGTCTTTGAGTGTAAGCAACAATTTGTGCTATTGATTTTTGAGGTAAGTTTGGTCAGTTTATCAGTATACATGTTAATCAAACCTCATAAATACACTCCCACTTAATACAAAACTCCAGTTTATGCAAAAGTACTTTTACTGTCCTATGAAATTCGATAAAATGCTTAATATGAAATACAGGTAATGTTTATTACAAAGTATTTTTTAATACCACAAGACTTTGAATATATATATATATTTATTTATTTATTTATTTATTTATTTATTTATATATATATATTTATATATTTATTTATATACATCATACTCGTGAATAATATTTATCACAGAAATGTAAAAAAAAAACACAGATAAATAGGTTCCATAGCACAACATTGTAAAAGATAGTGGACTTGGGAGCACTATAGTCACGAGTGGGACTGCTAATCAAGTAGGATGCCTTTTGGTGTACCAAACTGATGTGTTTTGTGCGAAGTGATATTTGATAATGTTACCAGTTAATTTCTGATCAAGTTGACTTTTACAATGGTTATGTATAGATACAAACATAGTTACTGTATCTTCTACAAGAATAAATAAAATTAGTAAAATTTCATTAATCAATAATTGGCATGTGAAATAAATATTACATTACACAAGTAACAGGATATTAAATAAATTTAGGCTATGTTGCACAAGAATTTGGTGGTGAAAGGTTTCAGTACACACAAGAATCAGGAAATTGACATGAAAACCAGGAAGTTAAACGACATTAAACTGCCAAAAATTTGATACCCCACTGGAATTAATATCCTGTGCATTAAAATTCTTGACCTTTGAAACAAACCTATAAAAATTGTTCGGTAAATTTGTATGGAAATTACTTGACTCACTTTTTTGTGGGATTTTTCTCATGCTTTCATGACTGTGTGATTTCCTCACGATTTGAGAGTTTTGTTTTTATTCCTGTACCTTTTGTTTACTCATACAATCTAATATTGTTCTGTCTTGGTTCAATCAGTTGTGGATTATAAGTTAACAACGTAGTTCTGATGTAATCAATATATTGTTACGTTTTCGAGATCGGCCTGCTATGTCTGTCCGACTTGTGCCTTTTTGCCCTTCGCTTCTTTGACGTGCGATATAACCGGTCGTCGAATGGTTGTGTTTCTGGTGAAATTACGTTATGTGAATCTTTTCTAAATTTGCTATGTTTACAACACCAGAACAATGCAGTAATAAAATGCATTACAAAGCAGCATTCAGTAAAACATACCGTGATGAGTTTCTATACATAATCGTGTCCCGCAAAGGTGAAATGAGTGACAAAAGGCAGACACCGTAAAAAAAAAACCCTTCCGAAAGGAAATAATTCAAAATTATTGCATGCATTAATAGAACATGCTGCAGGAGAGAGTCTGGTATGAATCCATGCACTTTCATTAGGTAAAAAAATACTAGTATAGAGGGGGCAGGACCTCATTTCCTCTGGTGTATGTGGCACTGACTTAACCAGAGTAGTGGGGGGGGAGACTGCCTGGCACCTCCAGTCGCTCCACCTGATAGTCTCCACCACAGAGGGGCAAGGGGCGAGTTGAAAGGTGTCGCACGGCCAGGCGGACCCTGACTCCACTGTGCTCCTACGGACAGGGCCACCAACCTTTGCACTCCTGCCACTCCTCAGAGCTATTGCAGTCATATTTTCTTGCCAGTGATAATGAAATGCTGCAGAATGTTGAACCATTTTCAAGTGGTCGAAAATTATTTGGACACTTGTATGAGCCGTTCAACTATATGTGTGTAAAGTAATAGAAACTTATGTTACTGGCCTGCCATAATTTTCATGCAGATGCTTATTTCAAATTTTCAAGATGGCGGAAAAGAATGTTATTATGTAATTATGTTTACTGCAGTTGTAAGCAGCTTTTCTCTTGTTTTATCTAACAATGGTATTTGTTTTAAGATTCCAATTTCATTTTGTTGAATTCAAATAAGAATAAAATCTGGCATGATTGCAACACATTTATGTTAACTATTTTGCATCACCCGGCTGATGCAACCTCACGTTAACAGGTTCATTGGTTTTCTCTCTCTCAGCAAAATAACATTTTGAGTCAAGTTGCATAACACATTTTAGTACATTTTGACAAGACATAATATTCTTCAAATTTTGTTCAAAAATTTTTGTAAGAAAGAATAATTTTGAAACAATTCTTCTCTAATTTCAAGATATTTATTTTTATCATGTTACAAATGATTTTACAGAATGTGATTTTATTAAATTTAAACATTATTTGGCCCCATTTTTTATTTATCTGCATTGCAATACTACGTGCATTAAAAGTGTAATTTTATTGAAATTTTTTGTTAGTCTACTGTAAAACCATGCACATTCATTATCCACAAAAATAATTTTATCAAACAATAAAATTACTATCATTGAAATTGATTTATTTTCTTGCGATGTGTTTCTTTGTCCAACAAGTACATGTTGGATGAAGGTAAATTATTTCCCACTTGTGTGCTTTTATCGGGGGTTTTTTTTTTTGTGAATTGCAAATTTACTTCAGTTTTCATGATATTTGTGTATATTCTGGGAGAGAGAATCTTTAAAATATACATTTGTAAAGTCAAAAATGAATTAGTCACCACCTCATGCTTCACACACCAACTAGCCACACATCTTCTCAATAATATCCCCCTCCCCCCACCCCACAGAGAGAGAGAGAGCAAGCGAGCCCCTTTATCTACTTTCTTTCTCAACGATTGTGGCCATTTCCACAACCAGTCAGTTTTTAATTAAGAAATTTGCTATCTCAAACAAGCTGGATGGGAGAGGACAACTTACAGTTGTAAACAGATGATAGTGAAAGTGTCAAAGGTAGCAGGGATATGGTAAGTTAACATTTTTTTTTTTATTTACACTTAACGTTTCAGTTATTCAAAAGGCATAATTTGCTGCAATGGTGTTTTTTTTTTTTTTTTTTTTCCCCCATGTGCCTGTAAATTTCCAACTAAGTTTATTTTGCAATTCCAGCATTTACCATAAGTGGGTGAAGGCTGCTGCTGTGCAAAAGGGGAAATCAAAACTGTTGTGGCCAGCAACAATATTTATGCTATTTTTGGGCCAAAAAATATATTCAGCTTCTTTCCTGACAATTTATTAGGTTAACTACATAACCATTAGCGAACAAAAAATCATAATACAAGAGCAAGTACACATTACATCTATCATAACTATTGTGTGTCATTCTTAAATTTAAGGTACATAAATTTGAAAATGGAAAATTTATAGAAATAAAATATTCTCAAATTGAAATAATTGTAGACACAAGCTCTTAGCATCTGTAGACCCCAACACTACACCTTCCAACTCTTCCCTCTTTATTGAGCTGCTCACCTGCTGTCTTAATTCCTGAACCAGTTTATCAATCATAAGAAAGCAATCATAAAAAATTTCAATGGTGGGCTTGCAGATCTACAGAGTATGCTATTTATTTGTTAGTATCATCTTGCTTGTTACCACCTTATTTTGGATCTCTTCTGCAGGCTGGCCTGTGCCTCATATGCCGTAGCTTTATTCTTCAAATGTTCATGTTGATGCCATGGGCAACGTCTTTGACTAATAGAGCCTCAGTCACAGAAGCGTCCCCCACCAAGAAGAGACGTAGCCGCCACAGTCCACCGAGCGCATCGTCCGGGGTTACAGAAATGCAGTACTTTCAACCTGTCAGCCGCAACCTGCGCAACGCAGATGGTCTGCTTAACCCTCCAGCTCTGGCAGCAAAGGAAAAGCAAGAGAGAGTGTGTGTGTGTGTCTCTTTCTCTCTCTCTCCCCACACTGCCGGCCCAGTAGTTTGTGTACGAGTTCGCAGCCCCTAGTTCAAGACTAACTCGCACAGCATAGTTGCAGGACGTTACACTGCCATCCAGTTGCCAGACGAATCGCTGCCCAACGATGTATACATGCCACAAGCCTTTGCTTGACACCAGCCAGTCCCTACATTTTCGGACTAGACCAACAGCTGCCTCTCAGCTCATGAAGCATATCGCGCTAGTCTCACCATAGCAGTGATGCGTATGAGGTAACCCTTGCCCCCTCCCCCCATTATTTGTGTGTTTAATCAGGCGTAGCCAAGCTGGTAGAGTTATCACTCTCAGGCGCTTTCTTTCTGCACCTTGCTTCCTGCTTTTTCCCGTTTCAACCCATTATCCACTCTCCCTCTTGCAGGAGCAGGCATGTGCCGATCTTGGATCCCATCCTCCTCCACTTGGAACCCCCACCTTTTAGGAGTGGAGGTTCTCGACTGTTGCGACCTTTCTGAGAGTGCTTAGGACTGACTGCAACTTTCTGCCCAGCTAATCCACTGGCAGGGGGCTCCAGTTTTACGTGATACGCTGAGCTGGAGATTTCCTGCCTTACTTTGTAGCACGGAAGCTGATGCCCCTACAGACAGTTGCTTGGGTCTTTCTGTGGCTTTCCAACTTCCACAGACTCCCGTTTCCTTCAGATTATGCCCGCCACCACGGAACATCTGCTGTCTCCCATTCTTCTCTACTAATTCTTATTCCTCTTCACCTGGCTGGGCGAGAGGGCAGCCAAGCAGGGGCTAGCCATGGTTGGGGAAGCAGCACACCAGAGGAAGATTCCAACAAACGGGAACCGCACCCAGCTATACACCAACCGGAACCCAAATCAGACCAGCACCTCCATGTGCACAGTAGGCTATCCTCCGATTGCCAAAACCAGCCCATCCTGTCCTCGGTATAACCCTCGTCAAGTTGACAGCGCATGCTTCCCTACCATCTGGTGGAAGGGTGGGAAGTTAGATGCCAGCCTGACACTAGTAACACTCGTAAGGTGAGGCCTATATCTGTGTACGCACACGTTATTAAAACCTGCGCACTTAATTCCTAATGTCTTCTTTATATCTGTAATGACTATCCCCTGTTGCCAAGGTAAATGGCACCTGCCATTCTGCTTGTGGCTTCTGTAGGTAATCCAGCACTTCTTTCCATCTGAAATAGACCTCCGGTCTGAAATTTTAGTATGTTGAAGTTTGCTTTAGTGCTATTCTGAACTAATTTTTTTTTATTCCATTCTGATATTACAATAAACTCAACAGCATACACCAATATCACCCATACTCTGGCACGTGTGGCTTCTACCACCTGTTGCCAACTGGCCTTCATGAATTGTTAGGCATCTTGATTGCAAGTACATTTAGTCACCAATTCAGTAGTGGTACGCACATGCACGCAAACAAAATAACATCCCTACTACATTAATTTTAAATGATTCATTGCTTTGTAAGTGATCTAAAGTTTATTGGTACTAATGCAACTAGGCTAACTGCCCACCCCCCTCAGTCGTCAAGACAGACAGTTTCACGTTGAGCATTGTCGCAGGCAGTAAGTAATCAAGTGGGGTCAAAATGTTTTACAGAAAATAATATAATTGTAGAGTTACATGAATTTTCTTTATTGAAGTCTTACAGTGAGGTGGTTCAGTGCTCACACATGTTTATCACCCATTGAACATAAATAGTCTTTCATTATCCCAATGAGATTTCGGCTCTTAAAATTATATGAATGTCTTTTGTATCATACAAACACTGCAACACACATACATATATACATACTATTAAAATATACAATCAGTTTTATATACGTTCATTCGTATAAACTCAACTGCATACACTAATCTCGTACATAAAATTTCATACTCTGTGTAGAACTATGCCAGTCAAGGTCAACCAGCTGCTGTTGCCTGCTTCACGTTGTCCAAGGGGTCACTCACTGCACATTACATTAAAGTTTAAAGATCTCGAGACATGTTAAAATTCATGAACATGTGAAAGAATCCAATGCCTTCACAGCTTATATTCAAATATTTTAGTAGACTGTTCAATTAAATGCAATACATTATTTGATATGATTCTGAGAAGAAACTTTCAGAAGCTGCTATGGTATTGTTTTGGATAGTCTGTTATTTTGTTGCTTGCCTGTAAAGTCTGTGTTTACGTATGCTAACATCAATAATTGTAAATAAGAAGTGGTTCACAAACAAGGTCAGTCTATTATCAGAATTAATTATTTTATTTAAAAAAAGGTTTTGCAGCGAAGTAAATTTTAGTCAGTCTGACAGCAAGAGCATGTGATGTCAGTGAATGAACAGTGAAAAGTTCAATAGATGAAGGCGAGCTCAGTATCGCATTTACGTAAAAACAATTGTTTGAGACATCTGGCAAAAAAGAAAAAAATGTGGGCAACATATCACAAATTTTAACACCTAGGGACTCTCAATTTTGTTAATTTCTTTTTCAATTTAAAAGAAAAGGTTATAATACTAAAAAACAACATGTATTGCAATTACATGCAAGTATGTACACTACACTGGTTCATCAGGTTCCATGTCAAAATTATTATAAAGTTTTTTTTTTTTTATGGAAAGAGTTTGAATGGACAAACAATCACTTAGGGGTTACTAGACTGCTAACAAAATGGTTATAAATTGCAATATATAATATTTTGTATCACTTTATAATAATTAATAACATTTTCCCTAGACCACTAAAGGCTTGACATTGTTTTGAATGGTTTCACACAATTCAAAAGAATAGGATTTACAGTACTAGCAAATAAAAGGGGGCATACTGTGATTTGCCTACATCCTTTTTCAGTACAAAAATAACAAAATGATATGTCCCGAAGAAAAAACTGAAGAATATGATGGAAATGTATCCACTGAAAACTGTGAGAAGTGATTTATCATAGTGGAGTTATATGCATCACTGTGCAACTGAGAATACCATTCATACACAAAATAGTTCTGCCATTGTGAAGTACACTCGTTTGCAAACAAAAATTGATCACAATGAACTAATCATACGGGTACAACAAAAGTTGCCACACAGTATCGTCATAGCCTGGCATGTTTCCCATTTGTGTTTAAAGCAGTTTACTTGTGCAGATGTGTCTCCATCATTCATAGCTGCAAGACACTGAATAAGGCCTTAGTAGCAGTGTGAACCACTTATCTGGTCAAAAGTATCTGGAGACCCCTATGTAATCATTATCTCATGCCTAGACATTACCACTGTAACAGGCGGCAAAGGGGTCAATGTTGGTCATTGCTATGCTATGCCTGCAGAATGGGTGGAGCAAGGAAGTTTAGTAACTGTAAATTGTATGTAAAGTTATTGGTTGTCACATCAGTAAGCAGTCAATTAGGGCTACTTACTTCTCAATTTGCCCCAGCCAACCATCAAGAATGTGATTAAGTGGAAACGGGAAGGCACCACATGAAAAAAACTGACCAAGTTGGCCATGTGTGTTGACCAACAGGGACAGCATTAAAGAAAGTGGTACAGGAGCATTGTATGTAAGTTTGTGATATCATCACCTACGAATCTTGCCGCAGTGCCACTACTTGTGGAGCTAGCACCATGACTACGCACCAGGAGATACGAGGATTGGGGTTCAGAGTTTGAGCACCTGTCCATAAAGCACACATTTAGCCTGTGAATCCAAAATGCCACGTTCCGTGATGTAAAAAGCACTGCACTGGAATGTGGACTGGAGACATTCAATTTGGAGAGAAAAATCACACTATATCACATGGCAGTCCACTGGGAGAATGTCAGGTGAACACAACATGCTAACTTGTGAAACTTGGCGGAGGTGGGGCGATAGTGTGGTGTTTTTCACGAAAGGCACTTTGTTCCCTTGTAATACTAAGGGACATGTTGACAGACTTGAGTGTTGTGTACGGTAGAAGACCAGTATTGTATTTCAGCATGACAGTGCTCCCTGCCATAAAGCATAATGTCCCTAAAAGTCTCTTGCATCTAGCAGGGAGTGTTTGAAATCCTAACAGAAAAAGAGTTTTTTTTTCCCCTGGAGTAAATGTTTTTTTTGTTCACTAGTTCGGCTGCACAGTCTTCAAATTGGAAGAAAAAGTTTTTTTTTCCTATTGTAGATGCACTTTCCAAGTGGATAGGTTGTTTCTGTGTCTTGAATATGGAATAAGATTAGGCTAACTAATTAATACAGTAAAATGTTGTAAACACACTAATAGCCATGTGCATATTATAACAAGGTAAGTGAAAAGTTTGATATTGTCATCTAGGTCTTACTGGTATTATATTATTTTTCTACGTAATAAATATATGTAATCAAGGGGCCTATACGTGATCAAGAAAGGGTAAAATAGAAAAATTAAAAGCACTGAAAAAAAAAAAGTGAAACTTTTGTTTAAAGGCAAATAGTCTGGAAAAGTAACATTTGTGAAAGAATGTACAGAAGAAAGTGGAAAACTGGAAGAAAAAAATAGCAACACTTTTCATCTGAGAGAATACACCAGAAACTTTGAAAGTGTTGGTGAGAGAAGTGAGCCTGCAAGCATGCCATGTATACGAAAAAAATTTCCCATAAATGTCCCAGAGTATAAATAAAAGTGTAAGTTACCAGAAAGAAAAAAAATTGCACAAACTTACAGTGATATTGCTGTGTCCACATTTACATCTATACTGCACTTGATACTTCTCCGAGTGCATCTTGGCATGCTCCTCTACAGACTAACTTGCGGTATTGACCACACAAACACTGGTGCCAACCTTGCCATACACTTACTTCCCAACTTATAAATATTAAACACTAACATAGATACTACACTACACCACAGATATGAACAAACTAAAAGCTGGAATTGAGAAGAAGAAAAAAAAGGCGGAGTCAAAAGTACATGATGATACGAAGGAAGTAGGTTAGGTGTGAGAATCCAGCAAGACGTAATAAGAACTTATTAAATAATGAAAATAAACAGTAAAGTATATAATAGGAGGTGAAATCTTTTCTATAACTGTATGCTAATTCATGTGTATGTCCTCTGAAGAAAGCTGTTGTTTCAGGATATAAGCTATCCGGCCTTTTGTAGACAACCTTTTTGGATAGTGCCACCAAAGGTGAATGAATGACACACATCTTTGTAATAAACATGAGAACTTTGAATTAACAGTACAGAAAATGCATGCCTTTGAAATAGGTGACAGAAATGATAATGTGTGAGAACAAAAGGAAGATTGTTGCAGCACAGCAAAATGTGTAATTTTTGTGAGAACAAAATTGTTGCGACAACCAACAAGTGGCTGTAAAGCAATAAATCACGAAGAGAGAAAGTTAAAAATAAAACTCACGATCTGAGGTTGGAGTAGACAGTGAAGGGAGTACTGTCTTTGAATGCAGGTAATTTGGTGAACATTTCTTGAAAACAATATTGTGGGTTTTGTTCAACACCAAGTCCAAACTAAAGAACATAACAGTATAAATCTCCTCCACACATATTTCTCAGCAAATTATATATACAAGTATTCTGCTGAAGTGAAGTGGAGCTTCAGTTGAGCAGGTTACCCTTAACACTGGTGTAGTTGATGTAGAAAGTGGCCTGAAAGGAATATTTTACACTTTATAAAATCCTGCATCACAATGCCCTTACCATAGTTGCAAGTGTGTCCCCAATTATATAAAGAAGTACTTGGATCGTTTCCTAGGTGTTAAAAACCTACAATTCACAACCCCAGCATCTATCCTTTTATCACTTGAAATTATTCCAAGTCTGAGCAACAGAAGGGGGGCCCCAAGATGGTGTAGGAGAAAATCCTTCAACGTCCTGCTAATCACCTCGTTGCAGAAGGCAATGACACTTCGAGCTTTGTACAATCTTGTACAAAAATTGGAAATGGAAAGTGGGTACAATCCACTACCCAGAAGTAACAGTAGTACATATAATTTTCTTCTTTGGAAAAAAATGTCGCTTACTAACACAAAATGACAAAATACATCATCATTTTATGATGTCCTAAAAAAAAATTTGGACGTCTCGTGCAGTTCTAGAGCAGCATCCATACTTTCACCAATTTCCAATTGTACCTGACTCTCCTCCTCCCTCCCCACCCCCCAAATATCAATTTCACTGGTAAAGCTGATTTATACAGAATAACTTCTAATTTAAGTCTATAATGAACACTGTAGCCTTGGCATGGATTCTCAAATTTCAAAATTTGAAGCAAAAGGAAATTTTGGGTTTTCAACTCTGCCCCTGCTGCTAAATTCTTATAAACACTTGGTCCATAATTTTATATTTATATGATATTCTATCCTCACATTTTGCACAATTATTAATGTTTATTACAACCCAACTTTCACAGTAAGTGAAATAGATAGGATACATGCGTTAATAATGTGGGAACACTGCCTTGCACTTCTCTCAGATTGGCTGACTAATATCCAAAGTAAATGTGTATGCTCAGCAGTGAATTTACACTTCAATTCAATGCACTTACATCTCATTAAAAATGCATAAGCATTCAGTTTTTTTAAATGTACTTTTATATATTACATGCCTGGAAACACTCTATAGTACTGTACTTTTTTCATTAAACATGCAAATTATGTGCGCGACGACAATTTGTCACAAGATTCAATCCAAAGACATTAAAAAGAATAACTCAATTTGCATGAAATGATGAACTATAAAAGATTTTCATACACAACCAAATTTTAATTTACCCAGTAGAGATCATGTGTGTGGAGGTGAATTACAATAGTATTTACAAAGTTTACAGGGTTGACTTATGGTCTATATGTATATAATTGGTAGGTATTTAAGTAAGTGATACCTAAATTAAGGTAACTCAGTGCGAAGGAACTAGAGTGTAATATTATTACAGCTTAAAAATTCAGTCAAGGATCGCAAGGATAGTCTGCTGCCATTTCTTGTAGGAAAGTTGGCTCAAAGACTACTTCCTGACGAATGCTTTGTACATTTTCTCAATGTTGAGCTTCTCGCTATCGGTGTACCCCAGAATGCTCTCTATTGCATTGAGATGACCCAGGTGGTTCTCACGGTCCGTCAGGAAGTAATACACAGCAGACTTGAGGAATTGGAGCGTTATCTCGGGGTCTATATCTCCTTTATTGGCACGCGATTCCACAATGCGGCGATACATTGCCTGCAAACACACAACGATCAACAATCAGCATTGCACACTGTCAACAACAAGCAGCAAGAAAATGTAGTATGTCAGTTTATTAGTTGTCGGCTCCTGTTGCAAATTATAAATAAAATAATTTTATTCCAGTTTGGCTTTCTAAGACCTCTTCTAAATTTCATTGTAACTGATGGGTTAACATTCCAGCATGTGAGATGCACATTACGCTTGTGATTTCAGGCCAGATAAGAGACACTCAAGGAGGATGTTGTGATGGCAGTATGTTTTGCATACTTCCAAGTCTGTCATTCAAGGTCATTTCTGCTATATTAGTGACATAACACTTTACTATGTCTGCCTGCCACTTCCAAAACTTATAGGGGTGATATTCTGCACCTATCCAGCACGCACACATCTCATCCCATATTTTGAGAACCAAATTCTGGGTAAGAAAAGCATAAAAACCATACAAATCCACCATTTAAAGCAAGTACCTTGCTGAGCACCTTGAAAGGTACAGAATGCACTTGCATTTAATGGTAACAGAGCAAAGTAAAAAGCCATTTTTCCAAGGTACTGCTTACCCTAATATATGTGCTCACAATAATAATGCATATTGAACAGTACAAAACAATGCAGTCACCCAGGTGGATACACATACACAACCTATTCTGGCAAAAATATGCGAAATAATCATTTTGTTAGTATTCCCCAAGATTTTAATGTTTCACTACTTTCTTAAATGCTGTGGCAAAGTTCACTAGTGATCGAAAGTGAAACTCAAGCAAAATCCTGTTATTTATGAAGTTGAAAGTCACAATAAGAGGGAAGCAAAAGTCAAAAACAACAATGCATGTTACAGTAGAACCCGTTTATAAGGTTCCCGTTTAAAGGGTTTTCCCGCCTATAATGCACCTTATAAGAGGGTTCCACTGTACTGAATTCTTGTGTCAATTAAAGGTTTGTATTATTAAATCCTTTCGAAAATCAAAAAATTTTAACTCTCCTTATATCCCTGAAAATACTGTTGCAATTTTTATTAACCATTGCACATGGTTTTTTTTAATACATTCAGAGCTTGTTTTCTCTCTCCCTGGCTGTGTCCAAATTCTGTACCATGTGCCCTCATTCAACTGTCATTGATCCCTTCAATGTAGTGACCTCTTGTTCCCTGTGTGGCAAGTGTTCAGTTGTGAATTCAGGTGCTCTTATTCATTTCAACCTCAATTTATATTGTGTCAAATTTTACTCAATGCGAGTTTCATTTGTCTTTGTGACAGTAGCAAGTGTGTTCCACGGCCATGCAAAGTTGTAAACGCAGACAAATGAAACTTCAAACAGAGGAGCATCAGAAACCAACCAACGGTTCGAAAAAAGGCACGTGTCGAATCCCCTGGGCTGAAGTTGACATTCTAGGGTGCATTCATGCCCTTTACTGTGAATTTGGATGGGAGTTAAGTGACATTGTGAGCTTCATGCATTTTTTCTAGGACACAAAGTCCTTAACTGGTGAATTTGGACACAACCCATGTCTACCCTTCTCGCTCTCCACCCACCTTTCTCACTCTCTCCCCTTCCCTCCTCCTCACCACACTTTAACAAGAGGTTCAATACTACAGCTCTTTCCCACACAGTTGTAACACGGTTGAACACAGTCACTGCAAAATATGTATAACAAAACATGTTAACAATGTAAAATAATAACCGTAAGAACTATCGTCTATAGACGTATTGTGAAAAAGTCATAAAGCTGACCTAAATATGGTTATAGGCCTAAATTGTGAACATTAATTTGTAATGGTTTTGAAATATGACAGAAATCTTCGAACCGCCGTAAACAGTAAACAAGCATTTGACAGTTAAAACGTAGAAGTTACATGGCAGTGTTTGTTTACATGTAGCTGAAAGATACGTAATCAGTAACCAAAAGTAAAACTTTACTTCACACTTTTCTAAAGCCCTGCTAAAGTGGACTATAGGCTGCTAACCTAAACAAATCTGAACATCTAGGATTTTAGGATAGTGGAGGTGCGTAGGGGTATACAAGTGGTGGTTCATGCACTCTTCAAAATATGTGTTGCAAAAGCAACAAATAATTTCTGTACACAACGCCTGACATAAATGGTGGGGGAGGGGAATTTGTTGCCTTAACCATGAAGTAATTTGGGTGCTGTGAATTCAAGTTACCTTCACAATGCCTGGCAGTTACCAAACATCAGTTGAATGCAGTGCCCTGATATTCAGCAAATACCTTACTTCTAAAGAGGGTGAAATATGACAAAATGTGTGTCAAATTGAAGATAAGTGTCATTGTAACTGGTGATAAAGCAGCGAGATGTTGAAGAAGGCTGTGTCTGACCCAACTTGTGCTGCCCCAGCTCACAGCTCCTTTAATTTGATTGTGTGCCTCTGGATCCCAAAGAGGTGCATGTGAACACTTTAGAACTAATTGATAGTCCAGGGTATAGTACAGTTGGTCTATAGGGTTTAGACAAACTAGTTGCTACATATCAGTGTTAACTCATTAAGTAGTTCCTTCAAAACTGATGGCTGACATCATCAGGATAGGTGCTTATTATCACAACATTTGTGTCTGTCACTTATATTATGTTAAAGGTTAAGATTTTATTTCCTTAAACACTAAATTCTATTCTTGGCCTTAATTTTTAATAGACCTGAACTACCAAGTAACAGAATCACTTATTTCCAACACTGGTATAGGCGCCGGCATGTTCCCACTCTCTCATGGTTTAGCATTTCTAAGTTGCTGCCACCCCTCTAAATAAAATTCCACACCTCCCCACCACCTTACTTTTAACAATCCATTTTTTTCTTAAAGAATTAAACATTCAAACCTAGGTAAAACATGTATCTCGAAATCTACTTTGGTACACACATTTCAATTACAAAACTGTAATTTTTTCCACATTACAACAAAAGACCTACCACATCAGACTACTAATAATTTAATGCATGCACCAACTAACATCTACACACTGTGCCCCCATACACCTTTCTCTAGCATGCAAAATCACAGGTAACACATGTAGTAATACATGGCATCCAAATTTTGGTTTCAAAGACATTAAGTGCCTACCCAGGCGAACAACTAGTGACACCCTAACACCATCCAGCATTCTATAATTGGCATAAGCCACAAATAGTACCACTTATTAAGTGAAGCAGAAGTCATTTTGGGTTCAACTTTTGAAATTATCATCCTGCCTAGATAAGGGATAGCAAAGAATAACACTGTATTTCTAGGAACGTTACTTAACAATTGCATAGAACCACAATGTTCCCAAAGTGAATCAAACCAACTGTACAAAGTGTAGTGTATAAATGTTAAGGTTATGTAGGAAGGTAAACATGTAAAGGTTGGCAACAGCAAGAGGCAGTTGGTTAGCATAGACAGAGAGTTGGAGGCACGATGTGAAAAGAGGAATGAGATAGTGTAAGCTTGATGGCAAGTGGTAACGCATATGAGTAACAATAAAATGTAGAACACTAAACGTGAGTCAGATAGAGCTAAATACGAAGATGGGTTTGATTGGACATATAGGCGAATTTGACCCGGACAATGAAGACTTTGAGTCGTATGTTGAAAGACTGCCAGTTTTTCGTTGTGAATAACACCAAAGATACAGAAAAAGTGCCATTGTTTATCACTCTTGTAGGAGCTAAATCGTACGGTATTTTAAAAAATGTACTCCTTCCTGAAACCGAATCTCAAAAACATTCCAAGAAATAGTGGAAGTGTTGTCCCGCCATTTTTTGCCCACCCAAATGATAATAGCTGAGCGGTATAAATTTTATAAACGTTATCAACAACTCACCGAATCAGTATCTCAGTACATAATGAAACTCAAGAATTGTGCTAAAACGTGCAATTTTGGCAATTTCCTTGACGATGCATCGCGTGGTGTGTGGGTTATCCAGTTACTTAATTCAAAGTAAGCTGTTTATTGAACCTAACCTCAACTTTGACAGATCATGCACAATTGCAATCAGCATGGAGCTCGCCGCATCTCAAACAAAACTTCTGCAGCAAACTACACCAGAAACAGTGAACAAACTGTCACACAGGCCGCCGACAAAGGAGAACGATGATCAAAGAATTGGTCTCCAGGAGCATTCATCAGGCTATGGAAGAGGACAGGGGCATGCCAAAGCATCTGATAGAGCTCTGTGCTTTCGTTGTAGGTGTGACCGATGTCCAGCAATGAATTGGAGCTGTTTTAATTGCGGAAGAAAGGGACATGTGGCAAAAGTATGTCTCGGTAAGAGAAAGGTGTACCAGGTAGTCAAAACAGGCGATGCTAGTGTTGAATCTGTAGGGTCAGTAGGAATCAAACATTTACAAGGACGAGTAAGTAATAACTACGTATATGTCAAGGCGGTTAGCAAGCCCCACACAGTGGTAGTCTCAGTGGAAGGGCATCTGTTGAAAATGGAAGTAGATAGTAGGGCGAGTGTGTCCATTATATCAGTATCAGCCTATAAAGATATGTTCCTTAAAGCCAAATTGGAGAATTGTAATTTAACACTCAAGCCAGTCACTGGAGACAGTTAGAAAGTCATTGGAAAATTCCAAGTAACAGTGATAGGTGCATATGGACAGAAGTTCAGTCTACCTCTTATTGTAACAGCATCTCGTCGACAAACAGCACCACTCCTAGGCAGAGACTGGCTCGATATAATACTACCTCGCTGGAGAGAACACTTGTGCGTGGGGGAAGACAAAGCCACAGGATGTTAACAGTCCACTACAAAGAACAGTGCTAGTGTGGTCAAATCTTTAGGGATGATTCCAGATTTATTGCAACAAGAACTGCATGAAACGTTTCCACAAATCTTTGAGGAAAACTCAAGTGCTATAAAACAGTTCCATGCACATCTTTGGGTGGAAGAAAATGTGACGCCTATATTTCACAAAGCATATTCAGCACTCTACGCATTGTTGAAGCAAGTCTAAGATCACCTGGGGGAATTACAGAAGTTGGGAACAATAGTGCCTAAGAAGTCAGGGGTTTTTCAAATTTGTGTTGATTGTATGGTATTGTTGAACAAAGTCTTGAATGTGGATTCTTACCCACTGCCTAAGTTAGAAGATGTATTTGCAAATTTGGCAGGGGGGTAGGTATTTACAGTGCTAGACTTTTATGAAAGTGTTGGAGCGCATAAATAGCTTTAGTATTAAGCTTAATTTGTCAAAGTGTCAGTTCTTTAAGAAGTCAGTAGAATATTTGGGGCATAAGATTGATAAGAATGGGGGGTTCACCCTACCTCTCAGAAGGTGGAGGCAATAGTACAGGCAGCAGTTCCTAAAAATGTAGAAGAACTAAAATAATTTTTAGGGCTCATACAATTCTATCTTAAGTTTTTCCCAATGTTGTCAAGCAAAATTCAACCTTTCTATGATCTCACAAAAGCTAGCAGTAAGTGGGACTGGAGAGAGGAATGCCAGGCAGCATTTTATTGGTCCAAACAAATGCTCCCATCCAACCAGTTGCTAGCACATTTTGATCTGACACTGCCCATAGTAGTGGCATGTGATGCCTCACCATATGGAGTAGGTGCAATCTTGAATCACAGGGTAAATGAAGAGGAAAAACCAGTTGTCTTCGCATCCAGCACCTTGTCTAAAGTTTAAAAAACTATCCCCAAATTGCTAGGGAGGCTTCGGCTATAATTTTTGCTGTTAAACGTTTTCATAAAAATTTATATGGCCAAACGTTTGCGTTGTTGACAGATCGTCAGTCATTGCAGAGGCTTTTGGGACATGACCAAGGAATTTCTACCTTAGCCAACTCCAGATTACAGTGTTGGGCTGTGATATTGTCGGCATACAATCATGTTATAGAATATAGGAAAGGATCTTTGATGGAAAATGCTGATGCTTTGTCACGCTTAACGATGCTGGGTAGTGTAAATGAGTGTGTGTACTCATTCAGTGAGGCATTGGACATCCCTGTGGATGCCCAAGTAATAGCAGAAGCCACAAAAAATGATCCAATATTGTACAAAGTGTTGACAAAGACAAAAACAGGTTGGCCTAATCATGTCAATGACACCAATATGAAGCCTTTCTTTTGCATGTGCTTTGAACTTGCATGTGCGGAGGGGTGTTTAACGTGGGGTAATCGGGTTGTAATTCCTTCGGGGTTGCAGCACGAAGTTCTGAAGGTACTAAATATGCATACTCTGTATGCTGGAGGAAGTCTGGAGAGATCCCCCCCCCCCTCCTTAAAGAAGGGCTGAGCGGTGAGCAGGCACCTGCTCCGGTAGCATCCTGGCAAGACATTAGGGGCCTGGATAGTGCTCCGGCCAGACCACACGCTTGGTAATCTGAGTACGAGGGTCTCAGGCCTTGTGGTAGGGTGCTCTTGGAGGAGCTTGTGTATCAAGTCGGGACTTTGGGCTTGGTTACCTAAGGTGAATAGTTGGGACACCTGCGTTGAGAAGACGTGATCCTTCTTCCCTGCCGAGAGGGCGGCCGTAGTGCAGGATGGCCTCATGGCTAAGAGCGCTACGTAAAAATACAAAAGGGTGGTAGCCGAGAGGCTGCTGCTTTTTATACTATATATGGTACTACATGCTGAGCATCCAGACATAGTAAGGATGAAAATGTTAGCGCATTCTATGGTTTGGTGGCCAAACATTGAGGATGACGTGCAAAGGAACGTAGAAACCTGTGAAGCTTGTCAGAGTTTGTTGAATGTAAGGAATGATATTCCCACAGTGGCATGGCCAGAAACGGTTGAAGTATGGGAAAGAGTTCGTATTGATTTTCTGCAACATGAAGGTTTAACCATGTTGATTCTTTGTGGTCACATTTCTAAGTGGATAGAAGCATGGGTAATGCAAAAAATTACTGCAGTTAGTGTTATTGAAAAATTGTGTGAATGCTTTACCACTTTTGGAATACCATCCACACTAGGGTCTGACAATGGCCCTCCATTTAATTCTGAAGAATTTAATACCTTTTGTCGGGCTAGTAGTATAAGTGTAATGAAAAGCCCTCTGTATCACCCAAAATCGAATAGGCTAGCAGAAAGAGCAGTTCAGACTTTCAAACAGAATTTAAAAAAACATGTAATCGATGATAAAAAGATAACAAGAGCCGAGACATGCAACATAGGTTCATAATTTTTAAACACAAACCACGAACTCGGCTGACCATGTTAAAACCACAACAAAAACCTTTACTAATGAGGGGTCAATGGGAATCAAATAGGAAGCTGAGTTATAAAATAGTACCTACATATAAGGTAGGTGAAAAGGTACTGGTACAGTCAGTGAAGAGTAAATTGAGGAAATTGTTTCCAGGTAGAGTGGTAAAAATACTAAGTCGCATGATGTATCTAGTTATTTGGAGGAATAAAGAACAGCTACAAAGAGTCGTCCATATGGATCAGTTGAGGAAATCGCAGCTACCTGAATGTATTCACTCTAGGTTGTTGAGAGCTGGTGGGCTTGTTGGTGAGCCACCTGCTAAGGCCACAATAAGGGTCGGTGGAGAGTATGGCACTGGGGTACAGCACTCCCTACCAGATAGCAGAGTAGTGGGAAATGACAGCAGCCACTGACCATGCCCCATGTATTGAGAAGTGAGGAGAGGGGCAAAAGCCCACATGCTTCACCTTTTAGAGGATTTTCTCCAGAGGAGCAACGAGAGGGAATTATAAGGCATTCATGCAGAATTATTAAAGCCCCCGAAAGACTTAATTTGTAAACTAAGGAATAGCCTGTGTTCTGTAACGGTTTATATTTATGTGTTAAGGGACGATTTAGTGTAGTGTATGAATGTAAGGTTGGCAACAGCAAGAGAGCAAGAGAGGCAGTTGGTTGGCATGGACAGAGAGTTGGAGGCACGATGTGAAAAGAGGAATGAGATAGTGTAAGCTTGATGGCAAGTGGTAACGTATATGAGTAACAATAAAATGTAAAACAGTAAACAAAGAATGTATCCAGTAGAAGGCTTACCTAAAGAGAAATGTGACCCACTCTACTAATAACAACCATTACAACCTGGGACACAAAAAAGGTCCAATATGACATGGCGGTAATCTACAAATATTGTAGTAAAAAATCAATATGAATACCACATTTACCAGGAAACTGCAAATGAAAATAACAAATAATTTCTTCCAAAAGTGCATAGAACTAATTTCCAAAATTAATAGCATTGTGACTCAAGGCACAATAGAAAGTCTAATCTTATGCCTTCACAACTACGTAAAAAGTGTGTATTAAAAGCTCATTAATGATACGGGGCATAAATAACTTACATGGCAAATAATTAAGAAAAGGCTTTAACACATTTATGCCCACTGCCTGCTCTAATTTACACACACACTCAAGATGTAAACAAAAACCACCTCATATACACACAGAAGACATTTTGTATCTCGCAAACAAACACAACTCGAACATGCCTAAAGTCGAAATTCTAAACATTTTATGGATAACACTGTTACTCTCTGTAATTAACAACAGTCATGGACATTAACATGCTAGCAGATATAAAAACAAATGTGTGAAAGCACTAAGTTGGGAAGCAAAAATACAAAGAAAATTTATATATCACCTGCCTCGCTGACAAACATGGGGAAAAAATAATAGTGGAATCAAAAAAGATATATGCAAATTAACTCTTAAGGAGGGAAACCACCTAGACAATGCAGACAATCAACAATGTAAACATTTGATGTGTAAGGACATTATTACTAAATACCACTTCGCCTCATCTTCACATGACGCCATGTCACCTTGAGGGAGGTTTGAACCCAGAACTTGCTTCTAGAGCCCACCAGCATGCCCCTAGGCAAGGGGCATCCGAGGACATGGCAGTCAAGGCCGTCTACACCAGTATGTCAGGTATCATGTCTGTTAATAAGCCCCGCGTGCGATAGAAGCCTGCCAAGCAGCCTAGCGCTGCCCCTAAACTTGCAAGAGCAATGCAATCTGCATACGAAGAAAACCGCACATTCAGCCTCCCCCGAGAAAATGCAGCCTTCGCCGCTAACAAAGGAGCTCCTGCCCGAAGTTACCTGACCAGTTGAAGGGAGCCGAAGGACCCACAGCCAGCCGTCCATTTAGGTGAACGCAGAGCTCCGAAACACAAGTTGATTCTCAGCAGCTCGCTCCACCACCTCGTGTGCTGGAGTTCTTTGCTTACCGCCTTCCTCATGAAGGACCACCGCTACCTTCAATACGTGCCCAACGACCCCCAAAGAAGTCTTCAACCCTACTTCTTACATTCACTACCACTTTGGAAGTGACACCCAAGTCCCTTCTGGACAACAGCATAGAATTAGTTAGGGTCAGTTGTTATCACAGCTACCTAGCCGTATCTGCAATTTTTTAGACACAGGTCCCCTTCACCTGGATTATCGTAGTTTACTTCCATTACAGTTCCTTGATAGGGGAATAAACACGTGATCTTACCTAACCTCAGAGTACTTTATTTCTAGGGTGACTGTGACTTGCATCCCAGTAGACGTCAACCTACTAAAGAAAAGCAGGAGAACACGTTTTGGAAACCACTTTGCCGACATTAGTGTAGGACTGCGGGCTCCCTTAACCGGGCGCATGTACATAGCAAAACATACCCATTAGACAGCCACCCATACTGTAGACCAGGTGTGCAAAGGTACCTGATGCACATGTACGGCAGAGGTCCAACCACTAGTAACACAATCCACGAAGCGGCTAGACATCCAGACCAGCCAACTCACTCCACCCACTGCGTTATCTTCGCAGGTTGGAGCAATAGGACTGTGTCTTAAGTAGCCTAGCCATTACTGGCTGCACTCATAACTAGGGGAACTCGTCGCCTGCTCTTCTTTAGGTGGTAAACCATTTTACCTAACTATTTGCCCTACACCCGGAGAGACCTCACCTCCCAGTTCTCCCACGCTCCCTTTTTCAGCCACCCCACAATACCGCCGGCAAGCCGCACCCGATCGTCATGAACATTCGACTAGGACTTCCGATGCCTCTGAGCATTGCCAACCCATACTACAGAACCATAAGGACCAGCAGCCCACCGCGGACACCAACCAAACCTGCCATCCACAGCACCACCGCCGCCCAAGGACCGGGCCTTAGTTCCAGCCAGCAGCAGTAGCGGCCGAGCCAGGAGCTACTCCGGGCCACGGCCCCTGCAGGTAAACGATTGTGTGTCTACACCAACAGTGTGGAGAACTGCCAAACCCACATCCGACTTTCTAACGTGTGTCAGGGCCACGCACCCCAGCCTATACCGTGGCCGGGGACCAATCAGCAGCCAATAAGTAAAACCTCACCACAGTTAGTTACCCTGTGCTTCTGACCAGCTGAATAGAACCTTGTCTGAGAGTGACGTCGCCATCAGTCAAACCAGTGTCGCGCATCAAGTTCACAATCAAAATATCACAAACACAATCACTCGAGTCTTGCATCAAACAGAGGCAGAATTCTGCATGTTGGGCTAAATAAACATAAACAACGCATGCTGCCACAATATAATTATGGCATCTATTTTCCTCACCAAGACCTCACAGCTCACTATGGCCCCACACCAAACTACCATACTGGTGTTTTAAGAGTGGTGTGGCCATTGCCAACCAACAATATCGTATAAATACAGCAAAAACAACTCGTGCAATGAGACACAAAATGTAATAGAACAATCCAGTTAGAAATAAGACTAGTGATTATCAAAGAACACAAATCAAGATCAGAAGGCCCAATGAAACTAGTCACTTTCACGAAATATCCACAAACTGTACCAAGTAACTCAGTTATGAAAATAAACTTTCAAAGAAACAGGGATAACAGGGAGTAAACTGCCTCCCACTCTCAACGACCCCGTAGAAAGAAAAGAGATCAGCAAATAACACATCCTCACATCACAGGCAAATGTTAAGGCAAAAAATTCAATCCCATGTGGCAAGTGTTTATCCGTACAAAACCACCCTCACTTACAAGAAATACGTGCAGATCCACTAAACCAGCATAGGGGACAAGCAAAATTAATTTCATAGGGGACAAGCCAAATTCATTTCAACACATGGACTGCACAAAATTAAACCAAAATTCAATAAGACTCAAAAACCAAAAACTAAACCACATCAACAAGAGGGAACCAACAAAACAAAAAAACAGAGTGAACAATAATATATCAAACTAAATTTTACATTACCATGTGTTTCTACCTTGGTCATAATTTTAGTGACTGAATGGTATAGATATATGCAGTAAACATAAACAATACAAGTGTAAGTTCAATCTGCTCCCAAAAATGAATAGGGAAGTGTTCAACACACAACCGACCATCCATGTGATCACTCTCAAAGAATAAAAAAATAATTAATATATATGTTTACACTGCGAGAGACTTAAGGCCATATCACACGCTGCCAAATTCCATAAAAGGTTGTGCCAAATCTGCCACAGCAGCCGTTATACAAGCAAGTATGGCACCTGTCACTGTATTTGCGATCCTGTACAGATAGATTTCATACCAGGTTTGGTAATCGGACCTGTCATATCTTCCATGGCAGGTTCCCTAACAGCTTCCGTATCTTGCCAATTAAATTGCAGTTTCAGAATACAGGGCCATCCTCCTGGTCACTACTTGAAACAAGTTGAAAAAGAAACCAAAAAGGATGTCTCCACCTTGATTATAGATCCGTGAAGCTGAAACTCATTCAAAATAGGTTTACAATACAATAAAGACAAATAATATTGATAACGAAAGGTTTCAATTACTGTTGAGAAGCCTACCAAAGATTTAAATCATTACTTAGGTAATAAAAACTAATACGAGCACTTTTTCAAAAACTTGTAGGGCAATGATATTTAAGCAACAGTTTGTGTGTTAGCTGGTAACATACCTTGTGGTAGTGTCCGGTAAAGTAACCCCGAGTGTAATTTTTGTGCGCAGAAATTTGAAACTCAGTCAGGAATATTTTCTTGGACTAATGAATACAGATTACAATTTTACGGTAAGAAGGGACTATATTGCAACATAAATACTTTTGTGACTTCACATTATTATTTTCAAATATTGTACATACATCAGAAAGCATTTATTTAACTGTTCTTAAGAGCCAACAGTAATAAAGCAATATGTACTAGTTTTTTAATGGGTTGACCAGTTACTGGCTAGCAGCAGTTCTATAAGTGGGGTTTTTATTAATTACGCTTACCATACGCTTATCTGCACACCTGCCAAGTTCCAGTACAACTGCTGTTGTGCAATAGGAATCTTCCATGCTGGCTCGCACAGCGGCTGTTGTACCAACTTGTGCACCGGGCTTTGTAAAAGTTTCTACAAGACCAAGTACGGCAGCAGATATCGTATTATATTGACTTTACAAACATCACCCACAGCCCCCTCCCTCCCCACCACACCCTACTGTAAATAAAGTGCAATTTAATGACACTATCACACTGGACCGACAAGTATCACTGCAGCTAAAAAAAAAAAATTCTTAAAATCAAAGTAAAAAAAACGTGGTGTAGAAATACTAGCATTATTGGAAACTGCAAAATGAACTATACCACAAAACCAGATCAACAAAGACCTGAACGAAGAATGACTAGCACAATTATACAATCTACGGACTATGCAGTTACATTTAGTTAAAAGTAACTAATCTTACAGAGTATAAAAAATTCAATTAAAATGAATCATATGCAAACTGGTTCACACACAACCATACAGAATATCACCAAAAGTTCAAGCACCTGCAAAAATTGATAAAACATTGGCTAGGGACATGAAATAAGAAAAATTGGGTATACACGTTTTAATATATTATCTAAAATTGAGACAATCTATATATATAAAAACCTTGCGTCCGTTTGTTCGGACGTGTGTAACTTCCGAAAAAATCAACCAATTTTCATTCTGTTTTTTTTATAAACCTTACTTTCGTTCCAACGAGTGTTTGTACACCTTTCTTTTTTATCTGTATTACCTGCAAAGGTACTAAAATCTGCAAAAAGCTCATTTTTACCATGCTTTCACGTCAGGAAGCACCTTAGTCAACAATGCAATGTCAACAATGCAATGACAACAATGTAAAGTCGCAACCTAGTAACAGATCTATCTATCTATATAAAAACGATATATCAATACTTATCGATATATCGATACTAATATATATATATGTCGATACTTGTCGACAAGCGAACCTGTCACATACAAATCTGTGGAAGTAACATTACACGAAAATGAAGCGGTAAATTATCCGCCAGAATTTCTAAATGTGCTTAATGTTCCAAGATTGCCTCCACATATATTAAAATTGAAAATAGGAGTGCCAGTCATTTTACTTCGTAACATCAATCCACCAAAACTTTGCAACGGCACACGTCTTGCAATAAAAAAATGATGGGCAATACTATAGAAGCTACCATCTTAAAAGGTGCTTTCAAAGGAGAAGATGTGCTTCTTCCCAGAATTCCATTTATTCCATCAGACATTCCCTTTCACTTTAAAAGAACACAATTTCCAGTCAGATTGACATTTGCAATGACAATAAATAAAGCTCAAGGGCAGTCATTGCAAATGTGCGGAATAGTTTTAGAAACAGAATGTTTTTCGCCCGGCCAATTATATGTGTCGTGTTCTAGAGTAGGAAAACCACACAACTTATTCATACGCGCGGAAGATGGTAAAACTAAAAACATTGTATACAAACAAGTACTTCAATGATAAAGATTTTGAAAATACATATACTTCTTTCAATTAATTTCAAAGAAATGAATAGAACCAAAATCTTTTATGACACAGCAACGCGTGGCAGGGTTAGCTAGTTCATTATAAAAAACTGATCATCCACTCCTTACAACACAAGACATTCTCAAGACACTGCAATACACTGGCTATATTAGCTCTTTAATATTATTTCTGGGTTTATGCTATCCTGGTGGGCAAATTGGACGGACACAAAATAGCATTCACCATTTATGAAATAAGACAATTACAATAGTAGTGGATGCCCATTGCTAGGGTTTACAAACAAGCCCAATATACTTCCAACACTTCATAAATTTTTTTTTACCAACTCCTCTGACATACAGCAATAGCATATGCAATATTTTAGTAATAGGTGATACATTTCCATAACGTGCTGCAAACCTACAAACAGTACTTCAAAGATAGTAAGTTTGGTATGAAAATAAGTTCCAATGAATGTAAATTTGCACAACAATACATTAAAATACTAAGACATTCCCTAACACCCAATGCATTAAGGCAGTAATAAACATGAAACTGCCTCCAAATGTAAAATGATAGAGATCATTCTTACGCATTATGTTCTGTTTAAGGAGTATGTAGAGGATTGTGCAGCAATTGCAGAACCTTTAATAGAAATTTCTAAAAAGCATCAATCATTTACGTGGGACAGAGGTCATCACCAAGCGTCTTTAAAACTTAAACAAGTTATAGCAAAAGCATAATTTCTAGATACATTTTGGGATGACAAACACTGTCTTAGCATGTGAGGCATCTCAAATCACCATTGGTGCAACATTGCATTTTATTCAACAAAAATAAAATCAAAGTAAACTTATTTGGTCCATCCCCTTTTAATAATAATTATATAGGAGAACATTCAACACCAATTGAAACCGTGATGAGCATAAACATACCTGCAAAAAACTTCACTAAACACTCAACAAAAACAACGTTAAGCAAGATAAACTGAATATACACACTCGGGCAGTAACCATTATTATAAGCCGTAAATGAGCTGTATTTATCTAACAAAAAAATTATTAGCACACACTCAACAAAACAAAAACATTTACAGTCACTAACCCAATCCAGTCCATAAACCTAAGTTTTTACCTTTAATATTCAAACTCCGAATTAATATAATTTGTAAGTTACTATTTGCACATCCCTGATAACAACATGCTCTTGCAATATACAAGATACATAAAACAAACAAACACATTGTTGCCTATTATTTTCACATGATTAAAGTCCTAAGTAATAACTACTAAACATAAAATTCCCCTTCCATAACAACCTTTACAAATGCACTTCTGTACACATGCACATAGCTAATTACTACATATAACCACACATGACACACATACATCACCCCCTTCCCACTTTCCTGGTGTAAGTTTAATTAAATTGGGCATGGTCTTACTTTTCACACACAAAAATTTCAGGTCAGCATTCAACTTGCTGCTTCAACCACCACCTCAAAAACTCATGTGAAATTCACTTTGTTTGCGAGGATGTTGAAGATTGTAGTACTGTTACTAACAAAACAAACTTGAGTGAAAGCTTGACTGCCTATTGCAAAAAATGTTGTGAAACTACCAGCGTATTCTTTTTCTGCTCTGATGGCAAAGACATGACCTCCGACACACACGTCTACCGCCACGGAACCAGTCACCCCCAAATGTCAATAACAGCGAGAAATTTCCCCACCTTTGCACAAATCCTTTAGGGCATGATGATTGTACCTGCAGCACCGTAAGCAAGATGCATTATCAGCCAACTCCAACAAAGGTTGACATGATAGTGATCAGTGGCGTAGCATCATAAGACGTCCAGATACATGACGTCCCCTGGCAAAAATATTTAAAACATGAATACATCTACATTTTTAAGGTGTAAGCTGTGCGTTAACTTCAGCAACCCATATGCACAGTGCAGAATACCAGCAGTGGAGTTTGTCCCCTCTTTTCTCAGTACCTCTCCCAATCACAGACACCCATCCATGCCAGAATTTGGTCCTGGTATGACACATTGCAGGGAGTGAGGTAGGATATAACCTATGTGGACCAGATGCACCAAACCCCAGTATACAATGATGTATCATCGTTCTTTGTATCTCACAGAAAGTATGGCACGTTACAAACCCTCTACGGCTATCTATTGTCTAATGAGTTCTACAGTATTGGTTTCCTCGTAACAAAGTGTCTGAAAAAGTGTTTGCTATTTTACCACAAACAACCCACGTGCCTCTGCACTATTACAGCCGCAAACACAAATATGTAAAAATTCTTAATTAGTACAAATTTTTACTTTTTCTCCTTTTTTTGTGGGGAAAATTAATTGGGCCCATTTTACTGGCTTGGACAAGACCTGGTTTATTTGGAGTTACCAAATCAAAATCTTGCACTAAGTCATTGAAAGTGATTACAGACAGAGTTGCGGTTATAGGAATACTAAGTACATGATGAAACTTGGTGTTCACCAAGCCAAACCATGATGCAGCAATTGTGGGTTGGTAACGACAAAGCAACCCCATGCCCAAGGTTGAATAGACTGCTGCAAATTTATTGTGCAACTGCCATGATTCATTTTCAGCCTGTTTGAAAGTTATACATAGTGACCATTTCTCGTAGTACCCGTACAACTCCAACATTTACATCATTTAGGGCTAATAGATATTGTGTAATACTTTGTTATATTCCTAGTGCTTCCCACTATGCTGCCAATTATACAATAATATTTAATGCACATACTCCTTGCCACACACTACCAAGACCCATATGCTACAGTAGTACAACACGACAATACAGAAGAGAAGAAATTATATATTTACAAAAATTCTGTAATGCAATGCATTAACAGCCTTAACTTACAGAATAATCACATTCATTCTTGACTGAAGAGTGGACGATACCCATATCACTGAAAAAATTTTACATCAACAATTATTCACTCGTATAGAGCAATTTTGAAAACAAATGAGGCTGTTTCTGTCTAGTTCTTGATGCTGGGAATGCAAAGTTGTGCCCACAAATGAGACTGTGGAAAGCATTATTAGGGCTCTAAAATGCGCACTACTTAGAAAAGCACAATGTTAATTATTACTTTCAAATAATTTTGAACATACTAAGAGTAACAAAATTTACATCATATTGAATTAATGTGAATTCTACATACATGCCATGGCATGCACTTTAAAAATATCATTTTACACAAATGAAATTTTTTAAATGCATGTAATTATGCAGCTTTCGGTGGCATCCTACAAAATATTCCCAAAAGTACTGGTTGAAAAATGGAAGTGGTTATGAATTACAAGCCAGTACAAGCGCTAGATGGGCTGTGAGGGTAGTGGGAATAATTTTCTTCAAGTATGTGCAAAAGAAAACAGCAATAAAACTTTTTTCTATTTTTACAAAAAAAAAATTGTGAAAAATTGAAAAGCAATGTATTTATAAGGATTTTTAAAATGATTCAAAATGGAATCCTTATTCACGTTTATCTAGCCATTAATTGAAATGTGTCTCATGGAAAGTTGACAACACAGTTTTCAAAATTGACACAAGTTCTTTCTTTTATGATGATTGACTGCATAGCATGACAAACCACTCAAATAGTTACTGTATTACCTTCTTTCATGAGCCTTCTGCAAGTGTTACATAACGTAGTAACCATGATGAAAGTACTACTACGTGGTAAGAACTAACAACTATCTACTGACAGTTATGAAATACATTCAAAGAGATTACACTCAGCTACAAACAACAAAAGGCAATGGATGAGAGACATCCCAACTACTTAAGAAACACTATGTTGCAGATATGGACATAAATATTACCAACTATATCCCCAGACTACAGGAAATATGAGGTTTTATTATAAAACCAGCATTTTAAGTTTGCACCACAACATAACATGCTTTGTAAACAACGTATGTGTCCAAGAAGCCAAACTACTGAGCTTGCAAGAGAAACAAGAACATGAGAAGCTAGAAGACGACTGGACGTGATATGGCGAGTGCTGGCTGCATGCAGCGAGGATAGCGCCCCAATGAAGATGCGCTGATGGTGCGACTACCGAGACAAGCAAAGTGAAGTGGAGTGAATGGCGAATGCAACGTACCTTTCTCGTGCCAAGCAGCCAGAGAGAAACAGCCTCCTTTGCACTTAGCAAAGATGGTAAATGTTTGTCTGATTGATGGCCGTCCTGATCCTGCGACGACGAGGCAGCCAAACAATAAAGCATGCCATTAGACAGTCCAAAAATCCATTTGCTGATGGCAGATGCATCAGTTCAGGGTTTCACACAACCACCACTTCCCCCTTCCATTACCAAATAACACACACATCTAGACCACTTCTCTGACTATCCAATATGATGCAGTCTTGTCTAACCAATTATTACTATTGCAGCAAATGTTAGCATCTGAGACATGCAGAATTACTGTTATATACCCGTTAACACTTAAATGTATTATAGTTTACTTTCAGAATAGTGAAATTTTAATTCACACTGACAAAGTCAAAATATAAATGTGAACTGGTCAGTTACAATTTAAAACAAAAAACATATTTCTCAAAAAAATTAAGATTCATATAATTTGTTTTATACAAGAAACTATGTCCTGGGATATTTACAATCACGTAAATAACAGCCTAGAGAAACTGAGTACAAAATACAAAGTACTGAAAAGTCCTGAAGTCCTAGAATGACCTTCTGCAGAAGATTGACGACATACACTACGTGGCCAAAAGTCAGACACACCCTAATTCCCACTGAAATAGCCCAGAAGAAAATGCATATGTGTTTATAAACACAATTCAAGAATTTACTGTCGCAGTGAGTTAACGAGGAGAGTTACATGCATTCAAAATACACGTGAAAAAATAACCATTAATATGGGTATTTCATCAGATTTCTCAGAAGCTGTGCATGGCATGATGGCAGTTGTTGGTTGCGAGTGGTGGTGGTGGTGGTGGTGGTGGTCGTGATGGGTGCCAGTGGTGGCGTTTGGTTGTGGATGGCAGTTGTGGCAGTTGGTTTTGGGTGACAGAGGTGGCAGTTGGTTTTGGGTGGCAGTTGGCAGTGGTTGTAGGTGGTGGGTGGCAGTGGTTGTAGGTGGCAATGGTGGTGGTTGATTGTGGGTGGCAGTGGTGGTGGTTGATTGTGGGTGGCAGTGGTGTTACCTCTTTCTCAATGTTTATTGTTTTGGAGTAAACTGGCAAAATTAGGGTCCGAGATGTTGACCAGGATAAACGAGATGCTAGATGAACTGTTCAAGGGGTTGTGAACGTAGTAACAAAAGGGAGGAGAGATGCCAGATGGCTGGGGGTTTAAATCTTTGTAAGAGCTGCATCCATGGAGCTGCTGTTATGTTTTTACATGGGGAGGTAGTGAAAATAGTGCAAGTCGAAGGTTGCATATGAAGCTTATGTCACTTTTCACTGTTGTAAAGTGGTCAAATTTCCTTTAAGGGGTAAATGAGACAACTTTTTCTAAAACAATGTTTCCAGTGGTGGTGAGATCATGGTTGGGCAGATAGAGAACATACCTTGGTTCGTGAGTTGAGTGTCAAGATTTTATATGCAACTGGCTTAGGCAGAGCTGGAGTGACTTGTGCTGGTGTAGGAGGTTATGAACCAAAGCCAACAGAGTTTTTGGCCAAGTAAGGGTGGTGGTGTTGGTGATATTGTACACTGGTGTTGGCTTATGGCGGTATGGTTGAAAATTGCGGTTTTGAAATTAGGTGTTGCTGGGCTAGGCCTAAGTAGATGTAGGCCAAAATAAAAGTTAAGACAACAAAAATTCAAATATCAATGATAAGTTTGCAAAAGTTCTGCCACACTTCACAATATTAATACAATGTTTTAGACTTGTCTGGCACATAGTGAGAAGCTCACTGTTGATAGGGGCTATAGTCCCAAACCCTGGATGTCATGGCTGCAAGCAGTTTACTAAGGACAAGCCAATCTAGGCAGTTGCCATGTCTCCTCTATGTGATATGGATGGAACCATGTCAAGTTACTAAATTCGTTATCTTAATATAAAATCACTTCGCTTTGAAGCATGTGTCTTTTTGCAAAATGCAGATATTCTTTATAAGTCAATTTCCAAATCACATCTTTAATGATTGTGACGATTCCACAGCCACAATGAATTAATATACATAACACTGGAATGGGAGTAGTTGAACAAGGTGACAAACGTTATGAGCTGGTATTGTATAAGCATTTATGGTTCTCCCTTCTTCTTGCACACCTAATAGATGTTGCAGTCTAAAGTAAAAGGAAATCACACAAAATAACCAATAATGAACCATCTGTAATTATGAGACACATTGTTCGTGCACGACAGGAAACTAACCAACATGCTCCTGTAAAAAGTAGAATTCCCAATCTGTGTTTACAATCTCGTTGTTCCTCTAGGAGAGATGGCTAGACCGCCTATACCTTGACAGGGTGCCGTAAGTTAGATCTTTGTGTTTGTGTCTAATATATATATATATATATATATATATATATATATATATAGACACACACACACACACTCGCACAGATATATATAAAATTCACCTTCACCACTGGACTATCTGTTACAACTCCAATTAACACTGAAGAAACATGTCTTACACACTGTCAGCAATGGATAATCGCACATACTGACAACTTGTGCTACTAGTTCAGGTTGAGGAGTGTTACACACCCAGTACAGAACATCTTGGCAGCTCAAGGTCAGTCGATCAGCAGCACTTCTCGCACTAGTTGGTGCCAGCAGCCTATCACGGCTGTGCACTGTTGCATAGTCTACAAAATGTTCTTCAGATGTGCTCAAAAAATTAAAATTCTGCCACTTTTTGTATGAGGCTCATATTGCTGAACAAGTAGGTGAAAATCCTATCTCTGTATCTTATGTTTGTGTTTTACATTATCCAGAAGTACATCTAACAGCTGGCATGAATTGAAGACTATTTTGCAGAATAGAGGATATTATTCATTCTTTTTCTGGAAGGAAACCATATTTCATTGGTATATTTACATGTGTCTGCCATGCTTTATAAGCAGACAATAATGAAGTCTTGACTCATGCTTAGTCTGCAAGATAATGCGCAGCAACAGCTGCCTCACTCCACACAGTCACTACTGTGACTGACTTTGAACAAGCCTCACCATTTTTTTATTTACTTGCGTGTCAAGTTTTTGCAAAGTCGCTAGTTATCGTGGCCCCTGAACTTTCCAGAGTCATTGTCATTTTATCGTATTCGGATGGTAAACCACTGAGAATGACGACTCCCATAAGCTCGTCAATTGGTGCACCGATGTCTACTAGTTGCTGTGCAAGTGACATGACCTCAGATACATATTCTTCAATGGTATTGTGATCCTCCATTTTCACTCTGAACAACTTTTGCAACAGACCTAACCTCCTTGTAAGTTCCTTGTTTTCATAAGCACTTTTGAGGTTATCCCACGCTTCCCTAGAGGTTTATGATGAGCAAACACGTATCAGGCAGTGAGACTGTATCAAACAAATCTTTGCTCTTACCTTTTGAACTCTTTTCGGGCCGGCGGCCGCTTTTGCACCTTCATCCGGAAAGACACAATTCCACAAATCTCTGTGCACTAGGTAGAGCTCCATCAAAAATGTCCACTTATTGCAATTACTGGTACCTTTCAAAGTCTCAAATTGATGCAGCAATCCCGAGTTTTCCATGGTAGCGAAAGTAATCGCAGCTTCAGCAGATCTCGTGGCGATAAAGGAGCCAGACACCCTCAATTACATGCAGTCGTTAATGTATATGCAAACCTTGTGCATTCACAGTGCTTAAAGAATTATTACGTGCATGTCACCACATCCTGGGCCCATAACCTGTTGTCATTATTAAGCACACTATCACGTTAAAACTTTATTTACTACTCCACAAAACAGTTAGATGACACACGCACAGAACACAGGTAATGACAAACAACACTACACACCAGTTGTGCCAACACAACAAAAATATATATATAACACAATAGTTTGTGTCTGCAGATTGCATGTTGCCAACTTCAATCAAACTCCCAAATATGTAACATAATGCTGGGGTTTTTTTTTTTTTTTACTATATTTAAATGTTTTTCATTATGTTTAGAATTGTAATCAAAATTTCACTAAATATGTTTCATGACGGAATGGACACTTGATAAATGTAACAACGGGGCTTGGTAATGCTCACTAATAGGCCGATACTGAGCAGCCAAGAAGTTCTGTGCTGTGTGTAATGCATCATTAACCTCTCTGCCTACATGAACATGTGCAGATTACTATTGGATTGGTTAGGAACTGGAAAACTTAATATTTCACTTAACTTAACAAAAAGGTGGTTTGTAAAATGTTGCACTGAGCTACTGTAGAAATTGTATAGAAAAGTATGCCACACTCAACAGTTCAGACAGCAAGAAAGTAGAAGTGTACCGGTATTTTGAATGAGAAAATAATACTGCATACATTTAATAATGAGAGAAATCCTATAGAAGTTCACCAATTGTGGCATCACTGATTAACGTGGTGTTATGGTCTGCCAGTATCAAATACTTAAAACATAAACTCTGTTTCAGTGCTGGAGATGTGTGTAGTGAAGCAAACATACCTTCAAACCACTAGTTAGTGGGTCCACCATATGGCTAATACAGTTTCAACTTCATTACTATCTGTACTCCCATCCTGTTCAACCTCCCATGTTCCAATGTAAAGCTACAGATAAAGAAGTGCTTACCTTCATGTTCTCCAGTTCATTTTTGGTGTTTTCGAGCTGCTGCAACAACTCTGGCACTGAAACTCTCATCGGTGCTTGATGTGCAAATTCCAGAACCTAAATCACAATATCAGCATTACTAATTTAAATGCTATGCATGCAATGCTATTATAATTTTAGGGTGTACTCTTATAGCGAACAGAGTCATGAAAGGTTTTGCTCCAAATAACAAAGATGAGGGTAGGAAACAGGCTTCTAACTTTACAACTGTTACAATGAGACTGTATTGTCAGAATGGTGTTGGCGCTGGCCACCTGTCGGTGTCTTTTTGGTCCTGTTTTTACAATAAAATGTACGACTTGGCTGGTGAGCCTAAGCCGTATTTCCTTTGCTGCGTCCAGCTGCAAACCTGTCAATTGTTTTGTTGCTCTGTGTATTAATGACTGTGCTGGGGAACAGAACCACTGCAGTGCATTGTTTACAGTGTGTTGTTTGAAAATGAAGATGGAGACTGTACAGAATGTAAACAAACTTTGCAAACCTTATAACCTTTTGTGTACATTAATATTGACTTATATTGTACATTTAATGTAACTTGCCCATACTGAAAACTACACAATATATCTTCTAAATACAAGCCTACAATAATTACGGGCACTGCTAAAGAGCTTTAAACTTTTTAACCTAACTTGCTGCACGTTTCCACCAGATTTCATGCCAACGGGACAGCCACTAGCATTTGTGCTCCAGACCACATGTAGTTGATCCGCGAGATTGGCCAGTAGTAGGATGACTTAGGTGGTACACTGACATGCCCCCAGTGAGGGAATTCCTTTACACGTATTGTGCAGTGTGCAGGTTAACCGAATAAAACTAGTTCTTCTGACCTACCATAGATGGCGGAGCATTAACAGCTGTTGTTTTGTTTCTGTTGTCGTTGCCTTTGCACCCGAAGTTAGTAAATTAAGTGGGTAAAGAGAATAATCATGGGTCAGCAGATTTGGTGTTAAAACCATGGATAGTGTGAAGCAAGGCCAATTTTTCCAATACTATACAAAATTTTTTGAAGTTTTACATTTTTTCTTTTCTTAGACTACAAGTGCAGTGTGCCTGCGCAAGGACATTAATCTCGTTGACACACGTCCCTTGCGGTTCAAGTAAGTTAATCAATCACATGCAAATTGCTGATGGCAAACTGGTGAAAGTTAAAAGTGGGCCATCCATACCAAAACAACACTGCACCAACGGACACTGACATCATAGCAGGTAAGCCAATCAGAATTATGAATAGGACTAACATGACAGATACCAACACTTTAACGACTCATCTTACCATCTAAGCATTTTTTTTCACAAAACATTTTGAACTACACTTTGATTTCACATTGGATCAAAAACATTTATGAATTTTAGTTTTTCGTCTAAATACACACAGCATACAGAAACCAGTTACTGTATATTCTTTTCTGTAGAAGAAACAGTTTTACAGTGACGTACACAACAGGAAAGTTCAAAAATGAACACCTGAAGGAAGTGCATGAGAAAGACCATATTTGCATGTGGCACAAGTAGTGGAAAAAGATGTCGAACAGCAATTAGCATACAGTTGCCATACAGTGTTGGACATTACAGCAAATTACTTGTTCTGGAATGGTGTGTTAGGAAGGCACAAGGGCAACCAAATGGAACTTCCAAAATCTACACACACATATTCATTTCAACATTCACTGCCATATTGTGCAACATATATTTTTATTTCAAACAGTTTAGGTGTTTATGCTTTTTATCATCAGAATGACATAATACATCAAAATGTTCTCCATAACAAAGAAAAAAATTTGGAAGTGCACTGTTAAATTTATACATAATACACAACAGAGAAGCTAACAAATTAAATAATTGTAAAAACCATCTAACGTTACAACTGTCAGAAACAAGTGACTACAAATTCAGCTCTGTTCACTCACTCGGTAGAAGCATGAGTAAAGTTAGTAAATAAAGGCACAATTATAAAAAACAAATGAAAGGTCAAAAACTTTCCTCTGAGATTTATTGATTTTTATCAAGTTCATGTACTTTACACAGCAGGGACACAAGGCAGTTTGCAATACGAGCCAGAGGGATTAAAAGAGCATCATCACAGAATCCATTATAAATATACGTTAGTAAAAAAACCTTTCATCATGAGAAATTTAGAAGGCAGGAGGGACATTTTTTACCCCCTGGCGTGACCGCAGGTGCTCACAGCTAATAACGCAACCGCAGTCCACTCATGCCCATCACATCCATTGTGCCACGAACACACATCTAAATAAGGGCATCACGCAGTGCTATCAAGCCTCCTGATCACTACCTGATAAGGGCACTGTGCATGCAGAGTCCCTTCAGAAACTGGTGCAGACCCCATCATAACCACTTTCCTAAGCAAGCCAAACTGCTCCGAAATAAGAAAGAACACCATTTGAACATCTTAACAGCCCTTACCACCGATTCCCAAAACAACTTTAAACTAAAACTTGGAAGAAAAAAAATTGACAAATACACATACTAGCAGCCAAAACAACTCAAATATTGAAAGACAATTTAATGTTTCCTTAAAATCAGTATTATGCCAGGCACAGAACTTCTTGGCTGCTGAAGGTCAGTCTATCTGCCATGCTCCTCCCACCAGCTGATGCCAGTAGCCTATTACCGATGTGCGCCGTTCCTAGTTCGCAATGTTACAGCAGCTACAGTGGATCAAGCAAAATGTTTCTCGGATGTGCTCAAATCGTGAAAGATTTCATTAAAATTCTGTCACTTTTTACAATATGCTGAATAAGTAAGTAAAAATTTTAAGTCTATGCAATATCATGTTTTACATTATTAAAGAATGTGAATGACAGCTGGTGTGAATTCATGATTATTTTTAAGAACAGAGAACTTTATTCGTTATTGCCTTTAGAAGCAACCATATTTCATACGTATATCTAAATGTGCCTGACTTGCTTTGGAGGCAAAAAATAAGCAAGTATGACTTGTGCTTGGTCGACAAAAAGATAATGCGTAGCACAGCTGTCTCACTCCATCCAGTCTTGGTGACTGCTGCAGCATTAACTCGAGTACCGTGATGGGCTTTGGGTGATTCACACTGTTTGTCAAATGATTGCGTGTTAAGTTTTCATTTAAATTGTGGCGCTAAGTAAATATTGTGCTAGAACCAGAACTTGCAAGAGGGAAGTGGTTCACAAACAAGGTCAATCTGTATAAACTTTAGCAAACATTATTTTAATTTAATAATAAATAGTCAATAAATTTCGTGATAATATAAATTTAAAACAAACGGGTTGATAAAAGTGTGTAATGTCGCAGAATGTACAGTATGACAGATATGCACAGAAGGAGACGGCAGCATTGCATCTACGTCGAACACAATGTGTGTATGTCTAATAAAAAAAGGTTTTCAAGAAATTAGTTACAGATTTTGATAACTTTAACAAATACTGTGTTTGGAGGAAAGTGTTAAAATTTTGCGATAAGGAAGGAAATTTGTATAAAAAAATTACGGTTACTATGAATGAAAAAATGGTTATGCAGTTTCAGCAAGTTCCATGCGGTAAAAGTATTAGTTTTTTTTATAAGAAATAGAATGATGGGTGGAAGTTCTTAATGGAAAGGAATGGTATTACTGATGCATGGACAGGGAAGAGAGATTGCGCTGCCATGACAAGATACAGCAGAAAAATGAATTTTTCTCTAAGCTATACGCAACTGTAAGTAAATGAAAATTATTACTACATCTATATTAATATACGATGCTGGTCTGTAATTCTAAGTGTCAAAAAGTTTTTGTTACAAACTTAAATATTTTGCAGTTCATCTGCTCAGGCATTTTTCTCATTTATATAAACACATAAATACAATATACTACAGGTAATGCCACATACGTAATAAAACACAGTTGGCACGTAGCCTGGGGAAAGAAAACAAAGTGAAAGCAGTGTTACAGAAAGGAGGATAGGTCTAGTTAAAAGATGTTATCGGTGCAACACCACCAGCCACTTAGCCGCACAGTGTTCCTTTGCCAATTGCGTATGTAACACCTGCCACAACAAGGGACATTTACAGAGAGCATGTCGTGTCAAGGTCAAGAGTGTTAATTTAGTGCAGGAAGAATACAAAGATACGAGGTTTGACTTACTAAACATTGCTTTCAGCAGGACTAGGGACAGAAATTTACGGTGGACGTGTTGTTGAATGGTTATGCAGGGAGGATGACAATAGACACTGGAACAGTAGTATACGTATGTTAGGACAAAGGGCACAATGCAACATTTAAAGGTCTACCAAAACAAAACTCATCATTAATATTAAAAACATATTCGGGGGAGCCTCTGTCTGTGCTTGGCGAGTGCATGGTACCAGTGGAGTACCAGAGAAAGAAGATGACATTACCTATGGTAGTGATAAGGAGCAAGGGGACACCGCCTCCAACATTCCTGGGAAGAAATTGGCTGTGTGAACTGCAACTTGAAAGGCCTGTAATATTCAGCAATAAACCAGGTGCTGATCAGGAGAGTCGGCTAGATCAAGGCTACGGGAACAGGGAGGCCTTGATACATAACCTAAAAACAAAATACCAGACAGTGTTAAAAGATCAGGGTGACATCAAGGGTGTTGAACAGGGCCGAATTTCCCATTAGGCTGACTAGACCTGGGCCTAGAGCGGCCCTTTTTAGGGGGCAACATGACAACAAGCAAAATAACAAAAAAAAAAGTGTTTGTGGTTTTTTTTGTGCTAGAATGAAATGTATATTTATTCTAGAATAAATATACTGGCAAGTTTTGGGTATCAATTGCTTTATGATATTAATGAATGTCATTGTTGCCTCCGTACCCACCAGTGTCAGCTACTCGTATATATTCATCAGGGAATAGAAACTGGTATAGATGGAGCATCAAACTTTTTAGTGATCTTGGTTCGGGTTTTCTTTCAAGTTTCATTCTGCTAGCAGCCGACTAGTGATAGTAGTTTGTTTCCAGTTCTAACAAAAGTTTTACATACTGCAACATAAATAAAGGTGCAGAGTTAATGATTTATGACAAATGTTTTACTGATGTTGAAAAATGGTAACGGCATGCGAAGCAGCAGCATGAGGCCAGATATTAAAATGGAGACAAATACATTTGACAGTAAATTAGGACAAATAATTTAATAATGATTGTATTACCAATGAGAGCTATAAAAATTATGATTATAAAAAGAACTTGGATGAATTTTATTTGAGCTCAAACAAAAATGTGCTTATTGTAGTAAAAACATATAATGCTCAGACATGAAACCTAGAGATAATTAAAACATCAGAACTGGTGAAAAATATTTGGAAAATGCTGTTACTGGCAGTTACACAATGTCCAAAAAGTTGTTGATTATGACAGCGAAAAGTGGTCTACACAGAATTAAGAAGTGATAGATTAACTTTTACTTGACTGACCATGTCCAACATTTCCTTGCAGTTTACCTATAGTACTTCCAAAATTACGTGGTGGAATGGTGACATGAAGTTAGTTTAAATTTAGTTTTATAAACAATTCCGAGCACGCAGTAGTGTAGTGGCTAAATCACTCACCTTCCACTAAAGTAGGGTCAATACTGGATCTTAGCATGTGGGAAAAGTCGCGGAAGTTGCAGTTGGCTGGTAGGTTCTCATGGTACTCCAGTTTCTCCCACTGTTATGTTCTGTCTCTCCTCCATCTGCACCTCACTTTACCCTGACTAGTGCTATAGACAGCTGTTAAGTACCACTATCTCATCTACAGATCCATGCTTGTATATTTCAAAAATATTTATCATAATTAAATATACCTTTGCCACATTAAAACATTCAGAGGAAGTGTAAACACAGATTTAGGGAAATTAGTTATCAGCAGCTTTCTGTATGACTTTGTTGCAAATTTAACAGAAACGGAAATATTTGACCGTTATGAACGTTTTACAACTTCGTTAGCAGCTTCTAAATATAAAAATTTGATTAAAGGAGGGGAAAAAAGTGCACACTCAGGTCTAATTAGACCAAGGAGGGAGAACTAAGTCCTAAAACAGGATCAGATAATTTTAGTATTGGTATATATAATGAAATTATTGATAAACTCCGAGAAAAGCTGCAAATGCAGTGTGCACAAAGCTTCTTATTACAAAAATGACCCTGAGCTACATAGTATAAGAGTCACTGCACCTTAGAGAGCATCTGAAAATGAAGAAAATGGCAACATGACAATTATGCGAATTTCTACACAAAGAAGGTTTTTTTAAAGTGTTTCCAAATGTAAGCATACTCTTCAGAATAATACTTACACATTGACCAACTGTCAGCCAAACGCTCCTTTTCTACTCAACGGCATGCGAGACTCTACTCTCATTTGTAAAAAAAAAAAAAATAATGATCACCATGGACAAATTGCGCAAGGTTGACACACAGCATCGTGACAGCCCGACATGTCCCATTTTTTAAATGTGGTTTGCTTGCGCAGATGTGCCACTAGGGGCCGTACATCTCCCTTCATCAGTCATAGTTGCAAAACACAGAAGGTCTTAATAGCAGTGTGAGCCACAGAGCCAAGTTCGGTAAACAACACGCATCATGCCCCAATGGCGAATTTGTCAAGCCTTTGCCCAGCTGGACAAGCTTGAAAAAGGCTGCATCGATGGCCTACAAGACATAGGTTGGACATTTTGGTGCATTCCTCGCCACTTGAACTGCTGGACACAGTGGGATCAGGAAGGTACACACACCTATCAAGAAAGCTCGAGTCGACCCAGGTGGACCATTAGCAGGGAGGATCATTTCATCATGCGGCAGGCTGTAATAATTCCTCGGGTGTCGCTGCGCACCATGCACGGACACATGTCATGGCAGCTGGAGATACGCATTTGTCCACCAGTACTATATACAGGCGGCTAGCAGAGCGGGATCTGTTGTTACTGCACCCCTTACGTCCACCATTACAACCGGAGCATTGCCGAGAACGTGTAACTTCCTGCCGAGGACGAGGAGCACAGAAGTTTGCGGATTGGCAAAGAGTTTATGTTCAGCGACGAATCATGGTTCTGTCTGGATACAGAAGACCGCCGAATTTGAATCTGGAGATGTCTTGGCCAGCACCATGATCCACGTTTCATTGTAAAGTGGCACACCGCCCCAACGAGAGGTGTCCTGGTGTGGTATGCCATTTCCCCACTGACTTCTGCACCCCACTGGTGGTGATTGAAGGAATGCTGACGGCATGGCGATACGTCCAGGAAATTCTGTGGCAACGTGCACTCCCCTTCCTGGTAGAGCTTGAAAACCCCATTTTCCAGCAGGATAATGTCCGGCTTCACACAGCAAGGGTATCTCTGGACTGCCTTCGTTATGTAAACATGCTTCTTTGGCAGCAAGGTCCCCAGACCTCTCGCCCATCGAGAACATTTGTGAGCATATTGAACAGCAACTTCAGCCAGTGGCAATTACAACAGATTTGGAGGGTCAGTTGCGCCAGTTGTGGCATGATCTTCCTCAGTAGAACATCTGATGTCTGTATGCCTCAATGCCTGACTGTATTACCACCCCTCTCCATACTACATATGGTCCAACCCCATACTAAGTGCATCCTCAACACCATACTAAGTGCATCCTATAAGTGTTGGTCTCATGCAATACATGCTTGGTGTGGCACAATATTTTGATGTTTTCTGTATACATACTTTCATGCCCTGTGCCTTTACTCTCTTCTGTGTCCCTGCGATGGCACCTTCAGGGTGACCAATTATTTTGCAAATGAGTGTACTTGCTATTAACTATGGTAAAAGACAGCTTATCGGTTTGGCACTACTGAACATTGAAAGTTGCTGTGGGACGTGGCCTTTGAGAACATTATCACTTCCTTTACCCAAAGGAAGGCTTAAAAGGATTTATCTCCAAATAAGAAAATAATTATTAATATATTTTGCTGCTGTTAAAGGTTTTACTTTTATAAATCATTAAATATAAAATATTTTCCTTGCAATTAAATACTGGCTATGCATTTAGTGCTTTCTCTTGTGTCCATAGATATTTCCCATAGTTGGAACACAATGACGATTAGGGGAAGATGAAAAATATTATTGCATTATTGTTTTGATTGTTTACATATTTTGCACTTCTGTGACTTTCTTAATCTATGTGAACGGGATATTTAAACTATTTTTAGATTAGCTTTGTACAAGAATGCAAAACAACTATATGTAAATGTTTTAAAATTAATCATGTGCGTGTTTATTTCTTAAGGCCCTTCCTTACAACATGTAAGTAAAAGGAGGCTAGAGTCCCAAATGCAGCATTGGGAAAAATACCATGCCAGGAGAGAATATGAAGCCTGTACATTACATGAATTGATATAGATGGAAAATGGCAATGTGTGTGCGTAGGCGTGCGCACGCAAGTGTGTGTATGTGTGTGTGCGTAGGCGTGCGCACGCAAGTGCGTGTATGTGTGTGTGTGTGTGGGTGCGCATGCATGTGAGAGAGAGAGTGCACATGTGAGTGATACTCCATGCGACATCAATGACTTTGTCAAAAGGAAGACTAGAAGAAATTCCTACAAATGAATTGTTAAGCTTACCATAGTAAATTATAGAGTTTTATAACAAGTTAATTCAATAAATTATGTTTAACCTTGTTATGAATGAATACTTTGTTTAACCATTTATTTCATTAATATATTTACAACATATTAATGTGATAATTTTAATCATGATGTCACACCTGATCATATTGCTGTGGATTGTAAAATAATAAATGAAGAAAAAATGAAAAAAGATAACAGATTGGGGAGGAGGCGGCACATTTTTATGGGCCTACAGGAGGCAATGTGGGGAATTAGGCCCTGGTGTTGAAGCTAAGATAGTCATCAAGAAGGGAGCAGTACCAGTTTTTTGTAAGGTGAGATCAGTGCCATTTACCATGAAAGAAGCAGTTGAGGAAGAAATTGATTGTCTAGTGCAGAGTGGGGTCTTGTATCCAGTGCCACGATCAGAGTTTGCAACCCCAATAGTGTGTGTGAGGAAGAAAGATGATAGTGTCAGAGTATCTCGATTATCTGAAAATTTAAAAATTACAGTGAATCCAGTCGTACAAATGGACAACTACCCACTTCCTTCACCTTCAGACATATTTACGGTGCTGGCAGGAGGGAAATTATTTTCAGTGATTGACACGTTCAACGTATACACAGCTACCAGTCAGTAAACAAAGTTACAACACTTGTTAACAGTCAATACACACACGGGAATTGTTTCGCTTTACAAGACTCCCATTTCGACTATGCAGTGCACCAAGCATATTTCAAAAGACTATTGACCAGGTGCTGAAGGAGTTGCCAGGAGTAGTGGCATATCTAGACGATATTCTGGTGGTAGATCATGTCTCCAGGATGAACACAAAAAAGTAGAAGTAAATTGCTGTGTAAAAGTGTAGTGTACTTGGGGCACAAAGTGGATGCAGAAGGTCTGCACCCCACCCAGGAAAAAGTGAAAGCTATTCAAGAAGCACCGGCACCAATAGATGTCTCAAAACTGCGAGCCTATTTAGGGTTGTTGCAGTTTTACAGCGTTTCTTGCCAAATACAGCCTCTGTGCAACATCTGTCATACAGGCTACTAAAAAGGGATCAAACGTGGGAATGGACATCAGTCTGTGAGAAAGCCTTTGCAGGAACTAAAAAGTTATTGTTAAAAAGTGTGCCTTAATTCCATATGATCCAAACCTTTAGTTAGTGGTTACTGCAGATGCCAGTGCATATGGGCTAGGGGCAGTGCTTGAACACCGTCTACCATAAGGAAATGAGAGACAGATAGCATTTGCATCAAAAACACTTTCCAATACAGAGGCACTGGCATTAATCTTCGCAGTAAAGAAGTTCCATTGCTATTTATGTGGTTGGAAGTTTGTACTTGCTACGGACCATCAAGCATCGATGACTGTTTGACAGCAAAAAAGGGACACCAGTAATAACTGCAGCAAGGATACGGTGCCTGGCTTTATTTTTGTCAGCATACCACTATGAAGTACGGTACAAGAAGGAGGCGGACTTAGCTCATGCTGACCGTTTGTCAAGTTTACCAAGACTTGTCGTAGATGATGATTAAGTGAAGAAAATTGAATAAGATGGGTCAGTGTTTTTCTTGTCTCCATGTGATGAAGCTACCAACAACAGCATCAGACATTGCTCAGGCGATAAAAGAAAACCCCATGCTTGCAAATTTTCTAGATCAGACACTGCAAGGTTGGAGTGAGGCAATAGCAGCACCAGAGCTGAAGCCATTTGCTCGTTGCAAACTGGAATTGTTTGTAGAACAAGACTATGAGGGAACATGGTGGTATTACCAGCAAAGATGCAGGATAAAGTACTCGAGTTACTGCATGAAGAACACCCAAGCATCATAAGGATGAAGATGCTTGCCAGAGGGTATGTATGGTAGCCTAATATGGATGCACAAATTGAAGCGACAGTGCAGCAATGTGTAAATGCCAGGTGATGCAAAAGTCAGCACAGCCGGTGCCAATGCATCCATGGAGTTGGTCAGATCATAGGTGGCAAAGACTACACATGGATTTCACTGATCAAGGTAAGAAAAAGTTTCTTATCATTGCGGATGCATTTTCTAAGTGGATGGAGGTATTTCCTATGCACTCCACAACTGTGTACCACACAGTTTCTCGGTTATGGGCATTATTTGCACAGTTTGGGCTGCCCGAAGTAGTGGTTACAGATAATAATGGTCCGCCTTTCTAATCTGAAGAATTTGGTACTTTTTTGACAGTGAATGGATGTGTCACATGACAATTCCTCTTTATTGTCCTCAGTCTAACGGGGCAGCAGAGCGACGGTACAAACAAAGTAGCTATGTTGAAGCAGGTGTCGGGAGGGTTCCAAACTAGGACAGTGCAACACAAGTTAGATTCCTTCTTATTTACATACAGAAATATACCCCATTCTGCAACACACGTCACTAGCAGAGTTATTTTCGAAAGGCAAGCTCTGCACTCTACTCTCCCTGTAGAAGCCATTTCTGTTGTAGTTCATGGAAAAACAGCAGGAACAAGCAAAAGTGCGAGTCAATGTTCAGCGAGGGAGGAAATATGGGCGAAAACAGTAAGAAGAGAAATATCCACTGGATTTGGGGCAAGGTAAAAAAAGTGATAAGTGCAGCAAAATCCTTAGTAGATACAAACAATTGCACCAGAGTGGTTCATAGTGACGTGAGGAAATTCCAGCTGCACAAATGCATGTCGACAACTCACGAGGATGAACAAGACTCGGTCAGTGAATGAAGAAAAGTAGGGTTAGTAAGGATTCAGACAGGTCATGTAAGCATTCAGGCAGCCCCCAAGGCAGAGCAAGATCCAAAGAGAGGTCGGCATAGATGTCGAGGCAACAGCTATTAACTGCAGCAGTAATGGATCATGGGAAGAGATCTCAAAAGTGCCAGGAAACATTAACTGATGATGATGAAGAGACTTAAGGTTTCAAGGGTTTTCCTCAAGCAAATGAGCTACCTCAGAAAGTAGTTACTCCTGCAAGAGGCCTACGTTGCTCCTATAGGCCAGTGCTAGCTCTAAGGCGAATAGACTTTTAACTTAGGGGGTTTATTATAACAGGTAAGTAGGTAGTCAGACATGAAGAGGGCAGTGTGGTGACTCCATTGACTCTAGCAGTATTTATAGATATGTGTTGTTACCGCCAGTAGTGGGGTTGCAAGATGGCAGGTTGTGTTGACATGTGTGTGACTTAGGACTGTTCTCTTAGAATAACTCCCAGATAGAGGCATTGTCCTAATTTATATAAACTCATAAATACAATATACCACATCTATGCATAATCAATTTCCCCGTCTACTATATTCAAATGTTCCTCTTTATGTAGAGAATTGAAATTTATATTACTAGTCAGATTTCACGACACACACGTTTGACAGGTCGGGCGCTTGATAAATGTGGCAAAACTGCTTGAAACTGCTCGCCAATAGGCTGATACTGAGTGGCCAAGAAGTTCTGTGCTGGGTATAACTGCACCATTACAACCATTGTACATAAATCTGATTCTGCTAAATGAGAAAACAAGAACTGTGATCTTTTGACTTACGAGCTGTATTTCAAATACTATTTCTGGTCAACATCCAACTAACTCACCTGATCGGCATGCTCAAATCTTGCAGCCTCTTGCCCCTTCGTGTACATCTTGAGGTACATGCTCTTGTGTCTCTCTTCTTGCTCCTTCGCTGCCGTTTTCAGGCTTTCTGCATCCTTATCCAACTGCCAGATCCTGTCCTGGGCACGGTCATGTTCCTCCCGCAGCCGACAGTACCTGCAACATCACTGTGCTTCCAGCAAACATTCGCACAGCACACAACAGTTCATACGACCACTACTTTGGCAACACATCCAGTCTGTGCATAACGTGACTGACAGAATAAACATCTGAAAAGTTTTACAAAAGGGTTTCCATTTTATCTAGCGCTCATAATTCCTTATAATGGTATTGATGAAATGTGCTAGCACCCTTGCATGCCACAATTTTCAGCATAGCCTGTCATCTGTATTTAGTGTGACAAGGTGTGCATTTTCCTTGGACAAATGTCCACAAGGAAATTTACCAAAAATATAGGTATTCACATGTTATCTATTCTGACAGTTCTGTCTAGTGGTCCATCTGTTCTTCTTTCTGCCCAGCAGTTTCACCTGCACATTCATCTATGGTTTAATTTTTAATCTGCAAGATATTTAGCAGATATAAACAAACAATATTAGCAGCTACTGTGCTATTAATACTGACTTCTAGTTTCTAGACTTCATGAATGATGCAGTTTATTTCTTTTTAGATGATTCCAAAAAGAAAGTGGAAAATTAATGGTAACCTAGCAAAAAATACTATACATTTATGAAAGGAAGAAATAACTTCAACAAAGTTGGTCTTCCACAAACATGTGTGTCAGTTGCAAACTAACATTTAGTAATTTCTTCGTAGGCATAGAAATATGCTTAGCCAAAAATTTAATGCGTTAAAATAATAAACTGGCTACAATATTTTTAATTTATGCCGAAGCTGTTACATTATGTTTTCATGGCTGATCTTAGCTTCACAAAAATAATTACATAGTGACTTACCTTGCTACCCACTTGATATATATGACAAGTTAAAAATTTATGTTTAGAGTTATCATTTCTAAATGAATGTAATAATCCTTCTAGGATGAGGAGAATTGAAATTTTCACAAAAATGAACTTGGTCAAGTAAGTGGTAACACATCCACATATTATTACCTTTCTGTAACCAAAGTGAAAGTCCTGCATGCTCAATATACACCTGCAGCTAAAGGGCTCTAGCATTTCACATTGCCAGACATAATGTCTCATATAGTCTGTGGACTATACACATAAACTTGACCAAGAGAGAAACATTTTACCCGAAATTGTGAGGAAAGTCTCCATAGGCAGAACAAAATTTGTATGTATACAAGAGAGATTTCTCCTTAGGCTATTGCAGTAGCTGCATAAATTTTGAGGCCGCCTAATTTTGGTGAAGTTACTGATGGGAGTAACCATAGAAAATGTTTCCTGTATTAGTGCAGTATTATGTTTATAAATCAGGAAACACACAAACCAGTTTCAGAGCTAACAAATTCATATTTATTCACTAGTGATCGCAGTACAAAACAAATTCCAAAAATTCCTTCAAATGTACACATATTCTCCATAAAAACCTGCTCTAAGTACTGTAAATATACTAATGAGTTCAGGTTAATCCTTTCTCAGGCCACTGAAAGTATACTTCCCACGATTAAAAACATTTTCTGCAAGTCAAAAATTAGCCACAGTAAGTACCCTTCCCACAATTCAATTAAAAGTTAATTTTATATTCAAATTATATGGTGTATAAAATAAATCAATTTCATTTTGTATCAAAATAACAAATTTGTAAAAATTACTTTTTTAGCATAAAGAATTACCGGTAATGTCTTCAATTATTTTTATCCAGATGCTGATATAAACCATTCGAAACAGTACCACAGTAAAATGACATGTAAAAATGTTGCATTATAAAAAAAATTTTTTAACTTCTTACTTGTTAACATCTCTAATCTATGTAACTAGTAGATTCCCAACAATTCGTTTTATAAATGTCTTTAAATGCTAATAGCACATTATAGCAAAGAAATAATATAAGCCCAGATAGAGAGATATTTAGACTATTAATGGAAAAAGGAAGCTCGAGCATACTTGTGAGAATTTGTTGGTAGGTCTTGAATGACATTTACTGAGTACATGTGCTTCTCATCCCCAATAAGTTTCAATGTAGGAATGATAGCACTTCATTCCTCTGCAAATAGTCACAGTAGTAGTTAGAGAGTAACAAACACTAACCTGTTGGTAACATCAGTCAGCTTCTGCAACAAGCTCTCCACCTTCTCGTTGTGTTTCTCCACCATCTCCTGGTGCTGGGCCTTATGGTTCATCTGCAGCTTCTCCATCCCCTTTTCATAGAGGTTCACCAGTCTTGCCCTCTCCCCCGACTGGCTGACGCCCTCCGACGCCAGCACATCCGACGTGAACTCTGCCGAACGAGGCATGCGCAGCGACTCTTTGTAGGAAACTGATGACAACCCTAGGTCCTCGAAGTGGCCCGAATCAGCAAGTGAAGACGGAATGTCTGAAGCACAACTCTTCTCTGTGTGTTCAGAGTCCGGCGTGTGAACTTTCAGTTCTTGCATGGAGCCATCATCAAGAAACTCGACAGGCAACTGATTGGGTAAACTGGTGCTATCTGTCTGTCTCTTAACTGTGTGCTCATCTTGTATCGCATCTGATAATGTGGAAGTATTTGCAGGACTCTCAATAGTGGCTAAGGATGCTTTGAACAAACGTAGTTCAACAACTTCTTTGGTGAGCTGAAAGATGTCTAAATCTTTTTTCTCCATATTTTTGTGAGCCTGCTTTAGTAACACCTACAAAAAAATTGAAAATATAATTCTACTTAAGTAAACTAAGTGATTTGTACCTTTTTCATTAAAATCCATATTTGTTTTAACATTATAAATAATAATTGAAATCTGCCTGATTAGTTTAACTGTAAAAAAGTAATACACACCTTGAGCTTACGTATTTGCCTGTTGGCCCGTTGAGTTGGCGTAAGATATTCCTCAGGATTTTCAGAATGAGAGGAACAGTGAACAACATATTTCATGCGTCTGCCAGAGAAAGTGGTACCATTCCGAGCAAAATATGCATGGTCACACGACATGGTACTGCACACGCTGCCAAAACTCTGCAGAGAGTCCAGGTCGTCTTCGTCTATGCTGAGGAGCGTGTGGAGGTCCTCTGGGGAGGGCGTCGGTGTGATGGGGTACAACTCCGAATTTGACCTCGACTCAGGTGTCGACTGTGCCACTGGGCAGCTTAATGACTGCTAACACAACATAGCGAAGCTATTCATTCCATTACATTTTTTACACTCTTAACACAATACAGCTACAACATACACACAACTACAAACACATCTGCATGGCCTTTTTTGATGTATATGAAATAATAGTATGTCTACACCATGCCATATTTTAAGTAGAAGGGTCAAAGTGGACATACCCATGTAGCTCCGAGTAATATTCTACACCACATCAGTATCTGAGAGGGGGAGAAATGCACGTGCCATTTACAAGAAAACTGAAAATATCGTCAGTCGCAACACTGCCTGCAGAGGAAATTCAACTAACAATAACTCAGTCTAAAATATGTAAATTATAAAAATCAAATGAAAGTTGTCTAGATACAGTTTTAGCACTTAAGTCTGAACTCGTCCAAAATTGTGAGGATGTCAACAAGGTTTTTATAAATGTAACTTAACATCAATGTGGTAGTTATGTAAAAAAAAATTTTTGAATGAATTTTGCATGCATGGTTCAATGTTCAGTGGCAACTGAAATTTTTTTTTGTGTTTCTGTAAGAGCTGGCTGGCACACTGTTGACAGGTTTATACCAAGATATATTGCAGTAAATATTAGGAAAGACCCTAGTCGGGTGAAGTCAGTTCAGGGGAAAACAAAGTTGAAAAAAGAACAGAAAANATATTTGAATGAATTTTGCATGCATGGTTCAATGTTCAGTGGCAACTGAAATTTTTTTTTGTGTTTCTGTAAGAGCTGGCTGGCACACTGTTGACAGGTTTATACCAAGAGCTTGTATGCAGTAAATATTAGGAAAGACCCTAGTCGGGTGAAGTCAGTTCAGGGGAAAACAAAGTTGAAAAAAGAACAGAAANTGCAGTAAATATTAGGAAAGACCCTAGTCGGGTGAAGTCAGTTCAGGGGAAAACAAAGTTGAAAAAAGAACAGAAAAGAGCTCATTAGCTAATAAGAAGTGAGTTTCTACTAAGTTTTCTGCAAACATGATTATTTTGTGTAGCGCGTACAACAATAATGATTTTGTGCCGTGCGTACAAAAATACAGCTGCAGTTACCGCTGAAACAAAAAACCTGAAAATGAAACATCCCATAGGAAAGTAAAATTCCACTGTCAGCTATTTCACTGTTTATAGCCATGTCTTAAATTTATATAGGAAAATAAAGTAACCATTTTTGTAGCAAGCAAAGAGAATCTCACTAAAAGAATAAAAAAAATTATATTTCACATTAGCATATAAATACAAATATTGAAACTGTGTTTCTTTTAAATCTAAGCCATAAGATTTACTCATAAGTTACCTAAACATTTCTGAACCATTCATTTAGCATCTCGATAATTATTTTGGATACATTTCTTTTACTCTCTCCCAAAATCATTACACTGTAGCCGTTCTTTTTTACCTTCCATTAGAATTCTACTTTGCTTTTCATTGCATCATCAATCAAATGTGTAACAGTTACAAATTATTTTGTGAAATTAACCTACATGATTACCAATTCAATTGAGTGATAATTTTCTGTTTAGCCATAAAGTTGCTCTTTTACAACCAAATTTTTCATGAAACTGATTTGTTTTAAGTTACGATGAACTGTTACATCATATCATTTATTTATAAATTATTTCATCTTTCAATTACTTTCTTCTTTGAGAAGCCAGTTCTAATTGCAGATTACGTGTCACAAACTTAAGCTGCAACTAGACTACCGGTTCAGTACAGTCATTCTGCGATTTTAAAGTTCATGACCCTGCAGAGAATTGAACCCACACCATCTGATTGCAATAGTGAGTTTTATGTACTGTTTAAACTGGATGCCTGATACTCCACGTGACCATAAAATCCTCTAAACTTAGCCCATTATGCAAAAACCCGGCCACTTGCAACAATTCTGTAACCCTCCCATGAAATTTTATTCCTTTCTCTACATTTCATACACATTCATCCCCCATATGTTAACAATTTTACTTTTCATGCTGCAAGTTTTCTGGAATTTTATATAATATATATATATATATATATATATATATATATATATAAATTGCATTACATTATTTCTAAAAAGCAACCAGTCGGTGATGGCAAAGAAGAAACAGTGAATAAATTCCCTAAATCTGAAACGCTTTCAATAACTGCGTGTTAAGTTAAGAGGTTTTTGTGCTCTTTGAGCTGCTCGCCGGCTCTTCTTCCAGTAAGTCACGGAATAAGCCAGCACCCTGACTTCAGCCCGCGTTGCATGCAGCCTGGCAGCAGGGTCTCCCATGTATACTTTATACAACCTCCTTGGTTGCTACAGTATTTTTTTTGCCCCCTCGCCACACAATTTTAATTCATTAACCCAAAAATGCAATTTTCTGCAGAAAATTATGGCTGCAAAACAAGATATTCAAAGCAATCTGGAATTATAAATTTCCATTGCTAAAAGTTCTACTTTTAAAAAATCCTGAGTTTTGTTTGCTGCCATTTTGCTAAAGGAAGAAAAAGAACCACAAAAACAATACCTAAATGTAGAATGTTGACAATGGTGACATACTGTGAATATGGCAACCAAACTCAAAATATTCAAACATTCACAAGCTTACTTTAGTAAAGTATAATTCTAACTTGTTGCAATTAAAATTATTTGAAACTACAACAGACAGCAAAGTCAACTTACACATTGCATTTAAAGAATTATGTTAGTGTCCAAACCATTGTTTATGGGAACTTAAATAAAGACTGTAAAAACATTTTGAGAGCAATTGTATTTTAGAATAAAAATTATAACCTTAAAGTGACAGATTTCCTACAAGTAATGCACTTTTCTTTAAAAACCAAAAAAATATGCTAATTTTACACATTTGATTCTAAGTCGGAGGTCTCGTTTGGCAAATAATGCTTTTCCTTCGAGCACTACTTATGTCAACAAAGAGAACTTGTTAAACAGGTACTTGAAGTAACACATGCATCCATACAAATGCACACTAACAGACTGCATCAATTTATGAACTGACTTGTGAGCGTATAGATATTCTAATGAGAGAAAGAGTAAGAAAGAAAAGAAAGAAGGAAAACGAGAAATAGAGGCTGGCAAGCACACAAAAGTACATGTTTGCCCCTTTGCACAATTATCATCACAGCAATACACAAAACAAGAAAAAACTCTTATCCCATACATGCTGCAAGCTAGTGTGGATGACTTAAGGGCACTGCCTACAGGCTGGAAGCTGCAAAATTAAAATAGACAATCCCATGTCGAGGAAATTTTGCCTCAGTGCGTTAATTTTAAAGATAGGCATTTGAAACAAAATGTATTGTAACGTGGCATGTGCACAGTTATAGCCGGTTTTAAGTTGCTGACTACCACTCGACTAGCTCAAGACGGAGTAACACAAGACTCTGTAAAATGGACGCCAATCAGATATGAAATAAAGTCAAGTTCCAGTTTTGTTTTGTTCTATACTTTTATTTACCATTCAAGTGACACAGTTGACAAACGATCTTCAGGTATGCAGAGTATGAACAGTTCACAGATAAACAGATCAGTGCAGAACAGCGCCACAGTCGTTTACAAATTATTCATGTTTTAACAACTTGCCTGAAGAAAATTAAATGCAGCGACCTCCCACACCGGCAGAGAAATAATCTAGTAAGGTCTAGTTTGCCGGTGTGGGGGTTAGCGCTAAGCCAGACGCAGCCTAGGTGAGCACTAGTTGACGACTGCGTCAGACGACTGACTTGATTCAACTGCTCGATATCAACTGCCGGAAGGCGACAGGCACACGTGTGTACTTGTGCTGCCTATCACCCCCCCTCTCCCCAGATAAGGGCCCGGCGTGGGCTGCCCCGCACGCTCTCCACACGTTATCAAAACTGCGTCCTACAAAACTTGTCGACGCAGTCTGAAAAAAGCTAATGTAATGCTGACGCTTAACAAAAACTCCAACTTTCAAAAAGGCAACCGGATGCCTGATAAACATTCAAATGTATGCCCGATAAACAAACTATCACAGTAAACGAACCACCACAGCTTTTAATTTCAAATCCGATAAAAATATTACAAAGCTTAGCAAAACGAAAGAAAATGGAGCACGTGTCCCGAAAATTAATAATACTGCGTCATCACAGTATTCCTCACAAATTTTATAGAAAATTTGTAGGAACGTATATTTTCAATATAGGTAGGCAGTATGTACTTTTTTGTAGAACATAAATTTTAAAAATGCCTTGAAANTCACGAATTTTATAGAAAATTCGTAGGAACGTATATTTTCAATATAGGTAGGCAGTATGTACTTTTTTGTAGAACATAAATTTTAAAAATGCCTTGAAAACATGTTATGGAAACATTTCTGCTGTAGGAAACTTCTCCTAAAAATTTCATGAAGAATACATTTTGTTTGAAATGCTTAACTTTAAAATTAACCCACAGAGGCAAAATTTCATTAACATGGGATTTCCTATTTAAATTTCACCACTGCCAGCCGGTAGGCAACGACTTTAAGGAGGGTTGATCCCTTCCATTGTGTATTTATGATTTTTCTCAGGAACATGGCAGTAGAGAAAATGTTTCAAGTTCTGCGGGTTTACAGGACACAAGGCAGGGTATTTTATAGCTTAGCACACTCCTAGAAATTCATATGGTGGGGTTTCTCTTCCTGTTAACACCTCTCTTTAGTTCTTCGCATAAATTAATCACTTTTTTCTTCTCAGCTGCTACCTGTTGGAAAGTCAATAAATGCAGAGAAGCTGCAAAAAATTCAGAATGTTTGAGAAGCTATTATTTGTGCTTTGTGGCACCAAAAAATTTGACACAATCTCTGAAATAGTAGGCATGTAGAGAAAATGGCTAAATCCAAAATGGAAGGAATCAGTCTCTCTCAAGCTGGAGTGAAGAGAGGAGAGATTTGGGCGGCTCTTAACATCGAGGTCTTGAGAGTAGATGAGGGCGAAGCGGGGTGAGTATGGAGCAAAGCCAGAATGAAAGGGCGGGGGAAATGGGAGATCCCCGTGAAAACTCACTGACCAGTAGCATCGTCCAGCATGATTCCCAAATGTTAAAATCCGGGAGCGATACCGCCGAGAATTGAACCCGGTTCGCCGTGGTGAGAAGCGAGTAGTTTAACTAGTACACCACCGCAGCCCCAGCTGAAGTGAAGAAGCTCATAGTATGACCCTTGTGGTGTCCATTTCTCCCAGTACACAGCTAAATGTAGGTCTCACTGATGGTCTGTGTGTGGCATGGCATATTAGCCCACTTAAAAACATACTGTGGTGTGGCAAATCAGCAATGGCCCACAGAATTCTTTTATATATACATAATTAAAAGTTATTTTAGCCACTAAAAGTGTTTGGAGAATGGCCCACACACATGGAGCCCCTGATTATACATGCCCCATTTTGATCCAGACAAACATGCAACATGTCTGNGGAGAATGGCCCACACACATGGAGCCCCTGATTATACATGCCCCATTTTGATCCAGACAAACATGCAACATGTCTGCTCACGAACTGACTTCTTATTATTAGTCAACTTGTGCACCATGTGAGCCCATGCCCATATATGCACATGTAAGCATGCATGGGCACATCTTTATAGAGGCACTATTTATTTGGTCCAAGCTTCATTTGATGAAGTATAGGCTATTCACAGTAAAGTGAGCACTTTGAAAGTTCTCTCATTTAGAATAAAGTCTATATATATATATATATATATATACACACTTTAGCCTTAGATGTTAAATTCAGAGTGTGGTGGAATGAACACACTGTGTTTATTACTTACATGGCAATTGTTATTTAAAAAGGTGGTTAAAGGATAAAAAATGGCTGAAAGGAAAAAGTAACTAGGGCATGAAAAGTGCTCACTTTACCTTGAACAGCCTATATCAAAATAAATAGCTGTATAGTATCAGTACCAATGTGATGTAATGAAATTAAATTTTTACGTACATTAACTTGTGTGAGATGAAAATGTCCAAAGTTTGATTTTTAATTTGCAAATTTCATTAAAATTATTTTTAACAAACATTTAGTAATAGAATTATGTAATATATTTACATAACTATCATTGTAAANAATTTCATTAAAATTATTTTTAACAAACATTTAGTAATAGAATTATGTAATATATTTACATAACTATCATTGTAAATACCATATTTTAATTTTAAAAGTTTGTTAACCATGCAAATGAATGTTGCATAACTATATCTGCTTAAAATTAACTTCAAATACTAGATGTCTACAAGGAAGGTTGAGGAAGTAGTGCCATGATATCTCAGTTCATTTTCCATGCTCAAGAGTTGATCATAAAATAAAGAGCACCCATGTCCATTGTCAGCTTCTGAATTGGCTATATTCTTTGACAGTTGTAGAAAAACTCTCTGCAAAACATGTTTGGGCTACTCTGAAAATGTACAATAACTAAAGTGATAAAAATTCAGAATTTCAAAATGAGAAGTTCTTTTAAAGAAATACAGTATGCATACATTTTCTATAGTACAAGACAATGTACAGATTGTATGCCTTTTGTGATCTTACAATTTACTCCTCAGAAAGAAGTTTTACATGCATAAGAGCAGAACTGGACACTGAATTTATGNATACAGTATGCATACATTTTCTATAGTACAAGACAATGTACAGATTGTATGCCTTTTGTGATCTTACAATTTACTCTCTCAGAAAGAAGTTTTACATGCATAAGAGCAGAACTGGACACTGAATTTATGGATATGGCAACTACCTTTTAATATTTAAAAAATGTTCCCAACCATATTTAGTTTTAACACACCTGCACAATAAAGTTCCTCTGTAATAAAACAACTGGAAATGCATTTGTGTGCAAACATAACTAGTTAACGACCTTTACGATTGGATTCATTCTAACAAATGTGATAAGTTGCTGAAGACCAACCCCAAGCTAATCCAGTTGTTTGATGTTCCTAATCAAGAAATATGTACGTGTAACTATCCTGTTTCTGTGGGTAGGTTCTGTATTATGTTACGTTAAATAAACACTTAAACATTGAGTACACATATTTGATGAGCCATCACTCCAACTTCCATGTACACACTCATACACACACAGGTGTACCAACCATCACATTCTATATTACTACATCTCCCTCTTTGTATACAAACACAGATGAGAAACGTTCATGAATCCTAAGAATGTTAATAACTACTATTTTAGTTATTTTTTAACATAGTCCTCGAGGTAATGGGGTGTTTTGTGGATCCTTTTTGGTCAGCAAACTGGGACACTTGGTTGAATCGAGATGCCTACACTTTGATTGTGTTCTGCCCCAAAACCTATGAAACTCTCTTCCAACAGATCATTGAGTCTCTCACATTGAGTGGGCTGTTCTGGAAACATTATTCTGCATTCAGCAGACCAGTAGCACTACTTCTTGTTCACAGTCACATCCCTATACAAGTTTGTTGGCGCTAACAATTTCTGTTCCCTCGTTACTGAGGACTTCTTCAGCTGGTAGGTGTTTCTCCTCTTGAGTCTCCCATGTTCATCTTGAATCAGCCATGACCTCAGGCTTCCACAACCTGCGACGACTAGCAGGCTTATCAAAATAAACCACATCATCTTTCTGAAAGGTAACCTGCCTATATTGAGCAGTTTTATCATAACGCAATTTGTTTTGCATGACTTTGTTTTCGTATTTTACAAACATTGTGTACTATACTGGGTTGTAACAGTGTATCATGAATAGGTAATTTGGTTCCCGTTCTGCTGAATAGAATTTTGGTATGTTTTTGCAGATCCCCACTGCCCGTTCAGCTAATCCATTACTTTTGGCATAGTACGGGCTCGACATTTGGATGGTGAAGCCATAACTACTAATAAACTGTCTCATGTGTGCTGAACCAAAGAGCATGTTGTCTGCAATCATTATACTAGGTATTCCATGTGTGTAAAAGGTAGCTTTCAGAGATCGTACAATGTTATATGCATCCTTGGATTGTAAGGGAAGCAATTCAATCCATTTAGAATAGTAATCGCACAGTACTAAGTATGACTGTGAGTCTAACACCAGTATGTCACATGCTACTTTGTAAATTAGCAGCAATTGAGGTTCTAGTAAAAGTATTAGTTCTTTGGGATTTTTTGTACTACATTTTTCGCAGATATTACGAAATTTTCTATGTCCGTGTCCATACCAGTCCAATAAAACAGGGTCATGGCCCTGGCTTTGGTTTTCGACACACCAAAGTGCGACTGGTCGAGGTTATCTAGCACAAGCCTTTTCAAGGATGCAGGAACACGATTCTTTCACTCACAAACATAACCCCATCCGTAGTTGTGTCTGAATTCGAAGTAGAGTCGTGCAACCTCAGGTACCTTAGTTTTGGAGTTCGGCCAACCATTATGAATCAGAGTGGACAATACATTTTGAGTACCGGTAATCAATCATTCTTGGTTTCTTGTTGAAACATAACTTTTTTGTCATTTTATATGTTGACCGAGTGTACTACATCCTTCAGGGACATGTCTACAACTGGAGCCTTGGAGCATGCCCTACTGAGAGCCTCAGCGACATACATTTCGAGCCAGGCACGTACACCAGCTTGACTTTGTAAAATCCTAGTTTAAGCCTGATGCTTTGCAGTCTCCTTGATGGTATTTTATGGATTTCTTTCTGCATGATTGATACTATGGGTTGGTGATCCGTTTCGATTACCACTTTATGGCCATAAATACAGGAGGAGTATAAAAGAATACCCCAACTTGGAATGTCTATAATATCAAAACCAAACAACCTACAACCTTGATTGACCAATCAAATGAACCATGGAACCATGAAGTTTGTTTACAATACATCGATAAATGTTCAATGAGACCACCACGAGCGGCCCGAACGACATCTACGCAATAATCAAACTCGTTTCACACTCTCGTCAGCATGTCCGGTGCGACGGTTTGGATGGCGTCTGTAACTCTCGTTTCAAGGTCATCAATGTTAGCCGGCAATGGTGGACGAAACACTTGATCCTTTATATACCCCCCATTAAAAAAAACGGACAGGGTAAGATCCGGGGTTCTTGGGGGCCAGTGATGAAGAGCCTGGTCACCAGCTGCTCCTCGACCAATCCAACGTTGCGGCAACGTCTCGTTTAGGTATCCGCGAACAGCTAGGTGCCCATGGGGTAGCGCACCATCCTGCTGGAAAATGAAATACCCGCCGCCTCTTCTAACTGAGGAAACAACCACTCTGTAAGCATGTCCAAATAAGGGATTCCAGTAACAGCGGGGTCGTGGAAAAAAAAGGGCCGAAAACAGGGTCTTTGGATACAGTGCAAAACACATTCACTTTGGGGGGAGCGCACTCGTGTTTGGTGGTTTCATGTGGAAGCTCCTGACCCCATATCCGCACATTGTGCTGGTTCACCTTACCATTTGTATGGAATGTCACTTCATCGCTAAAAACCAGTTTATACATGAAGGCATCGTCTACCTCGTTCTGGGCAAGAACGAACGCGCAGAAATCACGTCTTAGTCCTTTATCCCTTTCAGTAAGAGCCTGCACAAGCTGTAACTTGTATGGTTTGTACAGCAATCGCTTTCGCAACACTATCCATGCCGTCGATTGAGGGATTTGCATTTCCCGGCTAGCTTGTCGAGTTGATTTTCTCGGACTGCGAACGAACACTTGTTGAATCCGTTGCACATTCTCTTCGGAGACATGTGATGGCTCGAAACTTTTGCCTTTGCAAATGTACACTGTGTCATTGAAGTGACGAAACCAACGTACGATACTCCACCTATCGGGAGGACGACGTCCGTATTTGCGACGGAATTCACGTTGAACAGTCGTAACCGATTCACATTTAGCAAACTGAATAACATAGAACGCCTTCTGCTGTTGTTCCATCGCCATCGTGATGCGAACTGACACACAACACACGCTCATAGTGCGACGACAGATGCTCCCAGTGTCATCTCTCGGCACATAAAGGAAACATCAGACCATCCCCTTCACATTGTTGTGTCGAATGCGAGCTCGCTACCCCCTCACCACCTCAAACCGACAGTTACGAACGCCATCCAAACCGTAACACCGGACATGCTGACGAGAGCGTGGAACTAGTTTGATTATCGCGTAGATGTCATTCGGGCCGCTCATGGTGGTCACATTGAACATGTCACGTGCCGGTTTAGGGATTATAGCACGACATTGGCTCACATCCATTACCCTCTCACACCCCCCCCCCGCCTAGCGCACTTCGCTGGCGCCTACGAGACGGCACGTGGAACCTGGCAGGTGGAAAATTCCGGTACACGTGGAGCTGAAGCGTAGGCCT